>CM067373.1:110127673-110177796 GCA_034401795.1 Chaetoderma sp. LZ-2023a
CCATACTATTGCACCATTCATTATTTCCGCAATAGGTACTGATGACTAATAGGTGCCTTCCCGGTCTTAAGACCGCATTTTTATATTTTCTGTTTCATACTGTATATATTATATTTATTTCCGTGTGCTTACAACTAACGAGCACCGTAAGGTCCTATGACCTGATATACTATTAGCACTGTATTAGTTAGTTATGTATATGGCAAGTAGCCATCCTAGTTATTCTGTTTTGTTTATATAAAAACTATAGGACGCAGTACGCTAGCAATATTATATAGCAACATTATATCCGCATCAATATTTCCCCCAGCATCAATTTTACACTGAGGTCACTGATCATGCTCATATTGCGCGAACCTGACATGTGACCGACTAAACCTGGCTATTTTAGCTCGATAGGATACGTGTAAAGTAGTTAGGGGCAATCTCTCCGTAAGAGACACATTGTGTACACCTATTTTCCGACTGTGGAGGATATGTTACACCGCACACAGGCTAGATAGTTTAAATTGGACACATACCTTATGGCCTCTCATTAATATCGAGTGATTGTCTCTTTCTGCGCTCCTCCAGCCGCAAGGCTTAATAATTGTTTGGCCTCCCAATCAACATGTTGGCAGGATCCGACTCTGGGAAACTATTGGGGTTTCCGAGCGGTGATAACCAAAGTGCCGATTTCACACACTCCCCCTGTGTCTTCAGATACCAGTTAGTTTAGATACCCCCGCCAATGTAGGAAGCACTGCGAAAAGAAATTATATTATGTAACACCGGCCTGCAGTGCATCTCTGGGCATTCTGGAACTTAACCCTAATGACAGGTGAAATGTTAATTCCATAACCCATGGGTGATGGACGAGATGCAGATCTTCATCCATCTCGGTACGGTGACTGGGTGTTGTCTTAGAACCCACCACACCCTCACGGGAAGGTCACTAACAATGGATATCTGCCTCTTACTCCCTGCCATAAATACTATTGTGATTTCTAAATTGCTTATGTGAACTGTAAATTGTCTTAGTGATGATATATGTCATTCTGGTGCGATGGTGACCAGATCGTCATATGATTCGGGAGGGGTCGTTCCGTAACATGTATGCAAGGTGTCTTTCTGCGGAAGATGCTATGTGGGGTGACCTTAAGATAGCTGGGCATCTTCGCCAGTCAGACGTATATGTCAAAAGATAGGTAGGAATCCCTGCCACTTGTGGCCAAAGTTTGGAAGCATATCTAATAACCAAATGGTAGGTTAGAACTTAGCAGAAGGCCCGCATAAATAAAGCGGCAACTACCAATGCAGTATCTTTGAACCTAGACAAGATGGTGACTTGTGAATTCTTCGGAAATCATCCATCCCGCCTTCACATAAACCAGCGTGCATCACATTAATTATAGTTTCACTAGGATTGACCACTGCACATGACCTTTTGTTTGAACAAAAGAGTGGCCCTTTTTGCCAGCTCTTTTCCTCTGCTTCGGTGTTGAAGACATTTTCCTGTGACAGAGGACCACGTGGGGCACTTTCTTCTCACAACAATATTATTTTGTGTGTATTAGTGGTATAATTGGTTTATATTAAACTATTCAAGTAGCCTCGTTGCAATGCTCCCCTGCAGGAATACCTCGTGGGATTTACGAATCTGTGAGGTACCTTCGGCGAGCCCATGTAGAAAGAACACGAGTTGGTTCTATGTACTGTATTATTTTGCTCATTCACTAGCAAACGAGTACCATTCATTGTATAGTTGTTATTCTTTTAATTATTATCCTCATGTCCAAACTTTTAAATAAGTTAATGGACCGATATACCGGTGACACGAACAATTGGGATGAGACCGTCAGGTTCAATCTTGGCGGCAATGGTCACATGGCCCCACTGGATCATTATCATTCCACCGGCTCTAGACGCCAGTCTTTGTACTTTCCGGAGAGTCGTGATACGGGATCCATAACCCCGAGAACCATAGCTAACAAGCCCTCCCACGCATCCTGTACCTGTGGTGCAATGGAGCAGAGCAATACAATGGACCAGTGCATACCCCCGCGAGCTACAAGTGGTGATCGATGTGGGACTCGAATGAGAAGTGAACCCATGCCTACCCTCAGCACATGCGCGTTTCAGTCTCCTTCGTCAGACAGTCAGCACTCCCTAGATTTGGAAGTAGCATCATATGATTGGAGAACGGCAATCGTGCTCACCGACTATGCCAGAAATTTACCCGGTGTGGAACAACCAGCACCGCTTTTACACGAGTTTTTACCGATTAGCGAGGGGACATCTCGTGATGCCTCGCAGGTGGTAACTCAATATATCACACTGTCGGATATCCGCGATAGGCAATCAACATCTATGCTGGATCACGGTTGACCAGGACACATACGCCTACGGGGGCATACTTTTCCTTCACAGCCATTATGTTCACCAGCGTCATCACAGGGTGATCAATGGCTGGAACCTCATGCACTATATCCCACATCTCCACCGGTATGTACGTCGTCACCACATTATCCATCGGTACCACGATATGAATCAGGAGATGCGGCACCTCCCTTCCAACAATATACCAGAACAACTCCACACAGCACTCACCACCCCTGTCAGTCTCCTGCACCACCTCTGTTTGAGAACACCCATCGCAACAGCCAATAAAACATCCGCATCATCTACATAGCACACCACCACCAGTTTATAGACCAACACCCGTCTATGGACCCGCATCATGACGCTATTTAATGAACCCTACATATCGCACATGCGGCATCATAGGGAGCATCATCAGGAAATACCACCCACACTGCCACCAACATGCAGACCAGCATCCGCATTCACGTCAGTCTCCCCAGTGCCACCACCTAGATTCGTACCCATAACTTCATATCGTGGGCATGGCCGGATCATTCTCCCTCCGGAATTTAGCGGGGAGAATGATTGGGCTAATTACAAGTGCCAAGTCGAGATCATTAGTCGTTCAAATCGGTGGATGGATGACAAATGGGAGAATATTTGTCTGCAAAACTGTCCGGGAAAGCTCTACAAGTCCTGGCAGATTTGGGCTCAGATCATACACCAACATACTCGGAACTGGAAAGCATGTTGTCGGAGAGATTCAGGGACATGACCCTCAGTGAGACGAGTCATCTGCAGCTTAAGAACTTGCATCAACGAGCCGAGGAGACACTACCGGAGATAGCTAGTCGAATTCTGCGACTAGTTACTCATGCCTACCCCAGCACGAATCATGAGGGAGTCTCACATTTGCATCTGGACACTTTCATCGACGCGTTAAGCAGAGAACCTGCCCTCAAGGAAAGTTTATTCCTCATCGAACATGGTAGTCTTCAAACATTAATAGCAACCGTGGTTCGAATTGAGAATTTCTTGGAGCAGGAGAAAAAAATCGCCGTCAACTACACCCAATAAACGAAGTGAATGATGCGAACCTCGTAATCACCACTGACAACCCAACTGCATCAGCATCCACATCAGCATCAGGCCCGCAAACACAGTCGGAACATCCCAACAGTCAAAATCACATGTCTAAAGGAAGAGGGCGTAGTCAATCCCATCGCGGGGGCCACGACATCGCCCCCAGGATGCGGGAACCAGCACAATAATAACAATCGTCAAAACATGTATGATAGGTTAGAAGAGATAATGAAACAGATCTCCGCACTCACAAACTTAGTCACCACACTCAGCACCATGGTCAGCTGGGCCACTGGAAGGAGCGATGTCCCAATCGCCCTCCATCTACAACTCCTACAGCTGACCGATGTACACCGCAGCCTGAGACCTTATTAAACTAGAATGGGCACCGAGTACAGAGTCACTTCGGTGCCCACTCTCACAACCTGGCTCAATTTCAGCCTCCAGACAATAACGGCAGGTGGCCTACACAACAACTCATCCTTCCATGACCGTATGCACTCACACACACCCGACTTCATATGTGTCGGTGCCAACGATGCATACTGCATCCACAGCACTGACACCTCCCTCTGCCGAAGTTGTGACCCCGCAACCTCTGTATCTAACAAACCTTCTTTCCTATGTAAAACGGCAGTGGTAGGTTGTAGCAGCTCCACTGAAACAACGTTTATACAAGCATCATGACCCACCGCCAAGGCACTTAACAGTCGGTGCACCTTGGTGGTTTGCAATTCACACGTCCTAACAGCCTCACCCACTACAACCAGAAGCAGCAATAGTGACACGGACTGCAGTCAACATTCGGCATCATTGATCCACAAGAAGAAGCATCATTCAAAGGACGGCAAACCTCAGTGCTGTCATCGCTTCTTCTGCATTTCAACCAAACGTCCCATGATTCATTGCAAAAAGTGGCTCGCACAGGTAGCCCTTATCCGCAACCACACCAGTCCTGTCCACACTGGACTTTTTGCAATGCATCATGGGATGTTTGGTTGAAATGGAGAAGAAGCAATGACAGCACTGAGGTTTGCCGTCCTATGAATGACGCTTCTTTTTGTGGATCAATGAAGCCGAATGTTGACTGCAGTCCGTGTCACTATACACAAACTCACAGTACACTGAAACAGCATCAACAACACCACCACTGCTACCCCCAGCTCCGTCTTCACCTAAGCAATCGTAGCAACAGTGACGACGGGTTGGCCCCTTCCTCACTCAGCCACCAACTGCACTCATGGAAGCTGTCCGGAAACAGACCGACTATATACAGGGAGATACTGCACCAAAAACACTCTTGCAGGCAGTATCATTGGAAACTCTTCCATAGGCACATCACAAAGTAATATAGAAGTGTGCTTGTCTGTTTAGTGGCGTTTCCACCAGTGCCACGATTGACACTGGAGCTTCCATCACCGGCTTTAACAAGCACTTATATGAGAGCATCCCGCTTCATAAGAAGCCACCCCTTAGGCCAACAAACAGATTTTTGCAAACAGCTACTGGAGCCGATGTTCCTGTGGCTGGTATAGTAAACCTCGTAATACAGATAGAGGAAATGCAATTCATATAGCGAGTTGTCATTGCCTCTATTCAAAACGATGCCCTGATTGGTTCTGATTTCTTCAGTGCCAGCGAAGCCGTCATATACTGCAGACAACAGGAACTAGACATACACGACCGACGTATACCCCTTGGACCAGAATCATCACTGTACGATACTTGTGCAGTGATTTTGGGATCTATGGCCACAGTTGAGCCGGGACAAGAGAAAATCTTATGGGCCACTGCACCACAGTTAGGAAGCAACACACGCACGCACGCACGCACGCACGCACGCACGCACGCACGCACGCACGCACGCACGCACGCACGCACGCACGCACGCACGCACGCACGCACGCACGCACGCACGCGCACACACACACACACACATAGCTATGTTAGAACCTGACCCTGAATATATAATCGCCTCACAATGTACCAGTCCCGAATGATCATTGACACCACCAATAAGAATCATATACTGTTTCATGTATTCAATGGCACAACAGACCCAATAACTCTTGTACCAGGAGTTCGTTGTGGCCATTTGGTGGATGTGATGTCACTGGAGACACCCCCTACCGCACCTACACAAGCAACAACTTCTGATGATCTACCAGAACACCTACATGACATATATTTGCGTGCCACAGTTGGATTGGTGCAATCACATAAACGTGACTTACAGAAACTTTCATATAAATATCACGACAGTTTCTCGGCCAGAGAAATGGATCTGGGAGAAACTCATCTTGTGCGACACTCCATCGACACTGGAAACAACCAACCCATTCCACAATCTGTCCTATGTCTTCCCATTCACAAGGAGGTGGAGGCACATCAACAAGTGAATGGAATGTTGCGGACAGGCATTATAGAGCCTTCAGCAACCCCCTGGGCCAGTTCCATTGTACTAGCAGGCAACAAGGATGGATCTTTGCAGTTTTGTATAGACTACTGCCGCCTTAATGATCTTAGTGTCAAGGACGCTTATCCATTACCTTGGATAGATCAGGCCTTAGATTCCTTGTACGGAGCCAAGTGGTTTTATATCCTTATGTTAGCTAGTGGGTACTGGCAGGTAGGCATGGATGAGGCTGACAGGGAGAAGACCGTATTTGTCTGTAGAGATGGTCTTTCTCAGTTCCGCAAGATGCCCTATGGATTGTGCAATGCTCCTGGAACAGTTGAGTGTCTCATTGGGCAGGTATTAACTACCCTGCACTGGGAGATCTGTCTCTGTACCATCGACGACATATTTGTCTTTGTCTCCTCGTTTGAGTAGACTCTGTTCAATCTGGACAAAGTCTTAATGTGATTCCTCACCACTAATCTAAAGCTCAAAAGCAAAACGTGTTATCTTTTTAGACAGAGCATTGAGTTCCTGGGACACGTCATAACCGGCGATAGAGTGACTACTCAACCTTCAAAAACCAAAGCAGTAGTGGAGTGGCAAACCCCCCATTTCAGTCACAGCCACCCGGAGTTTCCTCGGTCTCTGCCAGTACTATCATCTTTACATCAGTCACTTTAGTGAGGTCGCATCACCTTTATTTAGGATCACCAAAAAAGATCGATCATTCGAGTGGACAAGTGAGTGTGAAGGTTCCTTCGGGGGGAGGGGGGGCTGAAGGAACATCTGACGACTGCACCAATTCTTGCACATCCCAACCCTAACCTCAATATGTCATTGGTGCAGTTCTATCTCAGGTCATGGAAGATGGAACAGAACAGGTACTGGGTTATGGTTCACGTACTCTAAACAAAACAGAGAAACATTACGCGACCATTAAAAAATTGTTAGCTGCGGTGTATTTCGTCAAATACTATAAACACTTTCTGTATGGGTGCCCATTTACCCTGCGTACAGATCACGCCTCCCTACGCTGGCTCAGAAACCTAAATCTGGAGGGCCAGGTAGCGAGGTGGCAGGAATCCCTGCAGGCTTTCAACTTCAATGTTGTTTATAGAACCGGCAAACTGTATGGAAATGCCGATGCCTCGAGCAGAATTTGGCTCGATGATGAACAAGAAGTTGCAACCACCATGGCACAAACTACACAGCCATCTCCAATGTTCCTTGAATTGTGGTGCGCAGAGTGGGTAATGGAGACAGTCGCTCATGAACACGCAACAGAGGCACAAACATGAAATATATACACGTGGATCCGGGAGGGGTGTCAGTCCTCCCAAGGAATCTGTTACACCACTTTCCATGATGGTAAAATACCACTATCAAAGGTTTGGAGAGTGCCAGATGCAAGATGATATTCTCTACATTAATAACCAGATAGTGATCCCTGGGCTTTGTCATGAAACTATTCTTCAACAACTACACGATAGCGCTGGACACTTAGTCATCGAGCGTACTACTAACAGAATTAAACAGAGATTCCACTGGGTCGGCATACACGATAGTGTGAAGGCATGGGTCGCCAGATGTGTCCCATGCCAAAGACGCACTGTTGGCCAGCACCATCCCACACCATTGCAAGTTTAAATTGTTGGTGCACCATGGGAGCAAGTGGCTACTGATGTGCTCGGACCCTTGAATATGACGGATGAAGGAAACAAGCACATCCTCGTATTACAAGATTATTTTACAAAGTGGGTAGAAGCATTTGCTTTTCCGGACCACGAGGCATCCACAGTAGCAAAGGTTCTGACTAGCAATGTGTTCTGTCACTTTGGTATGCCTTATGAACTGCACCCCGTCCAAGGCAGTAATTTTGAAAGCTGGCTGATCACCGAGTTCTGCAAATTGTTTCATTTCGTCAAAACAAGGATGACTCCGTATTACCACCGCAGCGACGGAATGGTGGAATGATTCAACCATACCTTAGTGGAGAGGCTCACCAAGGAAACACGCCTTGATTGTCGGGACTGGGATCCATGACTCACATATGTGCTCATGGCATACCGCACTTCTATACATTCCAGCACAGGTTATACCCCTGCTCGGTTAATGTTAGGCCATGAATTAGCGTTGCCCCTAGATCTGGCCATGCCCTGGATTCCAAGAGAGAAAAATTCACCATCTCTCTACGTATAGCCCATGCGGCAGTGGATAGAACATACCCATGAGCTAGTGAAAGCACCATTATCCACTGCACACCAGCGTCAGAAAACATGGCATGACCGGCAAGTGCATGGAGATCTGTATGAGGTGGGAATGATGGTTTGGGTTCACAATTCGTGATGATCCGCAAACATGCTGAGTAAACTGAGTTACCAGTGGAAAGCCCACTATGTGGTAGTAGGTAAGAAGTCGGACGTGATCTACCATATCCACGCCTCGGATGGCCTGGCCTCAGTCACCAACTTCGATCGACGTAAAACTTGTGTTGGTGATAACCCAGTGCCAGAGCTTGGACTCCGCATTCCACATGACACCGGTATCCAGACAGATGTCTCTACGGAAACAAGTATTCCAGACGTTAGTCCAGAGCACTGCGGTGCCAGTTCAACCCCTCTCCCACCAAGCCAGGAATCCTGCGAACATATGACTAATGCTGAGGACGATGACTTGATACGTGCCCGCCCTCTCCCTCCTCAGAACGGGTCTACGTGATCTGGGAAGTCGTATCTGAAGGCCTTCTCATTTGTGCTGTCCAATGGGAAGGACTGAAAAGTTGTTCTGCTGACCTCTTCCCATTCCCACCGACTTCATGCTATTACCCCAATTATAGAGTTACTACAAGCGGAATCTGAGGCTGCCCCAGGCTATGCTTCCTGTGGGGTGGAACATGTAATAAATTGCAATGAAGTGAAGAGGCTTGAAGAGGCCGTGGCTTGTTTTGAAGAACAGCAAAATCACACAACATCCAAGTCATAAAATCGCTGGACCACCCCACTTCAATGTGCACCCCATCCATTAGCACCACCACCCCCACTCCAACTGGCATCTCTATTCTATGCACCAACTTCGAACATCACCGGTCCTATCCATTTTACACTCCACTCGTCGTCTGTTGACTGTCAATCTTCAGATATGAGAGATTCCACTGTTACAGAGGAGATGGCATTCCACACTAGAGAAAACGGGCAGGGAAGCAGCCTGTTCAGCAGAATCTCGGCTCGAATATTCCCAGTACTTAAAATCTATGTACCAACCGTCATGTAACGGTAGATGACCCTCCCCATCGAAAGGGCATCCCTGACCACAACCGCCCTACCAAGCCACCCCACCCCCACCCGCGTCAGCAGTCAGAACATCACACCAAGACACAGAAAGGCAGGAGCATACTGAATACACTTGCCCGCAAGGCTGGATACATCAATTCATCATTACACGAATATTACATACTCACCCGGTTATAGAAAAAGTGTAACGGTGACATTCAACATCATCAACAACATAGATAGCATGCACCTAGCTTTTGTAACAGGAAAGGTTAGAGACACCTTTTTCCGCAACATTCCCTCCCGCACGAATGTGGAGAGTTCATCACGTCCCATAACCCGACTTTTCCACAACAGCAACAGAATCGGCATTCCCCAGCTTGGAAACCTGGATATACCAACCTCGCATTACAGCAGCATCACACAGCAACCCCGACTTCGTTACAACAGAACACTTCCATCATCAACACGAGTCAACAATTTCCACAAACACCCCATTATCCGGTATGCGGAAAACTGATCATACAGAAGGAGGAACAACACTGCAGCCATCCACAGTACGCATTACGGGGGATTCCCGCAGCCCCCCCCCCCCATCAGCCACCCCACCCCAGCCCCCAGCCACCTCACCCCCTCGGAAACGTCGTGCACGACCAGCTAAACTATCACACTTCAATCACACGTAATAACAGTCAATATTATTAAGAGAGCAAGATGCCCGCAGTCTGTCATCAGTATCAAGTAGGAATTTACTACCGAACGGAAAATCGATAATGGTCTGCTTCAAGTTATGACAGCCCCCTTCTTGGTCATCCACACTCTAAAGTAAGTCTGTCCCGTCTCCGGACTCGGCCATTACAGAGCGAAATACATCATGTCCGATAAAGTTGACACCACAAGCACGTAGAACGTCACATTTCATGACAGCGTAAGATCAACCGCAGATAACCAGCCACGCATATCAATCAAATTCACCAACATGACAGAGACACAGACACTCAGGATGACTGGATCACAATCTCCATATGATGCTATTGTAAATTGTAAACTGAGGCACGCACTTTCCGAGCCGTACCGTGATAATTAGGTTTGATCTAGGTGAGGTGAGACTAGTCCTACCCACAGAGGAGGATGCTTGGCAGTCCACCCACCTGGTAAATAGAGTCCAGCTTGGTGGGGTCAGTAGACTTGGATTCCGCAAGATATGGAGCTGTTTAAACCAAACAATAAATTACAGTCAGCTATACTGTCCTAATTTTGATTGAGAACAAGACTGTTCTACCGCATGTACAAATCATTAGCATGCGGGCTGATGAAGCAGCATCAAAAGTTAGACAGTATAACATCGTGGAGAATTTCGAATATTCTCTTATCTACATATTCCAGCCACTAATCAACACGGGCTGGAATAAATCTACTACACACAAGAGGCGCCGCATGTATATGATCACGCACATATTAAGGGAAGCTGTTCTGATGAACAGAATAAAGAAAACATATATTTCAATTGGGCTATAAACACAAGAACCTCCCTATACATGACTACCACAGCGTGATGGAGGAGGCGTGGTCGCTGACGTCATCATGCTCTCCCACACCCCATCGGGCATTCCAGCCTGAAATTTGAAACTTGAAAAACCGCTTCATGCTAATTAAAAGGTGAGCATCCACAGTAATAAATAGTTCCAGATTTTAACGTTGATCGGAGACCCGATTTCCCGCCAAGTGGGGATGAAAGCGACTAACCTACTCTCTTGTATTTATATTTGCCTTCTTCGTACGAATGGAATATATGATTCGACTCCAGGAGAATAAAAGTTAAATATTTCCATATTTGGCATGACCGACTCACCCTAAAAACTTTCAGGTGTGGTCATCCGCCCGCCTGTGACGTCACCAAAAAGTATAAAAGGAGGAAAGCGTGTACTGAAATTTCATCTTCCCATCAAACTCGACACTAGGGAAGATCGAGCATTAGGCTACTTTCATGTCTTCTTATTATTTTATTATTTTATATTATATTGCCCAGGAAAGTTATGAAGAGTTAGGAAAGTTTAGTTAGGTTAGTGCAGTTCCACATATAACCATCATGTTGGAATAGTATGTCACTTGCGGAAGACCTCGCCTTCTCCGACAGCTTGGAAGAATCGGCACCTGCTCACATCGGAAAGAAGTATCCGTGTACTGCTTTATCACACAACGGACAGCCATGCAAGCATGCATTTTCCAGAAACTCGGATTTGAAACTTCACATCAATCACGACCACTTACTACAGAGAGCATTCTGTGCGGACTGCAAGTACCTATATTCAGCCACTCAGCAGAATGAAGATATAGATATCCTCGCGCCATGTTTTGAAAATAGACTTCCAATTACCATGCATCCAACTGGAAAAATGGCAAAGACTAAATGCACGACCGCTCCAGGTACGTTCCAAGCACGCCCCTCTGGGTAGGATAGTACACGTGTATAAGGCCCTATGAGAGAGGTTTCGGTAAAAGGGCTACGTCCGTAAGAACGCATAGCGCACATGCGCATGTGTCAGAGCTTCCCTGGCAACATGTGTCAGTGTTGGGAGAGAGTGTATGCTTATAGTGTACCACCAAGTTGGTACTGGTGATTTCTTTAAATCACTTTATTCTCGTCGGTCTTGGTGCGGATCAGGACCAAAATGAAACGAGGATTTAAAAACTTTTTACCTTTTAAAATCGGAAGCGAAATGGGCGAGTTACGCACAGATGGCTCAATTAAATTATTTTCAAAAAACTGCTTTGATTTCGTAATCGTGTGTATGTATTAACTGAATGGGGAATGCGCTGATCACGTGATCGCCACGTCACCCTTTCTAGCTGCACGCTGATTGGATACTGCTCGCCCGATTTCTCTGGGGCATCCTGCCTCTGACGTCACGAGTAGTATAAAAGGAGCCAAAAATCGAAAATCGAGAGCACTTGAGTGAGAAAGCCTACACAACAGCAAGGTTGCTGAACCAGCGCAGTGCTAGACGTGGGCTAACTGCTTACTGACTGTGGTACCTACACCACAGCAGTGCCCTTCGGTTCCCTTCAGAATTCAGATCTCCTGCGCCGGTGAGCAGACTTGAACATCCGCATCAAGTTTTTGTAAGCTCTCGGATGGCCACCGAGGGCAAAATAGCTAAATAAGAGCTCACATAGGAGCTTCCCTGCAGATGGGCCTTGTGGGCCTGATGTAATTCTACAGGATGTAGAACCGAGGTGAGTTGTGGTGGATAACTCGCCGGATCTTCCTGACCACGCTGAAAAGTGGTATCAAACTTCTACGCAGCATGTCATGTGTTTTAATTAACTTTTATACCACAGTCTGGTGGGACTCTGCCCGGTGCATCGCAAGAGCTATGCGACGTATCCCGCGCAGTGTACCCAGTTATATACATGCATATGTAATTACCACTGTACGGGTAACTTTCAAACTATCATCGCTGGATGGACACTTTACAATTTACTGTGTAAAGTTATGTATTAGTTATTCTGACTATCTAATGGACATTTTTCTACAAACGTTCTCCTTCACCATCTTGAGAGTGAGCCGCATCAACAGTCTGCCTGTGGAAATCTTCCCAGCAACTTTGGAATCGTGCCACCTCACGCTATTCATCTGTAGTGCATCAATTTCAGTGATTTATGAACTCTTATGGTACCGATGACCAATAGGTACGCAAGTAACTATACTATTGTACCATTCATTATTTCCACAATAGGTACTGATGACTAATAGGTGCCTTCCCGGTCTTAAGACCATATTTTTATATTGTCTGTTTCATACTGTATATATTATATTTATTTCTGTGTGCTGACGACTAACGAGCACCGTACGGTCCAATGACCTGATATACTATTAACACTGTATTAGTTAGTTATGTATATGGCAGGTAGCCATCCTAGTTATTCTATTTTGTTTATATAAAAACTACAGGACGCAGTATGCTAGGCAATAATATACAGCAACATTATATCCGCATCACTATTTCCCCCAGCATCAATTTTACACTGAAGTCACTGATCATGCTCATACTGCTCGAACCTGACATGTGACCGACTAAACCTGGCTATTCTAGCTCGATAGGATAGGTTTAAAGTAGTTAGGGACAATCTCTCCATAAGAGACACATTGTGTACACCTATTTTCCGGCCGTGGTGGATATGTAACACCACATACCAGCTGGATAGTATAAATTGGCCACATACCTTAGGGCCTCTTAATATCGAGTGAGTGTCACTTTCTGCGCTCCTCCAGCCGCAGAGCTTAATAATTGTCTGGAATCACAATCGACACGTTGGCAGGATCTGACTCTGGAAAACTATTGGGGTTTCCGAGTGGTGATAACTAAAGTGCCAATTTCACACACACTCCCCCTGTTTCTTCGGATACCAATTAGTTTAGACACCCCGGCAATGTAGGAAGCACTGTGAAAAGAAATTTTATTATGCAACACCGGCCTGCAGTGCATCTCTGGGCATTCTGCTACTTAAACCTAATGACAGGTGAAATGTTAATTCCATAACACGCGGGTGAACAGGTGAAATGTTAATTCCATAACACGCGGGTGACAGACGAGACGCAGATCTCCATCCAACTCGGTACGGTGACCGGGTGCGGTCTTGGAACCCACAACGCCCTCTTGAGAAGGTCACCAGCCATGGATATCTGCCTCTTACTCCCCGCCATAAAAACTATTGCACTTAAATTGCTTATCTGAACTGTAAATTGTCCCAGTGATGTTATATGTGGTTATGGTGCCATGGTGACCGGATCGTCATATGATTCGGGAGAGGTCGCTCCGTAACATGTACACACACTGTCTTTGTGAGGAGGATGCTATGTGGGGTGACCTTCGCCAGTTAGACGTATGTGTCAAAAGATAGGTATGAATGCCTGCCAATTGCGGCCAAAGCTTGGAAGCATATCTAATAACCAAATGGTACGTTAAAATTTAACAGATGGCCTGCATGAATAAGGCGGCAACTACCAATGCAATATCTTTGGACCTACATAAGACGGTGACTTATGAATTCTTCGGAAATCATCCATCCCGCCTTCACGTAAACCAGCGGGCATCACATTAATTATAGTTTCACTAGGATTGACCACTGCACATGACTTTTTGTTTGAACGAAGGAATGGCCCTTTTTGCCAGCTCTTTTCCCCCGCTTTGGCATTGAAGGCATTTTCCTGTGATGACGCCTGCGCAAGGCACTTTCCTCTCGCAACAATATTATTTTGTGTGTTTTAGGGGTATAATTTGTTTATATTAAACTATTCAAGTAGCCTCGTTGCGATGCTCCTTGCGGGAATACCTTGCAGTATTTACGGGGTGGGGGTGTTGTTGGCAGCGACCACAACGATAGTGGTGACGATGGCGGTGGTGGTGCTGGTGGTGGTGCTGGACATGGTGCTGGACTTGGTGGCGGTGATGCTGCAAGTGGTGGTGGTGGTGGACATGACGGTGGTGGTGGTCGTGGTGGTAGTGGTGAGGGTGGTGGTGGTGGTGGCGGCGGCGGCGGCGGCGGCAGCGGTGGCGGTAGTGGTTGTGGTGGTGGTGCTGGTGGTTGAAGTAGTAGTAGTAGTAGTAGTAGTAGTAGTAGTAGTAGTAGTAGTAGTAGTAGTGGTAGTAGTAGTAGTAGTAGTAGTAGTAGTAGTAGTAGTAGTAGTAGTAGTAGTAGTAGTAGTAGTAGTAGTAGTAGTAGTAGTGGTGGTAGTGTTAGTGGCAGTGGCAGAGAGCCGCAATGGTGGTGGTGGTGGTGGTGGTGGTGGTGGTGGTGGTGGTAGTTTTAGCGATGGTAGTAGTAGTAGTAGTAGTAGTAGTAGTAGTAGTAGTAGTAGTAGTAGTAGTAGTAGTAGTAGTAATAAGTAGTAGTAGTAGTAGTAGTAGTAGTAGTAGTAGTAGTAGTAGTAGTAGTAGTAGTAGTAGTAGTAGTAGTAGTAGTAGTAGTAGTAGTAGTGGTAGTAGTAGTAGTAGTCGAAGTGAACGCACGCGTTTATTTAGCTCTGCAATTGCTGCCCGAATTTGCTAGTTTCTAGCTCGAGTTTGCGGATAGATTTTAAGCATATATTTCGTATTTGTATTTCCTTTCAAACTTTATGTTAAATTTGTAAATTCTTGTCATGGTTGGAGCGGATTTTGTGTCTCCATTTTCTAAAGGCACCCCTCTTAGCTGGCGGCTTCCGCCATTTAATAGGGCTCCTCTTACTGTGTTCAATGCAATACATTTCTCCCCGCGCCAGTATGCTATTTCTATAGTTTGTTGGCTAGCTCATTATATTTGGCAAGATCGCTTGAGTGAGTAGATTTAATTCCTTTGTCATTTGTAAGCGCGAGCCTAGTACTTCGACTATATAAATCTTTATAGTCAGTTGGCTGTCCCCGGTCAACTCGAACAGACTAACAAATATATGAATGTAATATGTTAGTATGCGTTAGGAAACCACTTTAAACGGTTAGGTGTTAGTGAACCACTTAGAAAGTGGTTCAAACTAGCAAATATACCGCTGTACTCTCTATTCGTTTATTTGGTGGTAGACGTCAGGGTTTCAGTGTTTAGCTCTTTCCCCGACGTCTTGGTGTTATATAATTTTATATTTATAGTATATATTGTAGTAGTATGGGTTTCTTCCTTTTATAAATCACCATGGCAACCTATAAGCGTACCCTAAGCCTTAAGATAACAACTAAGGGGTGGGGGTGTCACGGCTATCGACGTGTATCATGGGTTAAAGGGCGTCGTCGGCGCGGGACTCGCTGCTTTGCAGGGGCTTATAAATGTTACTAAAACTGTATGGAATGTGACAGTGTCAAATGAGGGGGTCAAGGAAAAGCTTCTAGAAGATGTTCTTATTGTAAAAGGCGAAGTTTGTAACGTTGAGGAAATCGAGTCAGATTAAGATGCTAGTGAAGATGAAAGTTCCACTAGAAATTCCAGATGACAGAATCATGAATGAACTCAAGAAGTATGGCAAAGTGCAAAAGATTGAACGGGAAACGTATCCCTTTGACAGAACGCTAGAAAACGGTGTAAGACGCAACTGGTTTGATAAAGTGGATAGCCCTTTACCAAGCAGATTGACGCTTGATGGCAGCTTTGTCCTGCCCTTATGACATAGAGGGAAAATTAAAGAGTGCTGGATCTGCCTAAGTACTGACCATTTGGCAACAGATTGTCCCAATCGAAACAAATGTTTGCTCTGTGGTTCAGTTGACCATTTTAAATGGCGCTGTCCAAAAAATCAAAACAAGCCCTCAGTATCAGGAGATAATCGCCCATTAAAGGATGCAACTGAGTCAGCTGCTTCTGAAGCAATCGCTACGGAAGCTGTTGTTGTGGTTCATGCCACTGAAAATGACACAAACAAATCATCAAATCCTGTTAAAGTAACTACAGTTGATGAAATTCAAGTATTAGAGGAGGGTATAACCTTAAGTCAAGAAAATAATCCAAATGCAGTGGAGCCAAACGTGGCTATAAAAGACACACAGAAAAATGATGATCTTACAGAAGAGCCAGTTTACAATTCCTTAGAAGATGAATTAAAATTAGGACAGGATAAGTTTAGGACTCAGAAAACGGAAGGTTCAGTTGAGTTTCCGCTAAGCCCACTTGATTTAAGTCAGCTTGAAGATATTGTAAATGACGCTACTGCCAAATGTAACTTAAGTAGCAATAAGCGTCATAAAGAAGACAATAGCTCAGAATCTGAGATTGAAGTAAATGATATGGAAGCTGATACAATGTCAGTTGCAGAATCAGATGTGTCCATTCAAAAACAGAGTTCACAGATGAAAGATGAAATGGTTATGTACCGATCAGAAGGGGGTGAAGTGTTAGTGCCATATGTAACGGCGAGAGGCGTGAAATATCGTCTACTGCGCCATGATTCTGATATTTCCAAATATGAATATTTGTCTGTGGTAGAACTAGGAAACATTGAATTCACAGGAAAATTAGGTAAATAGTCTAAGAAATGAGCTAAAAAACCCCAAATCAAGTTAATCTAACGATGGCGGTTGTAAACATCATTTTACAAATTATGATTATCTGCACCATCAATTGCAGAGGATTAAATACCGAATTCAAGCAGTGCCACTTGCTTGAAGAATTAGCAAATGAGAGAGTTGATATTGCTTTTCTACAAGAGACCAAAATTCAAAAAACTGAAGTGTATGAATCACTCAAAGATATTTCAAAAGGGCAGATTTTTTGTTCTTTATCACAAGATAATAGTGCGGGAGTAGCCATTCTTATCCTGCCCCACTGTCTCAACTACGGTGACGTCATATCGTCGTCATAAGATACAAATGGACGATGGATTTGTGTATCAATTGATGTACTAAACACAAGTTTAAATTTGATGTGCCTTTATGCACCTACCTCTCATCAATTGCGCCGTGAATTTCTAAATGATGTCTTCACAATAATTCAAGACAGAATGCCTGAAAACCTAATTATGGGCGGTGACTTTAATTGCATATTAGATGAGGCTAAAGACAGAAACTCTAGGTCTAATTTTAATGACACATCGCATAATATTTTGAAACACATTTGTGATAATAAAACTTGGTAAACACTTATCAGATTGAAAATCCAGAAGGCCGAGAATTTACTTGGTTTTCAACCGATGGAAGGTTAGCTTCAAGGTTAGAGAGGATCTATATAGAATAGTCACTGAAAGGTTACATGCGTAAAACTAACATAAAACCAGAAACTTTCTCTGATCACAATATGTTTTCCATCACATTAGACAATGCTGACTGGGCCAAACGAGGTGATGGATTTTGGAAACTTAATGTAGCATTGCTTCGAGATAGTTGCTATCGCAAATGTGTGGAAAGTTGTTGGAGGCATCGGGATGAAAGAAGAGGTTCGTATGAATGTATAACAGACCGGTGGGAAGATGCTAAATCAGACCTGAAATATATTTCAAGGCAGTATTCCATCAGGAAACCACGTGAAATACGAAAGCACAAAAAGGCGCTTCAGAGGTCGCTGTGTAAAATTAATAAGAAAATTAATGATGGGAAATATAATTATTACGAACTATTAGTTAAATTAAAAGGTAGACTAAATGAAATAGAGCAATAACAGTTTGATGGCGCCAAAATAATGTCAAGAGCACAAATGCACACCGAGGGTGAAAAGCCTACACGTTATTTTTGTAACTTGGAAAAAGCAAGCGGTATAGAGAAATTAATGCGCTCACTGAAGATTAATGATGGAGTATCAGTGTGCTCAAATGCAGAAATGATGGAAACAGTATCCGAACTTTACAAATCATTGTATAAATCTGAGGGAAGTGATGAAACTGCAACTAGAGATGTTTAGCTAATATAACGAAAAGACTTCCAGATTCATGCCCTGAAAGCTGTGACCAATCAATAACAATTACTGATTTGACAAAATCCCTCAAAGGTATGAAGTGAGAAAAGTCTCATGGATGTGACGGATTTCCAGTTGAATTTTATCAAACATTCTGGCACATATTTGGGCCAGGATTAGAAGAAATAGCAACCAGCATTTTTAAGCAAGGGCATCTCCCTTCATCGATGGCCCAAGCATATGTTCGGCTTATATACAAGAGGGGGTGACAGAACTAAAATACAGAATTATAGACCAATCTCTCTACTCTGTGTAGATTATAAGATTATTACTCGGGCACTAACATTAAAATTGGCGCTGTCCTAGGAGAAGTCATTAATGATGATCAAACCTGCTCTGTGCCAGGAAGATCAATATTAAACAACACTTTGCTTATACGGGACCTCATTCAATTAGTTGAAAAGGATTGTATCCCAGTAGCAATAATAGCACTTGATAACGAGAAGGCGTTTGACAGACTAGAATGGGATTTCTTGTTTAAGTCTTTAGACCATATTGGCTTTGGTTCAAGATTTATTAAATGGGTAAATATTTTATATACTGATACAACAAGTTGTTATTTAGTAAACAATCAGCTATCCAAGCCTGTAGTGATGGAACGACGTGTCAGACAGGGTTGCTCACTGCCCCCGATTCTTTTCGTCATAGCTATGGAATCGTTGGGGGCCACATTGAGGCAACGCAATGACTTTCAAGGAATATGTATACATGGCATAGAAAGGCCACTAAAGGTTTCTCAATAGGCAGATGATACGACTGTGTTTGCGGGTAAAAATATGGATTTTAGAATTTTAAATGGAGCATTAACATATTTTCAAAAAGCAGCAGGGCTTAAAGTCAATAAAGATAAATCTAAGGGCTTATTTTTCGGCGATTGGAAGGGGAGAACTGATAATGTGATGGCTATTAACTGGTCAAATGATGTCATACAAATTTTGGGTATTTACCTTAGTAGAGAACAAAATGTATTACTAAACTGGGAAGAAAGGCTATCCAAGCTAAGGTGCGCATTACTAAATTGGAAGCGACGTCGCCTAACTGTCTTTGGCAGGACATTTGTCCTTAATAATTTAATTTTTTCTGGATTGTGGTATACCGCTTCTGTAATTCATATGCCCAAATAAGTAGAGTCAAAGATCAACACGTTACTTTTGTCCTTCTTATGGGAGGCCAATGCCCATTTAGTATCACAGTCAATCCTCACCAATGAAAAGCATGCCGGAGGCCTGGATTTGGTTAATGTTTCAGCAAAGTGTGCTTCTTTAAAATTGAAATTCTTGAATAAGTTACTTACTTCAAACTCATCTTGGTCAAGTGTTTCAAGGGCACTTCTCCAAAGGTACGTAGACCCATTTCCAGTAGAATGTTTATTTATGTGCAATAAACTGCCACATAATCATCAAAAGATACCAAATGTATATAAAGAACAGCTCGAAGCCTTAAAAATATTTACACGATCAATGCCACAATCAAATTGTTGAGAAGATGCCTTAGAGCAACGTCTTTGGGGCAATGATAATGATGATGTATTATATTTGCCCTCTATGGCCAAAAATGGTATTCAATATTTATGTGACTTGGTAAATCCGAAATCTTGTAAATGGATTGCGATGCAAGATGTAGCAAGAATAACATCAATGAGATTTCGATGCACAGCACTTATTTGTTAGAATAAAGAATACAATACCTGTTGTGTGGTTCAAATTGCCGAAAGCACGTGGCAACATTGATATGTTGCAACCAACATTAGTATTTATGTAAGAACATATAAAATGCAACATGACATCTAGAGACTGGTATAGAATTCTGATGCAAAGTCGGAGATAGACTCCTATTATGGTTAGGCATTGGAACAATTTAGGATATGCGCCAAAGAACTGGAAAACTGCCTGGAAAGCAATACATCTACCTTGTCTACCAGGAAATGCACGGCACCTGGCATGGCGAATAATCCCTCGAAGGCTACGGGTCGGCCATCTTACTTATATGTGTAAAATAACAAGTACAGACCAGTGCTTATTATGTAATACTGAGGAGGAAACGATAGACCATCTATTTACTCAGTGTCGCATAACTACAGGCTTTTTGGGTATATATCAATATGCTCCTTGTTAAATTTGGAATTAAATATGTGAATTTAGTGGCTGAAACAATTTTGTTCAAAGATTGCTCAACTATCGGACGAATCATTAATAGCAAGAAGAAAGAATTGTTAATAACCCTGTTATCTGTAGGAGTGTGGGCCATCTGGAAGCATCTGTGTTCAGAGGCCAGAGATAAAACTGGCAACAACCATCAGAGAGCCATACAAGCTATATTTCGATCATTGTTGATAAATTGCATTCATTGTGAATTTTACAGGCTAGTAGAACATGGGAGAGAAAGTAGATTTAAAGACGTATGGTGCAAAACTGGCCTACTATCAATTGAATACGGATATCTAAAAATATCAGAAGCGGAACTTGTATAAGCTAGCACACTCACTGCTTGCTGTATATTGATAAATGCTATTTTAATTTAATTTAATTGCCTTTATTTTAAAATTGTAATGCCTTAGGAGACTCTAATCTTGACGAGTATCCTAACCCTGGGAATCAGTATATTTAATTATCAAATGAGCATTATGTCAATATTCTGGAGGTGATCCGATTTTCAAGTTAACAGAGTGTGATATCTTACAATTAGCTTCCTGTTGTAAATGTTTACTGTAGGTGTATTTGTTCCCGGGTAATTTGCAAAAACTTACAATGAAGTAAATTTAGAATGTGAACCCAAAGCGCCATCTAGGTAATCATAGTTTGTATACTTTTGCTGTGTGCATTATATTATATAAAGGATACTACGTCCGCTGGGCATTTAAGAATCGGCTAACTGGCATCAATGAGTGACTTTTTGTTACTTATTGATGAGTCACCTCGCCACTTCTTGGCGAGCTGCACTCGCTATTTGGCCCTACTACTATACGGTGTGCAACGTTAAACTACATATGATCTACTTAGCCTGCCGGTCATGAATCGGCTCAATGGCGTCAATGGGTAGCAGTAGCTTACTGCTAATTATTGATGAGTCGCTTTACCACTTGTTGGTTAGCTATGCTCGCCATGTGGGCCTACTACTACTACATGGTGTGCAAATAGTAATGGCTTTGTTGAATTATGTTATGTTATCAGCTCTTTATTAATTATGTTTTCTATGTAGTTATGTCACGGTTGTGGTATATGATAATAGAGTATTTTAGCTTGCACTGTTTTGATATGTTAGGTTTGTATTGTTATTTTATTAATAAAGCCTGCTATTTCATCCGATTTTTTTATGGGGGCTTGCAAGCCTTTTTAAAGGAGTTCCTCCATGAAGTGTATCCGACTGCGTCAGCGTCGGATTTTCGAAAAAAAAAGAAAAAAGTAGTAGTAGTAGTAGTAGTAGTAGTAGTAGTAGTAGTAGTAGTAGTAGTAGTAGTAGTAGTGGTGGTAGTAGTGGAAGCAGTGGAAGCAGTAGTAGTAATAGTAGTAGTAGTAGTAGTAGTAGTAGTAGTAGTAGTAGTAGTAGTAGTAGTAGTAGTAGTAGTAGTAGTAGTAGTAGTAGTAGTAGTAGTAGTAGTAGTAGTAGTAGTAGTAGTACCGAGATAAGTTGATTATGCACATTAGTAGACGCATCCCATATTTTGCCGTCCGTTCACCTTGCATGATATGTTTAAAACCTATTAGTAGAATAATGGCAAGCTAAGATTATGCCCTCCCTAGGATGACAGTGAGGCAAATCTCACCCACCATCATCCAAACAGAAAATACGACCAGAGCAGCCTCATGGGCTCTAGCAGCCCTAAACTATAACAGGATTTTGGAATGCATCACACTGGCCATGTAGTTGGTCGTACTATCTACTGGGGTCGGCCCCACCCCAAGCCGACACCGCCCCGAAGAAAGGGACAGTATCTGAACGTCAATTTAGGGGCACAGCTGTGAGCAGTGATATAACCAGCATAGCGGGATCTACAAGGTCAGTGCATATGCACTGGACTTCCAATTCAGTGCATCCATACTTAAGACAGAGCGTCAGGCTAGGAGGTGAGCGTCTGTCCCGGAGGACACAATCACAGCTGTCAGCGGTAATATAACCAGCACAGCAGGAACTGCCAGTGCAGTGCCTGCCCATTGAACTGCCAGCTCAGTACATCCACACTTAGCCCTGAGTCTTCCAGGCGTGAAAGTGAGCGTCTCTTTTCTGGAGGGCACGGCCACTACAGCTGTGAGCAGTTGCTATTCACCAGTATAAGGAGAGCTACCACTTCGATCAGTGAATTTGCACCGAACTGTCAATTCAATGCTTCCGCACTTAGCCCCGAGTATCAGGCAAGACCACGACAACTGTGAACGGTGTTCACTACCAGTTCAGTGCGAGTGTACTTATGGCAAGGGATTATCAGCCATGTTGTATCTTCAGAGAGTTGACAGCTCTCAGAGAACAGCCACCTGCCATCCCATCCCCGTCTCCGCGTAGAAAGCATCCACGGTTCCCATTGTGGCTCCACATGCCACCCCACACAGGCTACAAACACCAGTTTTTTAGAAGCCCATATCAGCTCCAGTTAACAAAGCAACACCAGCTTCTGAGAAGCTCACTCCGGTTCCACGACACTGGGCAACACAAGCTATTGAGAAGCTCACACCGACTCCAAAGAGGCTCACAAACGCCGAATTTAACACTCTACTGGAAGACTTCGTCAAAACACCCTTTGCAATCGAGAACTATCTGCGTGGATGGCATCTCCATGTTCATAAAGCAGATGGGAAGGATCCAGAGGCTTACCTTGCAGACAGCCAAAACAAGATTAAAAAAGAGCTGTTGGAAGAAATCCTTGACCTGAAGGGAGTGAAGTTCTCGCTCTCAGGGTGACTCTGCGTAAGTCGAAGAACGATGGAACTGAAGTGACCACAGACACACTGTCCTTGTCTCAGCAACAGTGGCAAGCCTTGAGAACTACATTCACAAGGGATATTGGCTGGGCAGTAGACCAAATTGATGTACTGCACCTCAATATCGCCAGATACCAAGCATTATAGGGTGGGTCATATATCATGCTCCCTCATTTCATAATAGAAAATCGTGCTGTGGCCAACGTTAAGAACAGGGATGACCATTGCCTGTGTTGCTCTTCAAAGGCCTAGGTAAAGCCAAGGCCTAGGCAATGTCTAACAAAGCCTGACTACGGCCTAGGTAAAGTCTATCAAAGCCTGATACGGCCTAGGTTAGGCTTAACAAAGCCTGGCTAAGGCCCAGCTTAAGCTTAGCTAAGCCTGGCTAAGGCCTAGGTAAGGCCAAACAAATCCTGGCTACGGCCTAGGTAAGGCCTAGCTAAGACTTATTACAATCT
Organism: Chaetoderma sp. LZ-2023a; assembly: GCA_034401795.1. Lineage (NCBI taxonomy): Eukaryota > Metazoa > Mollusca > Caudofoveata > Chaetodermatida > Chaetodermatidae > Chaetoderma > Chaetoderma sp. LZ-2023a. Next base: position 110,151,552 of record CM067373.1, read on the forward strand.
CGCTAAGGCCTTAGCTAATGCCTAGATAAAGTGTATCAACGCCGACTAAGGCCTAGGTAAGGCATAGCAAAGCCTGGCTACGGCCTAGGTAATGTCTAGATAAGGTCTAGCAAGGCCTGGCTAAGGCCTTGCTAAGGCCGAGGTAATGTCTAGATCATGTCTAGTAAAGCCTGGATAAGACATAGATAAGGTCTTGCAATGCTTGCATAAGGCCTAGTTAAGGCTTAGCAAGGCCTGGCTAAGGCCTATGTCGTGCCTTGCAAAGGCTGGCTGCGGCCTAGATAAGAACTAGTTAAGACCTAGCAAAAGCTTACTAAGGAAAAGGCAATGTCTAACAGAGCCTGGGTAAGGCCTAGGTAAAGTGTATCAAAGCCTGGCTAAGGCCTAGGTTAGGCTTAGCAAAGCATGCCTAAGGGCTAGGTTATGCTTAGCAAAGCATGTCTAAGGCCTAGCTAAAACCTAGCAAATCTCGTTATGACCTTGGCAATGTCTAGCAAAGCCTGGCTAAGGCCTAGGTAACGTCTATCAAAAGCTGGCTATGGCCAATGTAAGGCCTAGTAAAACCTTGAAAAGGTCCAGCTAACGTCTACCAAAGCCTGGCTAAGGCATAAGTAATGTCTTGCAAAGTTTGGCTACGGCCTAGATAGGGCTTATCAAAGGCTGGCTAAGGCCTGGGTTAGGACTAACATATCCTGCCTAATGCCTAAGTAAGGCCTAGAAAAGCTTGACTGCGGCCTGGATAAGGCCTAAGTAAAACATAGCAAAGTATGGCTAATGCCTAGTTAAGGCTGAGGAAATCCTGACTAAGGCCTAGTTAAGGCTTAGAAAAGCATGGCTATTGCCTAGCTAACGCCTGGCTAAGGTCTGCCTAAAGCCTTCTAAGACCTGTCGAAAGCCTATGTAAGGTCTAGCTTAGACTTAGCAATGACTGCCTAAGGCCTAGGTAAGGTTTTCCAAAGCCTGTTCAAAGCCTAGTCAGGGTTAGCAAATCCTGGCTAATGCCTAGATTAAGGCCTAAGTAAGGCTTAGCAAAGTCTGGATAAGGCCTAGGTTAGGCTGAGCAAAGGCTGGCTAATGCCTAGGTAAGACCTAACAAATCATGGCTACGGCCTATGTAAGGCCTGGATAAGAACTAGCAAAGTCTCGCTAAGGCCTTGGCTAATGCCTAGGTAAAGTTATCAAAGCTGGCTATGGCCTAGGTAAGGCATAGCAAATCCTGGCTATGCCCTAGGTAATGTCTAGATAAGGTCTATCAAAGCCTGGCTAAGGCCTTGGTAAGTCCGATGTAACGTCAACCAAACCCTAGCCAAGGCCGAGGTAAGGTCCGTCAGAGTTGGCCATGGCATAGGCAGGCAAAGAAAAGGCTGGCTAAGGCATAGGTAATATCTAGATAAGGTCTAGTAAAGCCTGGCCAAGGCCTAGATAAGGTATTGCAAAGCTTGCATAAGGCCTAGATAAGTCTTAGCAATGCCTGGCTAAGGCCTAGGTCATGCCTAGCAAAGGCTGGCTACGGCCTAGATAAGGTCTAACTAAGACCTAGCAAAGTCTCGCTAAGGCCTAGGCAATGTTTAACAAAGCCTGGCTAAGGCCTAGGTTAGGCTTAATAAAGCCTAGCTAAGACCCAGCAAATCTCGTTATGACCTTGGCAATGTCTAACAAAGCCCGGCTAAGGCTTAGGTAAAGTCTATCAAAGCCCGACTAAGGCATAAGTAAGGTATTGTAAAGCTTGACTAAGGTCTAGATAAGGCTTAGCAAGGCCTCGCTAAGGAGTAGGTAAGACCTGACAAAGCCCGGCTAAGACCTAAGTAAGGCCTAGTAGATAAGCCTGACTAACGCCTAGATAAGACCTAAGTAACACATGGCAAAGGCTAGTTAACGCCTAGTTAAGGCTGAGGAAACCCTGACTATGGCCTAGTTAAGGCTTAGCAAAGCATGGCTAAGGCCTGGCTAAGGCCTGCATAAAGCCTGGCTAAGGCTTGTCTAAAGCCCATGTAAGGTCTAGCATAGATTGGCTAAAGCCTATGCAAGGTCTTGCAAAGCCTAGCCAAAGCCTAGTCAAGGCCTAGAAAATCCTGGCTAATGCCTAGATTAAGGCATAAGTAAGGCTTAGCAAAGGCTGGCTAAGGCCTAGTTCAGACTTAGCAACGTCTGGCTAAGGCCTATGTTAAGCCTAGCAAAGCCTGGCTAATGCCTAGCGAAGACATGGACAAGACCTGTCTATGGTCTGGCTAAGGCCTATGTAAGGCATAGCAAAGCCTAGCTAAGGCATGGCAAGGCCAAGCAAAGCCTGGCTAAGACCTAGGTATGGTCCCTCATATGGCTTAAGTAAGCCTGGCTAAGGCCTATGTAAAGCTTAGCAAAGCCAGGCTAAGGCCTAGGTATTGTCTTTCAAAGCTTGGATAAGGCCTAAGTACGGCTTAGCAAAGCCTGACTAAGGACTAGGTAAGGTTTAACAAAACCCCGCTAAGGCCTAGATAAGGCATGGCTAAGACCTAGCAAAGTCTGGCTAAGGTTTAGGTAAAATCTATCAAAGCCTTACTAAGGCTTAGAAAAGCCTGACTATGGCCTAGGTAAGGGCTAGGTAAGATCTAGTTAAGTCTGACTAAGGTGTAGCTAGCGCCAAGAAAAGCATGGCTAATGCCTAGGTAAGGCATAGCAAAGTCTGGGTAAGGTCTGGTAACGGCTTAAGTAAGGCTTAATCAAGTGTGTCTAAGGCCTAGTTAAGTCTGGCTAAGGCTATATAACGCCTAATCAAGCCTAGATAAGACTTAGGTAAGACATCGGTAAGGCCTAGGTATGCCTGGCTACGGACTATTTAAGGCCTAGGTAAAGCCTATTCAAGGCTAGTTAAGGCATAGCTCCGACCTAGCATAGCCTGGCCAAAGCCTAGTTAATGCCTAGTCAAGTCTGGCTACGGTAAGGCTTATGCAAGGCATTAGTAAGGCCTAGCAAATTCTAGTTAAGGACTAAGTGAGGCATAGGTTATGTCTATTCAAAGTTAGCGCAGGCCTAGCCACGGCGTGGCAATGACTGGCCTAATGCGTAGGTAAAGCCTGGGTAAAGCCTAATCAAGTCTGGTTAAGGCCTCGTTAAGGTATATTCACGCATGACTACGGCCTATGTAAGGTGGAGTCAAGCCTAGTTACGGCTTAGATACGGCATCAGTAAGGCCTAGCAAATCCTGGATAAAGACTGAATAAGGTAAGACCTATACAACGGCTGGATAAGGCCTAGGTAAGTCTAGAAAAACCTAGCTTATGTCAATGTACGACCTAGCCTAGCACAGCTAATGCTTAGGTAATACCTGACACGGCCTAGCCGAGCTTCAGTAAGGCCTAGGTACGGTCAAGCAAAGCGTGGCTAAGGCCTAGGTAAGGCATAGTCAAGCCTGGATAAGACCTATATAAGACAACCGTAAGGCCTCGGAATGCCTGGCTACGGACTATTTACGGCTTTTGTAAGGCCTATTCAAGGCTAGCTAAGGCATCGCTCCGACCTAGAAAAGTCTGGCCAAGGCCTAGATAAGGCTTAGTTAGGTTTGGCTAAGGCTTAGGCAAGTCATTGGTAAGGCCTAGCAAATCCTGGCTATGAACTAAGTGAGCCTTAGGTAAGGCCTATTCAAGGCTGGCTAGGCCGTACCTATGTATTATCTAAGCCTTAGCTGAGCTTGGCTAGCTATTATATTGACCTTAGCTGGGTTTTAATAGAGCATAGATAGGATTATCTAGGCCTTATCCAGCCTGAACTAGGCTTGACTACGTCTTATATAGGCCGTAGTCATGCTTGAATATGCCTTAACGAGGCCTTAGCCAGACATGATTAGGCTTTACCTAGGCCTTAGCCATGCGTTGCTAGGCCATTGCTAGGCCGTAGCTATGCCTTATCCAGCCATTCTATGGGCCCTACATAGGCCTTATTCAGTCTTTAGCCAGGATTTGCTATGCCTTACCGATGCCTTATCTAAGCCTTGACTACGTCTTATATATGTCGTAGTCATGCTTGAATATGCCTTAACGAAGCCTTAGCCAGACATGATTAATATTTACCTAGGCCTTAGCCAGGCGTTGCTAGGCCGTTGCTAGGCCATAGCTAGGCCTTAGCCAGCTTTGAATAGGCCCTTACCTACGCCTTAACTAGGCCTTAGCCAGGCTTGAAGAGACCTTACCCAGACCTTAAATAGTCCGTAGCCAGATTTTCATAGGCCTTACCGATGCCTTACCTAGGCCTAGTCAAACGTAACCAAGCCCTAGCAAAGGCCAACCAAAGCTTGACTAAGGCCTATGGTATGCCTTCGCTAGGCCTGAAGTCGGCCTTAGATAGGCCTTAGGCAGGCCTATGGTAGACCTAAGGTAGACCTTAGCTTTACCGTGTTAGACTTTAGCTATGCTCTGGTAGGCCTTAGCTAGACCTAACGTATGGCTTAGCTCGGCCCTAGTATGTTTTAGGTGGGCCTTAGCTAGGTCTGCGGTAGGCCTTATATAGGCCTTGGTAGGTATTAGCTATACCTTGGCATGCCTTAGCTAGGCCTAAGGTAGGCCTTGACTGAACAGTAGTAGGCATTGGCTCTGCCTTGGTAGGCCGTAGCTAGGCCTAAGGTAGGCCTTAGCTAGGCATTGTAAAGACTGAGGTATGCATTAGCTAGGAATTGGTATGCTTTGGGTAGGCCCTAGGTAGGGCTTAGCTAGGCATAAGGTAGGCCCTAGCTAGGAATTGGTCGGCTTTAGGTAGTCATTAATTAGGCCTTAGTAGGACTTAAGTAGGCATAGGGTAGAGCTTAGCCATGCATTGGTAAGCCTTCGCTAGGTCTTTGTAGGCCGTAGTTAGGCTTAAAGTAGGCATTAGCTAGGCCTTATGTATGCCTTAGCCATGCCTTAGTAGGCCTTAAGTATGTCTTATGTAGGTCTAATGTAGGCTTTGGTAGGCCTTAGCTAGGTCTTAACTAGGCCCTAGGTATACCTTAGCTAGACATTGGTGTACCTTAGCTAGGCCTAAGGTAGGCCATAGCCTAGCCTTGCCAGACCCTATGCATACCTATGGTAGGCCTATGGTAGGCATAATCTAGGCCTAAGGCGCCTTAGCTATGCGTTGGTAGGCCTTATCTGTGCCTTGGCAGGCATTAAGTAAGCCATAACTAGACTTTAGATATGCCTTGGTAGGTCTTGGTTGTCTTTAGCTATACATATGGTGAGCCGCAGCTAGGCCTTATGTATGCAGGTGCTGGGCCTAGGTAGTCTGTTGGTAGGCCTATGTTAGGCGTTGGTCGACCGTAGTTAGGCCTATTCTTGGTATTGGTAGGCCTTAGTCTGGATTATGGTACGCCTTGGCTATGCCTTGGTAGGCCTTAGCTAGGCCGTGTGTTGACCTATGGTATGCTTTAGCTAGGCCTAAAGTACGTCTTAGCTAGGCCTTGGTAGGCCTTAGGCAGGTCAATAGTAGGCCTAAGGTGTGCCTTAGCTAGGCCTTATTAGGCATTAGCTATACCCTGGTAGGCCTTAGCGAGGCCTAGGTTATGGCTTAGCTAGGACTTGGTATGTTTTAGGTAGGCATAAGCTAGGTCTAAGCTAGGTCTTAGCTAGGCATTGTTAGGCCTTAGCTATGCATTAGCTGGGCATTGGTATGCTTTGGGTAGGCTTTAGGTAGGGCTTAGCTAGGCATAAGGTATAAGCTAGGAATTGGTAGGCCTTAACTAGTTATTAATCAGCCCTTGGTAGACTTAGGTAGGCCTATGGTAGACCTTACCCATGCATTGGTAAGCCTTCGCTATGCCTTTGTAGGCCGTAGTTGGGCCTAAGGTAAGCATTAGCTAGGCTTTAGCTATGCCTTAGTCCTGCCTTGATAGACCTTAATTATGACTTACCTAGGCCCAATGTAGGCTCTGGTAGGCCTTAGCTAGGCATTGTTAGGCCGTAGGTATGCATTAGCTAGACATTGGTATGCTTTTGGGAGGCATTAGTTAGGTTTAGCTTTAACCTATGCTTGGCCTCGGTATGCCTTAGTCTGGATTATGGTACGCCTTGGCTATGCTTTGGTAGGCCTTAGCTAAGCTTTGTGTTGGTCTATGGTATGCCTTCGGTAGGCCTGAAGTCGGCCTTAGATAGGCCTTAGGCAGTCCTATAGTAGACCTAAGGTAGGCCTTAGCTATACATTGTTAGACGTTAGCTATGCCATGGTAGCTCTTAGCTAGGCCTAAGGTATGGCTGAGCTATGCCTTGGTATGTTTTAAGTCGGCCTTAGCTATGCCTTGGCAGGCCGCAGATAGGCCTACGGTAGGTCTTGGCTAAAAAGTCGTAGGCATTAGCTATGCGTTGGTAGGCCTTGGCTAGGACTAAGGTAGTCCTTAGCTAAGCATTGGTAGGCTTTGGGTAGGCCTTAGCTAGGCCTTGGGCAGCCTATGGTAGGTCTAAGGTAGGCCTTATCTATCCATTGTTAGACGTTAGCTATGCCCTGGTGGGCCTTAGCTAGGACTAAGGTATGGCTTAGCCATGGCTTGTTATGTTTTAAGTGGGCCATATCTAGGCCTTGGTTGGCCTTAGCTATGCCTTGGCAGGCCGTAGCTAGGCCTAATGTAGGTCTTGGCTAAACAGTAGTACGCATTAAATATGCCTTGGTAGGCCTTGGCTAGGAGCAAGTTAGTCCTTAGCTAGGCATTGGTAGGATTTTGGTAGGCCTTAGCTAGGCCTAAGGTTGGCATTGGTAGGCCTTATATAGCTTGGCCTAAGGTAGGCTTTGATAGGCAATAGCTAGGCCTAAAGTATGCCGTAGCTAGATATTTCTATGGCTTAGCTATGCTTTACTAGGCCTTAGCCAGGCAGATGTATACCTTGGATTGACCTTGACAGGTTTTAGGTAGGCGTTAGCTTAGCCTTCATAGGCCCTAGCTAGGCCTTAGCTAGACATTGGTAGGCCTTACCTAGGCCTAAGATAGGTGATAGCCTGATCTTGCTAGGTCTTATGCCTATGGTAGGCATTAGCTAGGCCTAAGGTACCCCTTAGTTGTGCCTTGGTAAGCCTTATCTATGCTTTGGCAGCCTTGGGCAGGTCATAACTAGACCTTAGCCATGTCTTGGTAGGCCTTGGTAGCCCTTAGTCTGGACGATCGTACGCCTTGGCTATGCCTTGGTCGGCCTTAGCTCAGCCATGTGTTGGCATACGGTATGCCTTAGCTAGGCCTAATGTATACCTTAGCTAGGCCTGAGGTAGACAGGCCTAGGATAGGTCGTAGCTGGCATTAGCTAGGCCTTGTCAGGCAGTGGGTCGGCCTGGCTATGCCTTACTTGGCCTTAGGAGGGCCTAAGGTAAGTCTAAGGTATGCCTTGGTAGGCCTTAAGCAGACATATTGTAGACCTTACCTAAACCTCGTTAGACCTTAGTTAGGCATATGCTAGGTCTTGCTAGCCCGTTAGTAGGCTTATGTTAGGCCTTGTGTAGGCCGTAGTTAGACCTATGTTAGGCCTTGCTGGGTCTGATGTAGGCCTATGGTACGCCTTGGCTATGCCTTGGTAGGCCTGAGGCAGGCCTTATAGCCAAGCCGTTGGTAGCCTAAGTTGTGCCCTAGCTCAAGTAAGCCTGAGGATAGGCTAAGGCCTAAGGGCTAAGCTAGTACCAAAGGCTAGGTCTGCAGCCTAATGCCAGGCTAAGCATTAGGCTTAAGTGGTAAGGCTCTGACGAAGACCTAGACTTGGGTTAAGGCGTATGCTATGGTTAAGGCATAGTTAAGACCTATCTTATGTCTACCTAAGGCCTATATAAGGCCTAGCTAGGGTCTACCAAGGCATAACCAAGGCGTACCATAATCCAGACTAAGGCCTACCAATGCCAAGCATAGGCATAAATACGGGCGACACAATGCCTAACATAGGCCTAACAATGGGCTACCAAGGCCTAGCACGTGCCTACATATCGCCTAACAAGGCCTAGCTGCGACTCACCAAAGGTATGGCTAAAACCTGCCAAGGCCTACCAAGGCATGGCTAAGGTCTAGTTATGGCCGACCTAATGCTTGCCAAGGCATAGATAAGACTTAGGTAAGACATCGGTAAGGCCTAGGTATGCCTGGCTACGGACTATTTAAGGCCTAGGTAAGGCCTATTCAAGCTAGTTAAGGCAAAGCTCCGACCTAGCATAGCCTGGCCAAAGCCTAGTTAAGGCCTTGTCAAGTCTGGCTACGGTAAGGCTTATGCAAGGCATTAGTAAGGCCTAGCAAATTCTAGTTAAGGACTAAGTGAGGCATAGGTTATGTCTATTCAAAGTTAGCTCAGGCCTAGCCACGGCCTGGCAATGACTGGCCTAATGCGTAGGTAAAGCCGGGGTAAAGCCTAATCAAGTCTGGCTAAGGCCTCGTTAAGGTAAATTCACGCATGACTACGGCCTATGTAAGGTGGAGTCAAGCCTAGTTACGGCTTAGATACGGCATCGGTAAGGCCTAGCAAATCCTGGCTAAAGACTGAATAAGGTAAGACCTATACAACGGCTGGATAAGGCCTAGGTAAGTCTAGAAAAACCTAGCTTATGTCAATGTACGACCTAGCCCAGCAGAGCTAATGCTTAGGTAATACCTGGCACGGCCTAGCCGAGCTTCAGTAAGGCCTAGGTACGGTCAAGCAAAGCGTGGCTAAGGCCTAGCTAAGGCCTAGTCAAGCCTGGATAAGACCTATATAAGACAACCGTAAGGCCTCGGAATGCCTGGCTACGGACTATTTACGGCTTTGGTAAGGCCTATTCAAGGCTAGCTAAGGTATCGCTCCGACCTAGAAAAGTCTGGCCAAGGCCTAGATAAGGCTTAGTTAGGTTTGGCTAAGGCTTAGGCAAGGCATTGGTAAGGCCTAGCAAATCCTGGCTATGAACTAAGTGAGCCTTAGGTAAGGCCTATTCAAGGCTGGCTAGGTCGTACCTATGTATTATCTAAGCCTTAACTAGCTTGGCTAGCTATTATATTGACCGTAGCTGGGTTTTTCTAGAGCATAGATAGGATTATCTAGGCCTTATCCAGCCTGAACTAGGCTTGACTACGTCTTATATAGGCCGTAGTCATGCTTGAATATGCCTTAACGAGGCCTTAGCCAGACATGATTAGGCTTTACCTAGGCCTTAGCATGCGTTGCTAGGCCATTGCTAGGCCATAGCTATGCCTTATCCAGCCATTCTATGGGCCCTACATAGGCCTTATTCAGTCTTTAGCCAGGATTTGCTATGCCTTACCGATGCCTTATCTAAGCCTTGACTACGTCTTATATATGCCGTAGTCATGCTTGAATATGCCTTAACGAAGCCTTAGCCAGACATGAGTAAGCTTTACCTAGGCCTTAGCCAGGCGTTGCTAGGCCGTTGCTAGGCCATAGCTAGGCCTTAGCCAGCTTTGAATAGGCCCTTACCTACGCCTTAACTAGGCCTTAGCCAGGCTTGAAGAGACCTTACCCAGACGTTAAATAGTCCATAGCCTGATTTTCATAGGCCTTACCGATGCCTTACCTAGGCCTAGTCAAACGTAACCAAGCCCTAGCAAAGGCCAACCAAAGTTTGACTAAGGCCTATGGTATGCCTTCGCTAGGCCTGAAGTCGGCCTTAGATAGGCCTTAGGCAGGCCTATGGTAGGTCTAAGGTAGGCCTTAGCTATCCATTGCTAGACGTTAGCTATGCCCTGGTGGGCCTTATCTAGGACTAAGGTATGGCTTAGCTATGGCTTGTTATGTTTTAAGTGGGCCATATCTAGGCCTTGGTTGGCCTTAGCTATGCCTTGGCAGGCCGTAGCTATGGCTAATGTAGGTCTTGGCTAAACAGTAGTACGCATTAAATATGCCTTGGTAGGCCTTGGCTAGGAGCAAGTTAGTCCTTAGCTAGGCATTGGTAGGATTTGGGTAGGCCTTAGCTAGGCCTAAGGTTGGCATTGGTAGGCCTTATATAGCTTGGCCTAAGGTAGGCTTTGATAGGCAATAGCTAGGCCTAAAGTATGCCTTAGCTAGATATTTCTATGGCTTAGCTATGCTTTACTAGGCCTTAGCCAGGCAGATGTATACCTTGGATTGACCTTGACAGGTTTTAGGTAGGGGTTAGCTTAGCCTTCGTAGGCCTTAGCTAGGCCTTAGCTTAGACATTGGTAGGCCTTACCTAGGCCTAAGATAGGTGATAGCCTGATCTTGCTAGGTCTTGTGCCTATGGTAGGCATTAGCTAGGCCTAAGGTACCCTTAGTTGTGCCTTGGTAAGCCTTATCTATGCTTTGGCAGCCTTGGGCAGGTCATAACTAGACCTTAGCCATGTCTTGATAGGCCTTGGTAGCCCTTAGTCTGGACGATCGTACGCCTTGGCTATGCCTTGGTCGGCCTTAGCTAAGCCATGTGTTGGCATACGGTATGCCTTAGCTAGGATAATGTATACCTTAGCTAGGCCTGAGGTAGACAGGCCTAGGATAGGTCGTAGCTAGGCATTAGCTAGGCCTTGTCAGGCAGTGGGTCGGCCTGGCTATGCCTTACTTGGCCTTAGGAGGGCCTAAGGTAAGTCTAAGGTATGCCTTGGTAGGCCTTAAGCAGACATATTGTAGACCTTACCTAGACCTCGTTAGACCTTAGTTAGGCATATGCTAGGTCTTGCTAGACCGTTGGTAGGCTTATGTTAGGCCTTGTGTAGGCCGTAGTTAGACCTATATTAGGCCTTGCTGGGCCTGATGTAGGCCTATGGTACGCCTTGGCTATGCCTTGGTAGGCCTGAGGCAGGCCTTATAGCCAAGCCGTTGGTAGCCTAAGTTGTGCCCTAGCTCAAGTAAGCCTGAGGCTTGGCTAAGGCCTAAGGGCTAAGCTAGTACCAAAGGCTAGGTCTGCAGCCTAATGCCAGGCTAAGCATTAGGCTTAAGTGGTAAGGCTCTGACGAAGACCTAGGCTTGGGTTAAGGCGTATGCTATGGTTAAGGCATAGTTAAGACCTATCTTATGTCTACCTAAGGCCTATATAAGGCCTAGCTAGGGTCTACCAAGGCATAGCCAAGGCGTACCATAATCCAGACTAAGGCCTACCAATGCCAAGCATAGGCATAAATACGGGCGACACAATGCCTAACATAGACCTAACAATGGACTACCAAGGCCTAGAACGTGCCTACATATCGCCTAACAAGGCCTAGCTGCGGCTCGCCAAAGGTATGGCTAAAACCTGCCAAGGCCTACCAAGGCATGGCTAAGGTCTAGTTATGGCCGACCTAATGCTTGCCAAGGCATAGATAAGAGCTACATTAGGCTTAGATAATGCCTACCATAGGCCTACCATATGTCCTCATAATGCCTGGAAAGACCAGGCTATGACCGAACTTAGGCCTGGCTAAGGCCTACAATGTTTAGCTAAGTTCTACTTAGGGCCTAATTAATGCCTAACTAAGGCCTACCAAAGCCTACATTAGGTCTAGCAAAGCCATAATTAAGGCCTACCAAGGCAGGGCTAAGGCATACCTAAGGCCTAGCTAATGCTTACCTTAGGCCTAACTGCGACCTACAAGGAGTAGCGATGGCTTACCAATGCATGGCTAAGGCCTACCCTATGCCTACTTAAGTCCTACCAAGGCCTAATTAATGACTACCTAAAGCCTACCAATTCCTGGCTAGGGTCTACCTTATGCATAGCTAAGCCCTACCTAAGGCCTACGCTAAACATACCAATGCCTAGCTAATGCATAACTAAGGCCTACCAAGGCATAGCTAATGCCTACTACTGTTTAGCCAATACCTATATTAGGCGTAGCTAAGGCCTGCCAAGGCCTAGCTAAGGCCTACCAAGGCATAGCCAGGCGTACCATAAACCAGACTAAGGCCTACCAAGGCCAAGCATAGGCCTGACTACGGCCGACCCAAATCCTAATTTAGGGCTACCAACGGGCTACCAAGGCTCAGCATCTGCCTACATAAGGCCTATCAAGGCCTAGCTGCGGCTCACCATAGGTATGGCCAAGGTTACCAAGGCATACCATAGGCCAACCAATGCATGGCTACGGTCTAGTTATGGCCCACCCAAAGCCTACCAAGGCATAGCTAAGGGCTACCTTAGGCCTAGCTAATGCCTACCATAGGCCTACCATAGATCTACATAGATCTGCATAAGACCTAGCAAGGTCAGGCTATGGCCTATCTTAGGCCTACCTAAAACCTGCCAAGGCCTATCTAAGGTATAATCTGGCATGGCTAAGCCCTAGGAATTTCTAGCCAAGGCATACATTCCCTAGCTATGGCCTACCAAAGCCTACCTTAGGCGTAGGTAAGACATAATTAAGGCCTAGCCAAGGCATACCTAAGGCCTATCCGAGTCGTACCTAAGGCCTAGCTAAGGCTTACCTTAGGCCAAGCTAAGGCCTACTAAGGCCTAGCTCAGGCCTACCAATACATGGCTAAGGCCTACCCTAATCTATCAAGGCCTAACTAATGCCTACCTATACAATTCCTAGCCAGGGTCTATCTTAGACGTAACTAAGGCCTAACTAACGCCTACCAAGGCGTACCTTGGGTCTAGTAAAGGCCTATCAAAGCCTACCGTAGGCCCAGTTAAGACATAATTAAGGCCTACATGGCCTAGCTAAGGCCAAAGAAGGCGTAGCTAAGGCCTTCCGTAGGCCTAGCTTAGGCCTACTTAAACCTACCAAGGCATATCTAAGGCATACCTTAGCCAGGCTAATGTCTACTAAGCCCTAAGCCCTAACAATGTATAGCTAAGGCATACCTTAGGCCTAGCTAACGCCTTGCTAAGGCCTACTAACGTCTACCGTAGGCCTAAACTAATGCCTACCTAAGACCTACCATTTCCTAGCCAGGGACTACCTTAGGCGTAGCTAAGGCCTACGTAACGCCTACAAAGGCCTACCTTATACCTAGCTAAGGCCCACCTAAAAGATATTAAGGCCGAGCTAAACCATACCTTAGGCCTAGCTAAAGCCTACCAGGGCATGGCTAAGGTATATTAAGGTATAGCTACGGTCTACCTTAGGCCTAACATAGGCCTGCCTAAGGCCTATCTAAGGCGGACTTCAGGTCTAACGAAGGCATACCATAGGCCAACACAAAGCTTAACTAAGGCCTACCAAGGTATAGCTAAGGCGTACCATAATCCAGACTAAGACCTACCAAGGCCAAGCATAGGCCTAACGACGGCCGAGCCAAGGCCTAACATAGGCCTACCAACGGGCTACCGAGGCTACAGAAGGCTTATCAAGGCCTAGTTGCGGCTCAGCATAGGTATGGCTAAGGTTACCAAGGCATACCGTAGGCCTTCCTAGGTCTAGTTATGGCCTACCCAAGGCCTGCCAAGTCATAGATAAGGCCTACAAATGCATAGCTAAAGGCTACAGTAGGCATAGGCCTTTCATAGGTCTGCATAAGGCATGGAAAGGCCAGGCTAGGGCCCACCATAGGCCTAGCTAAGGCCTAACAATGTCTAGCTACGGTCTGTCTTACGCCTACAAAGGCTTACCTTAGGCCTAGCTAAGACATAATTACGGCCTACCAAGGCCTAGCTAGGCATACATAAGGCCTAGCTAAGGCTTACCTTAGGCCTATTTAAGGCCCACGAATGCATGGGTAAGGCCTACCCTAGGCATGTTTCAAATTAATCACACGAGTTCTAATGTTATCAAGAAAGCATAAACACCACTTATGAGTGGCGCGGCTGCTGCTACATCTGCAGCTATTGCTACTCCTGCTGCTCCTACTGCTGCTGCTGCCGCCGCCGCCGCTACTACTACTACTACTACTACTACTACTACTACTACTACTACTACTACTACTACTACTACTACTACCACTACTACTACTACTACTACTACTAAATCCGACGCAGTCGGATACACTTCATGGAGGAACTCCTTTAAAAAAGACTTGCAAACCCCCATAAAAAATCGGGTGAAATAGCAGGCTTTATTACTGGTATATGAATAACAATACAACCTTAACATATCAAAACAATGCAAGCTAAAATACTCTATTACCATATACCATCCCCATGGCATAACTACATAGAAGAAAACTTAATAAAGAGCTGATAACATAACATAATTCAACAAAGCCATTACTATTTGCACACTCAGTAGTAGTAGTAGTAGTAGTAGTAGTAGTAGTAGTAGTAGTAGTAGTAGTAGTAGTAGTAGTAGTAGTAGTAGTAGTAGTAGTAGGCCCAAATGGCGAGCATAGCTAAGCAACAAGTGGTAAAGCGACTCATCAATAATTAGCAGTAAGCTACTGCTACCCATTGACGCCATTGAGCCGATTCATGACCAGCAGGCTAAGTAGATCATATGTAGTTTAACGTAGCAGGCCGTATAGTAGTAGGGCCAAATAGCGAGTGCAGATCGCCAACAAGTGGCGAGGTGACTCGTCAATAAGTAACAAAAAGTCACTCATTGACGCCAGTTAGCCGATTCTTAAATGTCCAGCGGACGTAGTATCCTTTATATAATATAATGCACACAGCAAAAGTATACAAACTATGACTACCTAGATGGCGCTTTGGGTTCACATTCTAAATTTACTTCATTGTAAGTTTTTGCAAATTACCCGGGAACAAACACACCTAAAATTGTTTCAGCCACTAAATTCACATATTTAATTCCAAATTTAACAAGGAGCATATTGATATATACCCAAAAAGCCTGTAGTTATGCGACACTGAGTAAATAGATGGTCTATCGTTTCCACCTCAGTATTACATAATAAGCACCGGTCTGTACTTGTTATTTTACACATATAAGTAAGATGGCCGACCCATAGCCTTCGATGGATTATTCGCCATTCCAGATTCCGTGCATTTCCTGGTAGACAAGGTAGATGTATTGCTTTCCAGGCAGTTTTCCAGTTCTTTGGCGCATATCCTAAATTTTTCCAATGCCTAACCACAATAGGAGTCTGTCTCCGACTTTGCATTATAATTCTATACCAGTCTCTAGATGCCATGTTGTATTTTATATGTTCTGACATAAATACTAATGTTGGTTGCAACATATCAATATTGTCACGGGCTTTCGGCAATTTGAACCATACAGCAGGTATTGTATTCTTTATTCTAACAAATAATCTCTGAGCATCAATATGTCTCATTTATGTTATTCTTGCTACATCTTGCATCCCAATCCATTTACGAGATTTCGGATTTACCAAGTCACGTAAATATTGAATACCATTTTTGGCCATAGAGGGCAAATATAATACATCATCATTATCACGAATCAACTCGTTGCCCCAAAGACGTTGCTCTAAGGCATCTTCCCAACAATTGGGTTGTGGCATTGATTGTGTAAATATTTTTATGGCTTCGAGCTGTTCTTTATATACATTTGGTATCCTTTGATGATTATGTGGCAGTTTATTGCACATAAATAAACATTCTACTGGAAATGGGTCTACGTACCTTTGGAGAAGTGCCTTGAAACACTTGACCAAGATGAGTTTGAAGTAAGTAACTTATTCAAGAATTTCAATTTTAAAGAAGCACACTTTGCTGAAACATTAACCAAATCCAGGACTCCGGCATGTTTTCGTTGGTGAGGATTGATACTAAATGGGCTTTGTCCTCCCATAAGAAGGACAAAAGTAACAGGTTGATCTTTGACTCTACTGATTTGGGCATATGAACTACAGAAGCGGTATACCACAATCCAGATAAAATTAAATTATTACGGACAAATGTCCTGCCAAAGACAGTTAGGCGACGTCGTTTCCAATTTAGTAATGCACACTTTAGCTTGGATAGCCTTTCTTCCCAGTTTAGTAATACATTTTGTTCTCTACTAAAGTAAATACCCAAAATTTTTATCACATCATTTGACCAGTTAATATCCATCACATTATCAGGTCTGCCCTTCCAATCGCCCAAAAATAACCCCTTAGCTTTATATTTATTGACTTTAAGCCCTGATGCCTTTTGAAAATTCTGTTAATGCTCCATTTAAAATTCTAAAATCCGTATTTTTACTCGCAAACACAGTCGTATCATCTGCATATTGAGAAACCTTTAGTGACCTTTCTATGCCATGTATACATATTCCTTGAAAGTCATTGCATTGCCTCAATGTGGACCCCAACGATTCCATAGCTATGACGAATAGAAGCGGGGACAGGGAGCAACCGTGTCTGACACCTCGTTCCAACACTATAGGTTTGGATAGCTGATTGTTTACTAAATAGCAACTTGTTATATCAGTATATAAAATATTTACTCATTTAATAAATCTTGAACCAAAGCGAATATGGTCTAAAGACTTAAACAAGAAATCCCATTCTAGTCTGTCAAACGCCTTTTCGTTATCAAATGCTATTATTGCTACTGGGATACAATCCTTTTCAACTAATTGAATAAGGTCCCGTATAAGCAAAGTGTTGTTTAATATTGATCTTCCGGGCACAAAGCAGGTTTGATCATCATCAATGATTTCGCCTAGAACTGCACCAAGTTTTAATGTTAGTGCCCGAGTACTAATCTTATAATCTACACAGAGTAGAGAGATTGGTTTATAATTCTGTATTTTATTCCTGTCACTCATCTTGTATATAAGCCGAACCAATGATTGGGGCCATCGATGGAAGGAGATGCCCTTGCTTAAAAATGCTGGTTGCTATTTCTTCTAATACTGGCCCAAATATGTGCCAGAATGTTTGATAAAATTCGACTGGAAGTCAGTCGCATCCAGGAGACTTTTCTAACTTCATACCTTTGAGGGATTTTGTCAAATCATCAATTGTTATTGATTGGTCACAGCTTTCGCGACATGAATCTGTAAGTATTTTCGTTATATTAGCTAAAACATCTCTAGTTACAGTTTCATCGCTTCCCTCAGATCTATACAATGATTTGTAAAATGTGGATACTGTTTCCATCATTTCTGCATTTGAGCACACTGATACTCCATCATTAATCTTCAGTGAGCTCATTAATTTCTCTATACCTCTTGCTTTTTCCAAGTTACAAAAGTAACGTGTAGGCTTTTCGCCCTCGGTGTGCATTTGTGCTCTTGACCTTATTTTGGCGCCATCAAACTGATATTGCTCTATTTCATTTAGTCTACATTTTAATTTAACTAATACTTCGTAATAATTATATTCCCCATCATTAATTTTCTTATTAATTCTACACAACGACCTCTGAAGCGCCTTTTTACGCTTTCGTATTTCACGTGCTTTCCTGATGGAATACTGCCTTGCAATATATTTCAGGTCTGATTTAGCATCTTCCCACCAGTCTGTTATGCATTCATACGAATCTCTTCTTTCATCCCAGTGCCTCCAACAACTTTCCACACATTTGCGATAGCAACTATCTCGTAGCAATGCTACATTAGTTTCCAAAATCCATCTTCTCGTTTGACCCAGTCAGCATTGTCTAATGTGATGGAAAACATATTGTGATCAGAGAAAGTTACTGGTTTTATGTTAGTTTTACACATGTAACCTTTCAGTGATCGTTCTACGTAGATCCTGTCTAACCTTGAAGCTAACCTTCCATCGGTTGAAAACCAAGTAAATTCCTGGCCTTCTAGATTTTCAATCTGATAAGTGTCTACCAAGCTTTTATTTTCACAAATGTGATTCAAAATATTATGCGATGTGTCATTAAAATTAGACCTAGAGTTTCTGTCTTTAGCCTCATCTAATATGCAATTAAATCACTACCCATAATTAGGTTTTCAGGCATTCTGTCTTGAATTATTGTGGAAATATCATTTAGAAATTCACAGGGCAATTGATGAGAGGTAGGTGCATAAAGGCACATCAAATTTAAACTTGTATTTAGTACATCAATTGATACACAAATCCATCGTCCATTTGTATCTGATGACGACGATATAACGTCAACATTGTTGAGACAGCAGGGCAGGATAAGAATGGCCACTCCTGCACTATTATCTTGTGATAAAGAATAAAAAATCTGCCCTTTTGAAATATCTTTGAGAGATTCATACACTTCAGTTTTTTTAATGTTGGTCTCTTCTAGAAAAGCAATATCAACTCTCTCATTTGCTAATTCTTCAAGCAAGTGGCGCTGCTTGAATTCGGTATTTAATCCCCTGCAATTGATGGTACAGATAATCATAATTTGTAACATGATGTTTACAACCGCCATCATTAGATTAACTTGATTTGGGTTTTTAGCTCGTTTCTTAGACCATTTACCTAATTTTCCTGCAAATTCAATATTTCCTAGTTCTACCACAGACAAATATTCATATTTGTAAATATCAGAATCATGGTACAGTAGACGAAATTTCACGCCTCTCGCCGTTACATATGGCACTAACACTTCACCCCCTTCTGATCGGTACATTACCATTTCATCTTTCATCTGTGAACTCTGTGTTTGAATGGACACATCTGATTCTGCAACTGACATTGTATCATCATCCATATCATTTACTTAAATATCAGATTCTGAGCTATTGTCTTCTTTATGATGCCTATTGCCACTTAAGTTACATTTGGCAGGAGCGTCATTTACCATATTTTCAAGCTGACTTAAATCAAGTGGGATTACCGGAAAATCGACTGAACTTTCCGTCTTCTGAGTCCTAAACTTATCCTGTCCTAATTTTAATTCATCTTATAAGGAATTGTAAACTGGCTCTTCTGTAAGATCATCATTTTTCTGCGTGTCTTTTACAGCCATGTTTGGCTCCACTGCATTTTGATTATTTTCCTGACTTAAGGTTATATCCTCCTCTAATACTTGAATTTCATCAACTGTAGTTACTTTAACAGGATTTGATGATTTGTTTGTGTCATTTTCAGTGGCATGAACCACAACAACAGCTTCTGTAGCGATTGCTTCAGAAGCATTTGACTCAGTTGCATCCTTTAATGGGCGATTATCTCCTGATACTGACGGCTTGTTTTGATTTTTTGGACAGCGCCATTTAAAATGGTCAACTGAACCACAGAGCAAACATTTGTTTCAATTGCGACAATCTGTTGCCAAATGGTCAGTACATAGGCAGATCCGGCATTCTTTAATTTGCCCTCCATACCATAAGGGCAGGACAAAGCTGCCATCAAGCGTCAATCTGTCTGGTAAAGGACTTTCCACTTTATCAAACCAGATGCGTCTTACACCGTTTTATAGCGTTCTGTCAAAGGGAAACATTTCCCGCTCAATCTTTTGCACTTTGCCATACTTCTTGAGTTCATTCATGATTCTATCATCTGGAATTTCTAGTGGAACTTTCATCTTCACTAGCAACCTATCTGACTCGATTTCCTCTACGTTACAAACTTCGCCTTTTCCAATAAGAACATCTTCTAGAAGCTTTTCCTTGACCCCTCATTTGACACTGTTGCATTCCATACAGTTTTAGTAACATTGATAAGCCTCTGCAAAGCAGCAGGTCCCGCGCCAACGACGTCCTTTAACCCATGATACACGTCGATAGCCATGACACACCACCCCTTAGTTGTTATTTTAAGGCTTATGGTACGCTTATTTGTTGCCATGGTGTTTTATAAAAGGAGGAAACCCATACTACTACAATATATAATACAAATATATAATTATATAACACCAAGACATCGGGGAAAGAGCTAAACACTAAATAAATAGTGTCCTCTTTTGAAACCCTGACGTCTACCAAGAAATATACGAATAGAGAGTACAGTCGTATATTTGTTAGTTTGAACCACTTATTAAGTGGTTCACTAACACCTAACCGATTAAAGTGGTTTCCTAATGCATACTAACATATTACAGTCATATATTTGTTAGTATGTTAGAGTTGACCGGGGACAGCCAACTGACTATAAAGATTTATATAATCAAAGTACTAGGTTTGCGCTTACAAATGACAAAGGGATTAAATCTACTCACCCAAGCGATCTTGCCAACTATAATGAGCTAGCCAACAAACTATAGAAATAGCATACTGGCGCGGGGAGAAATGTATTGCATTGAACACAGTAAGAGGAGCCCTATTAAATGGCGGAAACCGCCAGCTAAGAGGAGTGCCTTTAGAAAATGGAAACACAAAATCTGCTCCAACCAAGTCAATTTGAAAGGAAATGCTAATACGAAATATGTATACAAAATTTATCTACAAAATCGCATTAGAACTAGCAAATTCGGGCAGCAATTGCAGAGCTAAATGAATGCGTGCATTCACTTCGACTACTACTACTACTACTACTACTACTACTACTACTACTACTACTACTACTACTACTACTACTACTACTACTACTACTACTACTACTACTACTACTACTACCATCACTAAAATCACCACCAACACCAACACCAACACCACTACCACTACCACCACCACCACCACCACCACCACCACCTCCACCATCGCCGGCCCGCTGCCACTGCCACTACCACTAACACCACCACCACTACCACTACTACTACTACTACTACTTTTTTTTTTTCTTTTTTTTTGAAAAACCGACGCTGACGCAGTCGGACACACTTCACGGAGGAACTCCTTTAAAAAGGCTTGCAAACCCCCAGAAAAAAACCTGGTGAACTAGTAATCTTGATTAATATTACACCAAAACAATGATAAATAATGAGCATTAATACAATCTATAAATACATATGGCTTAAAAAGTATAGATACAAAACAATATGCTGATAAAGCTCCGATAGCAAAACAAAACTTAACAAAGGCATTACTATTCAACCCAGGTGTAGTAGTAGACCCGTGTGGCGAGTGCAACTATCCAACAAATGAAAAGTGCCTCGTCAATCTTTAACAAATAAGTCAATCATTGACGCCAGTGGGCTGATTCTCTAAAGATCAGCGGGCGTAGTAGCATTTGGGTAGTATAATACATATAGTCGGCAGAAAAATTCCAGAAAAATTGATGACCCTCTTGTTTACATTTTCAATTTACTTTATTGTAAGGTTTTGTAAATTACCATTCAATCCATGTGTGGTAGTAGTCCCGTGTGGCGAGTGCAACTATTCAACAAATGAAAAGTGACTCGTCAATCAATGACAAATAAGTCAATCATTGACGCCAGTGGGCTGAGTCTTAAAGATCAGCGGGCGTAGTAGCATTCGGGTAGCATAACATATATAGTCAGCAGGAAAATTACAGAAAAATAGATGGAAATAGATGGCGCTCTTGTTTCCATTTTTGATTTACTTTGTTGTAAGGTTTTGTAAATTACCCTGGAACAAATAACCCTATAAAACTCTGTGCAAATTCCTAAAATTACCTGGGACAATTTTATAATTCAATGGCAAATTACTTTATCGATTGATTATTAAATTACCCCAGTCTGTTTATTTCTTAACATGAATTATTAAACATAACAATATCAAAGTGCAGACTAAAATGAATTACAGATTAATTAAAAGACACAGATAAATCAGCTGTAGTAATTAAATGATTTAAGCTAGTGCAGGCTCATTTATTTTTACAGCTCCCAACTCTATTGAAACTATGTTTGTTTTGCACCATATGTCCTTGAATACTTTTTCTTTACCATGCTGCTTTAATCTAAAATATTCGCAAGAAATATGATTCAGCAGCAATGAATGAAATATTGCCTTTATTGCTCTATTGTGATTGCCCATAGATGGATTTTTCGTCTGTGCACACCGATGTTTCCAAATGGCCCAAACACCTATGGTTAGTATTGTTATTAAAATAGTCCTTTCAGACTTTAT
Source organism: Chaetoderma sp. LZ-2023a (assembly GCA_034401795.1). Lineage (NCBI taxonomy): Eukaryota > Metazoa > Mollusca > Caudofoveata > Chaetodermatida > Chaetodermatidae > Chaetoderma > Chaetoderma sp. LZ-2023a. The sequence continues at coordinate 110,173,168 of CM067373.1, forward strand.
GATATTTACACCGCTTGATCCAAATTCTCTAAATAAGACTACATGCGTGTCTAGAACAATGGGCTTCGCTCCAAATTTTGCCAGGATTTGGCTGATATAGTCCCAAAATTGTGATGATATTGGACATTCCGCAAATAAATGCTCGATTGTTTCCTCGTCTGTTTGACATAAGTAACACCTATCAGAAGTCGTAATATTGCACTTGTATGTCAAGTGTCCCACCCATAGCCGTCGATGTAGTAATCGCCACAATAAATCACGAGCCATATTTGGTATGGATGGAGAATGTAAGATTTTCCATACATTTTTCCAACTGGATGGTTTATAGCTTGAGACATCCCATCTCCTAATTGGTATGGGAGGTGTTACTTGTTTTCGTCTCATAATATGGTACCATTCCTTGGATCTCATCTTGTATTTTAACATCTCATCATCAAGAACTAATGCGGGTTGTGGAGTCAAACTATTATTATTTACATTTGGCAGACGAAACCATTCAATTGGTACAGCATGTTTTATTTTATTTAGCAACCGCTGGACATCTATATGCCTCATATGTGTTTTTCTAGCTACGTCTTGCATTGAAATCCATCTACGTGTTTGAGGGTGTATCATATCCGATAAATGTTGAATGCCATATTTTGCAAAGGACGGTAGATAAAGTACTGCATTGTTATAACATATATTACTATTGCCCCACAATTGCTGTTCTAGTACTTCCTTCCAGCACGTAGGTGGAGGCATGTATCTGTCAAATATTTCTAACCCCTTAACTTGATCTTTAAACACATCTGGTATCATTTGGCTATTCGGAGGTGGCTTCTTTGAGGTAAAAACATGCTCCGCCAGAAATGGTTCTACAATTCTCTCCATGAGAGCTCGTGAAACACATGCCCACCTCTCATCTGATGTAATAAGATCATCCAAAAATTTTAACCTTAAAGAAACACATTTCACTTTAATATCAATTAAATCAAGTCCTCCTTCTAACTTAGCATTATTGAGAACACGATGGGAAACTAAATGATTCTTTTCTTCCCATATGAATGACAATATCAACTCATTAACCTCCTTTTCTACATGTTTTGGCATGTGTACAACAGATGCTGTATACCATAGCCCAGATAATGCCAAGTTGTTGACAACAAACACTCTACCAAAGATTGAAAGACGACGACGCTTCCAATTTGCTAATATTCTCTTAAGCTTAGATACTCATTCATTCCAATTTTGTATTGTATTCGGTTTCCTGCCAAAATAGATGCCTAAAATCTTAATGGTATCATTAGACCAATTGATTTCAAGTGGCTGGTCATTCCGCTCTTTCCATGGCCCCAGAAATAATCCTTTGGATTTTCCTTTATTGATTTTCAAACCAGATGCATTTTGGAACTTTTCTAGTACGTGGTCTAAAATTGCAAAATCATTGTTTGAACTGGTAAACACAGTTGTGTCATCAGCATATTGTGACAGCTTGAGTGGTCTTTCTATGCCACGAATACATATGCCTTGAAAGTTATTATTTTGCCTCAATGCTATGCCAAGTGATTCCATCACAATAACAAATAATAATGGCGATAGGGAACACCCCTGTCTAACCCCACGTTCTAAGACAATTTCTCTGGATAATTGATTGTTCACTAAATAGCTACTCTTGATATCCGTATATAAAATCTTTACCCATTTAATAAAGTTTGAGCCTAACTCAAACGATTGCAAAGAATTAAAAAGAAAATCCCATTCCACACGGTCAAATGCCTTTTCATTGTCCAAGGCAATCACAGCTGAAGGGATGCTATCCTTCTCAACCAATTGTATAAGGTCTCTTATTACCATGGTATTGGTTAGAATTGTCCTCCTGGGTACAGCACATGTCTGCTCTGTTCCAATGATTTCTCCTAAAACACTACCTAGTTTCATTGTTAGTGCTCTGGATATTATTTTGTAGTCTACACATAGTAGAGAAATTGGTCTGTAGTTCTGAATTAGACGTCTGTCATTTCCTTTATATATTAGCCTTACGTATGCCCTAGCCATGGTTGGTGGTAAATGGCCTTTCTCAAATATTTCTGTGCCTAATTCTTCCATTATTGGACCTACAAGGTGCCAAAACGTTTGGTAAAATTCAACTGGAAGGCCATCACACCCCGGTGATTTTTCTAGTTTCATACCTTTAAGGGATTTAGTTAAATCTTCTAGTGTTAAGGGTTGATCACAAAATTCACTGCCTGTGTCTGACACCTTTTTGTCTATATTTGCTAACAAATCCAATTTTGCATCTTCATCAATTCCCTCTGACTTGTACAATGACTCATAGTAATTGCATACAATAGTACTCATTTCATTGTTGGTAAAGACGGTTGAACCATCCGGCATGTTTAATGAGCACATCACCTTATCTATTGCCCGTGCTTTTTCTAATGCGCAAAAATATCGGGTTGGCTTTTCCCCTTCTGCGTGCATCTGGGCTCTTGCTCTAATTTTTGCACCCTCAAACTCATAGTGTTCTATATCTCTTATTTTACTTTTAATTTTAACCAGTAATTCATAATAATTCTCTTCACCATTATTTACTTTAGCATTAATTTTCATCAGTGATCGATGAAGTGTTTTCTTGCGTTTGCGTATTTCCTGTGCTTTTCTAATAGCATACTTTCGGGAAACATACTTTAAATCCAGTTTAACATCCTCCCACCATTGCAATGTGCTCTTATATGATGCTTTCCTATTAATCCAATGTTGCCAACAACTCTCTATATTATTCTTATAAAATTTTTCTCCCAACAGTGTTGTGTTTAATTTCCAAAACCCGACCCCTTTTGTTACCCAGTCAGCATTGGCAAAGGTTACACAAACCATGTTATGATCGGAGAATGCAACTGGCTTAATATTAACATCTCTCCAGTACCCTGTTAACAAACTATTCACATAAATTCTGTCGATCCTTGAAGCAACTTTACCATCTACCGAAAAACATGTAAGATCTTTACCATGAGGTTTTGATATTCTATAGGTGTCCACTAAATTTTCATTATCACATATTTCTTTTAAGAGTCTATGTGATGTATCAGTATAAGTTGAAGTTGCATTCCTGTCATTTTCTTTGTCTAAGACACAATTAAAGTCACCACCCATTACTAAGTTTTCAGTGATGTTATCTAGTGCTGTTTTAGACATCTCCTTAAAAAAATTACGACGTAGTTGATGAGATGTAGGTGCATATATACACAGCAACGTGATACGTGTTTGTTGTATATCTAGCGTGACTCTCACCCAGCGACCATTTGCACCTGATACTGAAGAGATTATATTTACATAGGCTGAACAACGAGGGAGTATAACAATTGCTACGCCTGCACTATTATCTTGAGATAACGAATAAAATATTCTGGATCCAGAAATCTTTTCTAAATTATCGTATAATTCTGACTTCTGAATTTTTGTTTCCTGTATCAAAGCAATGTCAATCTGCTCATTTTTCAGAGTCTCTAGTAAGTGACGTTGCTTTATGTCACTATTTAAGCCTCTACAATTGAGTGTGCAAATTAGCATAAAAGGTAATAAAATGCTGTGTAAAACCGCCATTATTAAGCTAACTAGATTTTGTTTTTTTCGACCCTCTCTTAGACCATTTACCTATTTTACTCACAAACGCTGCATTACTTAGCTCAACTTTTTCCAAATGCTTATATTTTAATATATCTGAATCATGACGCAGATGCCTATATTTAACACCATTTGCCGTCACATATGGAACTAACACCTCTCCTGCCTCTGACCTGTACATGACCATTTCATCAGGTGATTTAGAACTCTGTGTTTGAATGGATATATCAGATTCAGCGACTGACATATTATCGTCTTCTATATCACTTTCCTCTATTTCTGATTCAGAACTCTCTCCATCTTTCTGTCGCTTTGTTCCACTCAATCGATCCGAGACACCAATTACTTTCTCTATATTATTTAAATCGTCTAGATTGAGTGTACTCAGTGGAAAATCAAAGTTAGTTTCAGTATCTTGCGACCTGAATTTTACTTGTCCTAAATTAAAACTCTCTTCCAGAGGGTATTGATCATCATCTTCAACTTGTGTGGAATTAGCCTCTCTGTCATCAAACTTGGATTGACTTGTTACTGGAGCAAGACTTAGCCCCTCATCTAGAACCTCTATTTCATCGCCTGCAACTACAGCGATTGGATTCTTAGTTTTTTCCCCATGCTTCTCATTAACATGGACTTCAGCTACAATCTCAGCAACTACTGGTTCGATGACATTTTCCTTAGCAGCGTGCTTCCCATTAGTATGAATTTCCGCTACAATCTCAGCAGCTACCGGTTCTATGACATTCTCTTTAGAGACAACTTGCTCTGCACTTTTATCAGCACCCTTTTTGACATATTTGTTCTGCGGGCATCGCCACTTAAAATGATCAGATGATCCACAAACTAGACATTTGTTTTTGTTAGGGCAATCTGTTGCAAGATGTTCTGTGCTTAAGCAGATTCTACACTCTTTGATTTGCCCCCTGTACCATAATGGCAAGATAAATCGACCATCTATGGTGACCTTGCTTGGGAGAGGTTGTTCTACCTTTTCAAACCAAATTAACACACGTGTCATTGCGA
>CM067373.1:110178296-110295601 GCA_034401795.1 Chaetoderma sp. LZ-2023a
AGGCAGGCAGGCAGGCAGGCAGGCAGGCAGGCAGGCAGGCAGGCAGGCAGGCAGGCAGGCAGTTCGTTCGTTCGTTCGTTCGTTCGTTCGTTCGTTCGTTCGTTCGTGCGTGCGTGCGTGCGTGCGTGCGTGCGTGCGTGCGTGCGTGCGTGCGTACGTACGTACGTGCGTGCGTGCGTGCGTGCGTCCGCGCATTCATATGTGCTTATATTCATTCATTCATTCATTCGTCCACCTATCTGTTCACTCATCCTGTCACCTGTCCTTGGCCTCTCTATTGGTTTACTGGTCTGTGCCTCTCAGACATCAATTGATTGTCTGTGTGGATGGACTGATGGATGGATTACTGGGTTGGTGTCCGGGTGGGCGCATGGATTGTTTGGACATATATGTTTGTAAAGGTACAAACCACCTCTCTTCCGCAACCATCTGTCGTATTTTATTCTTATTTTTTCAAAAGCCACACCAAATCATTGCAAAGAGGCAATTAGCACTTTGCAATGACTAAGTGAATAAATTAAACCAAATTCGGAAATGAAATTGTAGCTTTCACCCATTTTCCTATTCATTTGTTCAGTCGTCTAGTCATCCACCGGGTGTCTGTCTATCAGTTTACAAATCTGTTCTCCCCTTAATCAAGTATTTGTTTAGGTGGATGGCAGGATGGACTGATTGATGGATTAATATGCTGGTGTCTGGGCGGGTGAATGAGTACATGGGTTGTTGGACATATAAGCTTACAAAGCTCAAACAACCTGTGATTTACAACCACCTCTCTTTAGAAGGAATCTCACTAGACCAACAACATTCAGTCAATCCACAATGGATCATCCTATGTCAGAAAGACCGGCTCAAAACTATTTGTTTATTCCTATTTTCGAACACATGGCAACGCCAACTTATTACAAAGAAGTAATCAATGCTTTGTAATGACTGAGTGAACCGATTTGCCCAGATCAAAAAACTGTATAACTCCTAACTATCAGAATTTGTTCCTATTTTCGAACACACGGCAACGCCAACTTATTACAAAGAAGTAATCAACGCTTTGTAATGACTGAGTGAACCGATTCGCCAAGATCAAAAAACTGTATAACTTGTCAGAATTTGTTTTAATAATCTTTATTCAGGAAACCTGTCCCTTGCAGTACTCAAACAACAAGTAAATTACTCTCCGCCGCCATGATTAAACATATCTCGGCAGCATTTGATCTAATGACTGACCAAATAGCCCTCATTGTTATTCTCACACCTTAATCGCCTGAAACGAACCGGCGTACTAACCCATGCTACAGTTAGATAAGCTCGATATAATTAAGCAATCACGCCTTTTGTATTAGCTGTTTGACTTCAGTAGCGCCCAAGGCGCACATTGATCTAAAGCAGGTCTTCGGGTTTAGTTTGATCTTTTGTGGAGAGACTGAATTAATAGTTAATCAGTAGTCACCATTGCAGTAATTCTCCTATAAATATGTAAGAATTATCAGTTGCCATTAGACCAGTTTTTTCGCTGCATGACGAAGACCATTACGTCGAAAGCGCTCCAGCAACTGACAGTGTAAGCTTTAATTTTATATATATATAATAATCTTGTATTAATTGTTCTTATTTTTCAGTCTCTAAATTGTTTCAACACATATCGCTCTAGTTAATATTTGGAATTTAACTTTTTTGAACTTTTCTGACTAAATTTGACATAAATCTGTAGAAATTTGATTACGTTCTAAAATGGCCAAGAATTTCAATGGCCCAGTAGGTAAAGGACGCAAATCTGGCAACCCAGCGTCCAACTTTTCTTCAACCAAAAGTGCTCCTAACCAGTCTGTTCAGGCCTTTCAGAGACTGGTTAAGAGGTACTTCCATGTGTTGCAATGCTTGCATCACTATGGTCTTTTACGAGAGCATTTGGCATCAGACTCTCTCCCGAAATCTCTCAGCATGAAAATGGAGGAGATGAACTCGTTTTTCTGCCCTGCCTTACGAGATGACGAATTTTTGAAATCGACCAGCATGATAAACCAAATTTGGGCTCATAGCTGCTTAGAAAATTTAATCAAACATTATCGAAGCAAATTGGACAAATTAAAGGCAGAGGTAAAAGTGGCCGAATCTAATGTAATTCTTGATCTAGACAGAGCCAAAGGCATAGCATTGAAATGGGGTAGGCAAAATTTTGGAAATAAATTGGCCACAATGACAATCACAAATTTTTGGAAATTTTTGGCAGAAATAGCTAGTGATAAGCAAAATAGAGTGATGTCTCTACCAACACCGGCGGCCACACCGAGTACAGGTTCAGGTTATCATTCAACAATGACTAACAAACGACAACGGTCACCAACCACCTTCACACCCTCGCCTACCACTTCCAAGCGGACGAATCTGTATACATCACCAACACCAGCACCTGGTGTTGATGATGTAACAGAGTCATGGCCGGCTCTCCCAAAGACAAATTCTCCTCCTGTGCGCCGTTGTCGGGTTGTTACTCATTGTTCCCCCAATCTACCACCTAGCAACTCTTCCTCATCTCTTCCACTATCTTCTCCTCGCCACCTTCTGACTCGATCTTCTCCTCTTCCTCCTTCTCCTCTCTCAATCCCGCCTCCTCCTCTTCCTCCTCAAACTTCTTCTCTTCATGCATCTCCTCTCTCAATCCCGCCTCCTCCTCTTCCTCCTCAACCTTCTTCTCTTTATGCATCTCCTCTCTCCATCCCTCCTCCTCCTCTTCCACCTATGCTTCATCTCTCTTCTCCTCACGCACCTTCTTCTGCTCCTCTTCTTCTGTCTCCACCTCCTCTCCCTCCTATGGAGAATAATAGTAACCTGTCTGACAGGAAGTTTGCTAAGTACCGTCATCAATCGCATAGCAAGGGCCTGTGGAGGATCCCCAGAATCACCAAAAAGATTCTGATGATAGGGTCCTCTAATCTAGCCCGAATTGATTTAGATGTCCATCCTGACATCCAGGTTGAGTGCTATCCTGGTGCCGCATTATCACATTTCAGAACAATGGCTATGCGACACCAGGATGGCCCTAGCCCGGAGAAGATCATCTTGAATATTGGCATCAACTCCAAAAATGAGCATCCAACCAAAGCCTCAAGCCATTTACGGTTCATGGCTCATGAATTTAAAAACACCTTCCCTAATGCGGAGTTGCACTTTGCTGAGATTAACTTCTCTGATAGCTTGTCAGACAGGCAAAGGTACTGTCTCAAGCGTATCAACGAATCAGCAAGGTCCAACTGCCACGTTGATAAGGTCATCCCCAAAATTTCTGATGCGAATTTTCATGTTGAGAAGGATAGAATCCATTGGACGAAAGAAACAGCTAATTGTATTTATAACCATTGGTTGACGGTACTTAGTTTAAACTAAATGTGGGTCAAGGCAATAGCTCCCCTAACATAGGATTAGGAACAAACCTTGTCAATTTAGCAGCTGACTATGATCTCTCACCATCTGAAAAATCAATTCTCGATCGTGGTCTTACTTTTATACCAACTCCAAAACCAAAAACAGGATTAGATTTGCTTTTAGACACAGGTCTTATTGAAGTAGCTAATTTTGGTCATTCAGTAAAAATAGCCCATCATTTTCGAAATTTAAATGGAGAGTCAAAACCATTCACTGGAAAATCCGGTTGGGACCCTCCAGATAGGCTAGTTGATGACAATGTTAAAGCAACCATAAAAACGGTTGCTGGTATAGCCAGATCATTGCCAGTTACAAACAATAAGCAAAACCTTTCATTTCTCGAACAACAGGCTATCAACAAATTACGTAGAAATCAAAATATTATTATAAAACCAGCCGATAAAGGTTCAGCAACTGTGATTATGTCTAGAGAAAACTACATCCGCGAGGCCGAAAGGCAGTTAACTAACACCAGGCATTACAGAAAACTTGATAATTTAATTTGGCCTCAAAACCGACAAAATTTCATTGAAATACTTAATTCATTGCATACAGATAAGTACATCGATAAGAAACAGCTAAAGTATCTGCTAGGTGAGAATAATCCACAAAATCGGACATTTTATATCTTGCCTAAAATCCATAAACCTATCAGCACCTGGTTAGATCCATTGACACCTCCTGGACGACCCATCATTTCAGACTGTGGCAGTGAGTCTTATGGCATTTCAGAATATATTGATTACTATTTAAAGCCCATTGCTAATAGACACAAGAGCTTTCTCAAGAACACTGAACACTTTCTTTCAAAGTTATCCAAATTGTCAGTTCCGAAAGATGCATATTTAGTCACATTAGACATAGATGCTATGTATACCAATATAGATATTGATGCTGGAGTCAATGCTATTAAGAATTCTTTTGTCAAATTTCCTGATCCAGATCGACCAGACACGGAAATTCTAAAATTATTAGAGCTAAGTCTTAAAGGAAACGATTTCCAATTTAATGGTGAAAATTACCTTCAAATCTGTGGATGCGCAATGGGTAAACGATTCAGCCCAAATTTTGCCACGATTTATGTTGCGGAGTGGGAAGTGGAGGCACTGAACAAATCAACCAAAAAGCCTCTTCTTTACCTCAGATATCTAGATGACATCTTCATAGTTTGGCAACATTCAGAAGAAGACTTTTGGGAATTTTTTCGCATTTTAAATAACCAAGATTCAAACATCAAGCTAAAAGCTACTATTAGTGGAACATCGGTTGACTTTTTAGATGTCACGATCTATAAGGGTCCTCAATTTGATTCCTCTGGAAAATTAGAATATAAAGTATTCTTTAAGCCAACAGACTCACATCAGCTGCTTCACAAAAAATCATTTCATCCTCCACACACATTTAAAGGTTTGATCAAATCGCAAATCATAAGATTTTTTCGAAACTCTAGCAACAGGCAAAATCTGAATAGTGCATGCTCTACTCTGTTTGATGCTTTGAAAGCACGAGGCTATTCAGCCCGTTTTCTTCGAAAAATTAAAGCAGACACCATCAATGAGCTTGAAAATCTAAAACCTCATAGCGGACCCGAGTTTGAACCTGTCCAAATTAAACACAATAAACCAATCATGTGCGATGGATCAGTTTCTAAATGCGACAAATATAGATGCAAAGTAAACAACTATATTGTAAACCAACAAACATTCCTGAGCTTTCAAACTAAAAATGAATATCATATCCGAACTAATATGCATTGTGATTCTGAGAATGTAGTCTATTTGATCAATTGTGCCCTTTGCCAGAAACAGTATGTTGGTGAAACAAAAAATGCATTTAGAGTGCGTGCTAGACGCCACGTTTCTGATATTAACACCTCAGCAGATACGCCAATTGCTCAACATTTCCAACTTCCGGATCATTCAGTTGAACATCATTTTGAAATCATGCCAATAGAACAGATTCCGACCTTCGATAGTGAGGAAGAAACGAGTTCGTTTCGCAAAATCCGAGAGGGCCATTGGATTAGAACACTCCAAACAAAAGCACCATTTGGAATAAATGTAGATTCGGGAATATCACAAAAGAACAAAATTATCCCATTTCAACTCATATACAATAGACGTAATGTGGAATTAGCGAAAACCATGAAAGACGAATATTCACAGTTGCAATCTAAATTAAAGGAACCGATCAAAGCACGACCAGTAATAGCTTACAATAGAAATCCAAACCTGAAAGATTTGCTAGTAAGATCAAAGTTAGACCTTATGGTTCCAGATAACAATGATAAGGTTTCATCCCTCCCTACCTATTCTTAAATAAATCTAATCCCAACCAAAATCAATGGTGGGGCAACATGAAATCATATCCGTAGGACATCTTTTAATTTTGTGTCTGCAAAAGTGCGTGCGTGCGTGCGTGCGTGCGTGCGTGCGTGCGTGCGTGCGTGCGTGCGTGCGTGCGTGCGTGCGTGCGTGCGTTCGTTCGTTCGTTCGTTCGTTCGTTCGTGCGTCCGGGCGTTTGTTCGTATGTGTGTATGGGTGTGTGCTCGTACATCCGTACGTGTGTGCATCTATACTTGCGTGGGTGTATGTGTGCGTGTGTATGTGGGTGTGGGTGCATTAATTCGTGAGTACATTAGTGCCTGGGTGTGTGCGTGCATGCATTCGTGCGTCCGTTCGTGCATGCGTTCATGCATGCATTATTGCGTGCATTCGTGCATGTATTACTGTGTGCATGTATTATTGCGTGCATTCGTTCAGATGCGTGCGTGCGTGCGTGCGTGCGTGCGTGCGTGCGTGCGTGCGTGCGTGCGTGCGTGCGTGCGTGCGTGCGTGCGTGCGTGCGTACGTGCGTATGTACGTGCGTATGTACGTGCGTATGTACGTGCGTATGTGTATGTGTGTGCATTCGTGTGTCTGATTTCTCTATAATGTAGGATCAATCCCAGCCTTTACCTGTTAAAGCGACCTACTGATTAATTCACTTTACCCCAACTAATCTCAAGGGGGGACCACTCTAAGTAAATCTAAACTTGGTCTCGATAGGACAAATTTAGGCAAAGAAATTTGTAATTAAATTCCTGTGCCAATGCGTTATTTTTCAATGTAAAGACAGACAGACAGACAGACAGACAGACAGACAGACAGACAGACAGACAGACAGACAGACAGACAGACAGACAGACAGACAGACAGACAGACAGACAGACAGACAGACAGACAGACAGACAGACAGACAGACAGACAGACAGACAGACAGACAGACAGACAGACAGACAGACAGACAGACAGACAGACAGACAGACAGACAGACAGACAGACAGACAGACAGACAGACAGACAGACAGACAGACAGACAGACAGACAGACAGACAGACAGACAGACAGACAGACAGACAGACAGACAGACAGACAGACAGACAGACAGACAGACAGACAGACAGACAGACAGACAGACCGACCGACAGGCAGGCAGGCAGGCAGGCAGGCAGGCAGACAGTTCGTTCGTTCGTTCGTTCGTTCGTGCGTGCGTACGTACGTGCGTACGTGCGTACGTACGTGCGTACGTGCGTACGTGCGTACGTACGTACGTGCGTGCGTGCGTGCGTGCGTCCGCGCATTCATATGTGCTTATATTCACTCATTCATTCATTCATTCGTCCACCTATCTGTTCACTCATCCTGTCACCTGTCCTTAGCCTCTCTATTGGTTTACTGGTCTGTGCCTCTCAGACATCAATTGATTGTCTGTGTGGATGGACTGATGGATGGATTACTGGGCTGGTGTCCGGGTGGGCGCATGGATTGTTTGGACATATATGTTTGTAAAGGTACAAACCACCTCTCTTCCGCAACCACCTGTCGTATTTTATTCTTATTTTTTCAACAGCCACACCAAATCATTGCAAAGAGGCAATTAGCACTTTGCAATGACTAAGTGAATAAATTAAACCAAATTCGGAAATGAAATTGTAGCTTTCACCCATTTTCCTATTCATTTGTTCAGTCGTCTAGTCATCCACCGGGTGTCTGTCTATCAGTTTACAAATCTGTTCTCCCCTTAATCAAGTATTTGTTTAGGTGGATGGCAGGATGGACTGATTGATGGATTAATATGCTGGTGTCTGGGCGGGTGAATGAGTACATGGGTTGTTGGACATATAAGCGTCCACAGCTCAAACAACCTGTGATTTACAACCACCTCTCTTTTGAATGAATCTCACTAGACCAACAACATTCAGTCAATCCACAATGGATCATCCTATGTCAGAAAGACCGGCTCAAAACTATTTGTTTATTCCTATTTTCGAACACATGGCAACGCCAACTTATTACAAAGAAGTAATCAATGCTTTGTAATGACTGAGTGAACCGATTTGCCCAGATCAAAGAACTGTATAACTCCTAACTATCAGAATTTGTTCCTATTTTCGAACACACGGCAACGCCAACTTATTACAAAGAAGTAATCAACGCTTCGTAATGACTGAGTGAACCGATTTGCCAAGATCAAAAAACTGTATAACTTGTCAGAATTTGTTTTAATAATCTTTATTCAGGAAACCTGTCCCTTGCAGTACTCAAACAGAAAGTAAATTACGCTCAGCCGCCATGATTAAACATATCTCGGCAGCATTTGATCTAATGACTGACCAAATAGCCCTCATTGTTATTCTCACACCTTAATCGCCTGAAACGAACCGGCGTACTAACCCATGCTACAGTTAGATAAGCTCGATATAATTAAGCAATCACGCCTTTTGTATTAGCTGTTTAACTTCAGTAGCGCACAAGGCGCACATTGATCTAAAGCAGGTCTTCGGGTTTAGTTTGATCTTTTGTGGAGAGACTGAATTAATAGTTAATCAGTAGTCACCATTGCAGTAATTCTCCTATAAATATGTAAGAATTATCAGTTGCCATTAGACCAGTTTTTTCGCTGCATGACGAAGACCATTACGTCGAAAGCGCTCCAGCAACTGACAGTGTAAGCTTTAATTTTATATATATATAATAATCTTGTATTAATTGTTCTTATTTTTCAGTCTCTAAATTGTTTCAACACATATCGCTCTAGTTAATATTTGGAATTTAACTTTTTTGAACTTTTCTGACTAAATTTGACATAAATCTGTAGAAATTTGATTACGTTCTAAAATGGCCAAGAATTTCAACGGCCCAGTAGGTAAAGGACGCAAATCTGGCAACCCAGCGTCCAACTTTTCTTCAACCAAAAGTGCTCCTAACCAGTCTGTTCAGGCCTTTCAGAGACTGGTTAAGATGTACTTCCATGTGTTGCAATGCTTGCATCACTATGGTCTTTTACGAGAGCATTTGGCATCAGACTCTCTCCCGAAATCTCTCAGCATGAAAATGGAGGAGATGAACTCGTTTTTCTGCCCTGCCTTACGAGATGACGAATTTTTGAAATCGACCAGCATGATAAACCAAATTTGGGCTCATAGCTGCTTAGAAAATTTAATCAAACATTATCGAAGCAAATTGGACAAATTAAAGGCAGAGGTAAAAGTGGCCGAATCTAATGTAATTCTTGATCTAGACAGAGCCAAAGGCATAGCATTGAAATGGGGTAGGCAAAATTTTGGAAATAAATTGGCCACAATGACAATCACAAATTTTTGGAAATTTTTGGCAGAAATAGCTAGTGATAAGCAAAATAGAGTGATGTCTCTACCAACACCGGCGGCCACACCGAGTACAGGTTCAGGTTATCATTCAACAATGACTAACAAACGACAACGGTCACCAACCACCTTCACACCCTCGCCTACCACTTCCAAGCGGACGAATCTGTATACATCACCAACACCAGCACCTGGTGTTGATGATGTAACAGAGTCATGGCCGGCTCTCCCAAAGACAAATTCTCCTCCTGTGCGCCGTTGTCGGGTTGTTACTCATTGTTCCCCCAATCTACCACCTAGCAACTCTTCCCCATCTCTTCCACTATCTTCTCCTCGCCACCTTCTGACTCGATCTTCTCCTCTTCCTCCTTCTCCTCTCTCAATCCCGCCTCCTCCTCTTCCTCCTCAAACTTCTTCTCTTCATGCATCTCCTCTCTCAATCCCGCCTCCTCCTCTTCCTCCTCAACCTTCTTCTCTTTATGCATCTCCTCTCTCAATCCCGCCTCGTGCTCCTCATACTCAATCTTCTCCTCTTGCATCTCCTCTCTCCATCCCTCCTCCTCCTCTTCCTCCTACGCTTCATCTCTCTTCTCCTCACGCACCTTCTTCTGCTCCTCTTCTTCTGTCTCCACCTCCTCTCCCTCCTATGGAGAATAATAGTAACCTGTCTGACAGGAAGTTTGCTAAGTACCGTCATCAATCGCATAGCAAGGGCCTGTGGAGGATCCCCAGAATCACCAAAAAGATTCTGATGATAGGGTCCTCTAATCTAGCCCGAATTGATTTAGATGTCCATCCTGACATCCAGGTTGAGTGCTATCCTGGTGCCGCATTATCACATTTCAGAACAATGGCTATGCGACACCAGGATGGCCCTAGCCCGGAGAAGATCATCTTGAATATTGGCATCAACTCCAAAAATGAGCATCCAACCAAAGCCTCAAGCCATTTACGGTTCATGGCTCGTGAATTTAAAAACACCTTCCCTAATGCGGAGTTGCACTTTGCTGAGATTAACTTCTCTGATAGCTTGTCAGACAGGCAAAGGTACTGTCTCAAGCGTATCAACGAATCAGCAAGGTCCAACTGCCACGTTGATAAGGTCATCCCCAAAATTTCTGATGCGAATTTTCATGTTGAGAAGGATAGAATCCATTGGACGAAAGAAACAGCTAATTGTATTTATAACCATTGGTTGACGGTACTTAGTTTAAACTAAATGTGGGTCAAGGCAATAGCTCCCCTAACATAGGATTAGGAACAAACCTTGTCAATTTAGCAGCTGACTATGATCTCTCACCATCTGAAAAATCAATTCTCGATCGTGGTCTTACTTTTATACCAACTCCAAAACCAAAAACAGGATTAGATTTGCTTTTAGACACAGGTCTTATTGAAGTAGCTAATTTTGGTCATTCAGTAAAAATAGCCCATCATTTTCGAAATTTAAATGGAGAGTCAAAACCATTCACTGGAAAATCCGGTTGGGACCCTCCAGATAGGCTAGTTGATGACAATGTTAAAGCAACCATAAAAACGGTTGCTGGTATAGCCAGATCATTGCCAGTTACAAACAATAAGCAAAACCTTTCATTTCTCGAACAACAGGCTATCAACAAATTACGTAGAAATCAAAATATTATTATAAAACCAGCCGATAAAGGTTCAGCAACTGTGATTATGTCTAGAGAAAACTACATCCGCGAGGCCGAAAGGCAGTTAACTAACACCAGGCATTACAGAAAACTTGATAATTTAATTTGGCCTCAAAACCGACAAAATTTCATTGAAATACTTAATTCATTGCATACAGATAAGTACATCGATAAGAAACAGCTAAAGTATCTGCTAGGTGAGAATAATCCACAAAATCGGACATTTTATATCTTGCCTAAAATCCATAAACCTATCAGCACCTGGTTAGATCCATTGACACCGCCTGGACGACCCATCATTTCAGACTGTGGCAGTGAGTCTTATGGCATTTCAGAATATATTGATTACTATTTAAAGCCCATTGCTAATAGACACAAGAGCTTTCTCAAGAACACAGAACACTTTCTTTCAAAGCTATCCAAATTGTCAGTTCCGAAAGATGCATATTTAGTCACATTAGACATAGATGCTATGTATACCAATATAGATATTGATGCTGGAGTCAATGCTATTAAGAATTCTTTTGTCAAATTTCCTGATCCAGATCGACCAGACACGGAAATTCTAAAATTATTAGAGCTAAGTCTTAAAGGAAACGATTTCCAATTTAATGGTGAAAATTACCTTCAAATCTGTGGATGCGCAATGGGTAAACGATTCAGCCCAAATTTTGCCACGATTTATGTTGCGGAGTGGGAAGAGGAGGCACTGAACAAATCAACCAAAAAGCCTCTTCTTTACCTCAGATATCTAGATGACATCTTCATAGTTTGGCAACATTCAGAAGAAGACTTTTGGGAATTTTTTCGCATTTTAAATAACCAAGATTCAAACATCAAGCTAAAAGCTACTATTAGTGGAACATCGGTTGACTTTTTAGATGTCACGATCTATAAGGGTCCTCAATTTGATTCCTCTGGAAAATTAGAATATAAAGTATTCTTTAAGCCAACAGACTCACATCAGCTGCTTCACAAAAAATCATTTCATCCTCCACACACATTTAAAGGTTTGATCAAATCGCAAATCATAAGATTTTTTCGAAACTCTAGCAACAGGCAAAATCTGAATAGTGCATGCTCTACTCTGTTTGATGCTTTGAAAGCACGAGGCTATTCAGCCCGTTTTCTTCGAAAAATTAAAGCAGACACCATCAATGAGCTTGAAAATCTAAAACCTCATAGCGGACCCGAGTTTGAACCTGTCCAAATTAAACACAATAAACCAATCATGTGCGATGGATCAGTTTCTAAATGCGACAAAAATAGATGCAAAGTAAACAACTATATTGTAAACCAACAAACATTCCTGAGCTTTCAAACTAAAAATGAATATCATATCCGAACTAATATGCATTGTGATTCTGAGAATGTAGTTTATTTGATCAATTGTGCCCTTTGCCAGAAACAGTATGTTGGTGAAACAAAAAATGCATTTAGAGTGCGTGCTAGACGCCACGTTTCTGATATTAACACCTCAGCAGATACGCCAATTGCTCAACATTTCCAACTTCCTGATCATTCAGTTGAACATCATCTTGAAATCATGCCAATAGAACAGATTCCGACCTTCGATAGTGAGGAAGAAACGAGTTCGTTTCGCAAAATCCGAGAAGGCCATTGGATTAGAACACTCCAAACAAAAGCACCATTTGGAATAAATGTAGATTCGGGAATATCACAAAAGAACAAAATTATCCCATTTCAACTCATATACAATAGACGTAATGTTGAATTAGCGAAAACCATGAAAGACGAATATTCACAGTTGCAATCTAAATTAAAGGAACCGATCAAAGCACGACCAGTAATAGCTTACAATAGAAATCCAAACCTGAAAGATTTGCTAGTAAGATCAAAGTTAGACCTTATGGTTCCTGATAACAATGACAAGGTTTCATCCCTCCCTACCTATTCTTAAATAAATCTAATCCCAACCAAAATCAATGGTGGGGCAACATGAAATCATATCCGTAGGACATCTTTTAATTTTGTGTCTGCAAAAGTATGTGTGCGTACGTGTGTGCGTGCGTGCGTGCGTTCGTTCGTTCGTGCGTGCGTTCGTTCGTTCGTGCGTCCGGGCGTTTGTTCGTATGTGTGTATGTGTGTGGGGGTGTGCTCGTACATCCGCACGTGTGTGCATCTATACTTGCGTGGGTGTATGTGTGCGTGTGTGTATGTGGGTGTGGGTGCATTAATTCGTGAGTACATTAGTGCGTGGGTGTGTGCGTGCATGCATTCGTGCGTTCGTTCGTGCATGCGTTCATGCATGCATTATTGCGTGCATTCGTGCATGTATTACTGTGTGCATGTGTTATTGCATGCATTCGTGCAAATGTGTGCGTGCGTGCGTGCGTGCGTGCGTGCGTGCGTGCGTGCGTGCGTGCGTGCGTGCGTGCGTGCGTGCGTGCGTGCGTGCGTGCGTGCGTGCGTGCGTGCGTGCGTGCGTGCGTGCGTGCGTAAGTGCGTGCGTCAGTGCGTGCGTGCGTGCGTAAGTGCGTGCGTACGGACGTGCGGCCGTGCATTCGTGTGTGTGTGATTTCTCTATAATGTAGGATCAATTCCAGCCTTTACCTGTTAAAGCGACCTACTGATAAGTTCATTTTACCCCAACTAATCTCAAGGGGGGACCACTCTAAGTAAATCTAAACTTGGTCTCGATAGGACAAATTTAGGTAAAGAAATTTGTAATTAAATTCCTGTGCCAATGCGTTTTTTTCAATGTAAAGACGGACTTGCTTGTTCCAGGCCTCCATATTTGTCCCAAATCAAACAATTTTAAACTGTTAATATTTATAAATACACTGTCGGAATTGGTCTGCTGGTAGCTGATATTTCGTTTGCACGGTCGTCCATACCTGCAATCGTGCATGCATGCGTTCGCGTGTACATTCGTTCGTTCGTTCGTTCGTTCGTTCGTTCGTTCGTTCGTTCGTTCGTTCGTTCGTTCGTTCGTTCGTTCGTTCGTTCGTGCGTGCGTGCGTGCGTGCGTGCGTACGTACGTACGTGCGTACGTGCGTACGTGTGTACGTGTGTACGTACGTACGTACGTACGTACGTACGTGCGTGCGTACGTACGTACGTACGTACGTACGTACGTGCGTGCGTGCGTGCGTCCGCGCATTCATATGTGCTTATATTCACTCATTCATTCATTCATTCGTCCACCTATCTGTTCACTCATCCTGTCACCTGTCCTTAGCCTCTCTATTGGTTTACTGGTCTGTGCCTCTCAGACATCAATTGATTGTCTGTGTGGATGGACTGATGGATGGATTACTGGGCTGGTGTCCGGGTGGGCGCATGGATTGTTTGGACATATATGTTTGTAAAGGTACAAACCACCTCTCTTCCGCAACCACCTGTCGTATTTTATTCTTATTTTTTCAACAGCCATCCCAAATCATTGCAAAGAGGCAATTAGCACTTTGCAATGACTAAGTGAATAAATTAAACCAAATTCGGAAATGAAATTGTAGCTTTCACCCATTTTCCTATTCATTTGTTCAGTCGTCTAGTCATCCACCGGGTGTCTGTCTATCAGTTTACAAATCTGTTCTCCCCTTAATCAAGTATTTGTTTAGGTGGATGGCAGGATGGACTGATTGATGGATTAATATGCTGGTGTCTGGGCGGGTGAATGAGTACATGGGTTGTTGGACATATAAGCGTCCACAGCTCAAACAACCTGTGATTTACAACCACCTCTCTTTTGAATGAATCTCACTAGACCAACAACATTCAGTCAATCCACAATGGATCATCCTATGTCAGAAAGACCGGCTCAAAACTATTTGTTTATTCCTATTTTCGAACACATGGCAACGCCAACTTATTACAAAGAAGTAATCAATGCTTTGTAATGACTGAGTGAACCGATTTGCCCAGATCAAAGAACTGTATAACTCCTAACTATCAGAATTTGTTCCTATTTTCGAACACACGGCAACGCCAACTTATTACAAAGAAGTAATCAACGCTTCGTAATGACTGAGTGAACCGATTTGCCAAGATCAAAAAACTGTATAACTTGTCAGAATTTGTTTTAATAATCTTTATTCAGGAAACCTGTCCTTTGTAGTACTCAAACAGAAAGTAAATTACTCTCAGCCGCCATGATTAAACATATCTCGGCAGCATTTGATCTAATGACTGACCAAATAGCCCTCATTGTTATTCTCACACCTTAATCGCCTGAAACGAACCGGCGTACTAACCCATGCTACAGTTAGATAAGCTCGATATAATTAAGCAATCACGCCTTTTGTATTAGCTGTTTGACTTCAGTAGCGCACATTGATCTAAAGCAGGTCTTCGGGTTTAGTTTGATCTTTTGTGGAGAGACTGAATTAATAGTTAATCAGTAGTCACCATTGCAGTAATTCTCCTATAAATATGTAAGAATTATCAGTTGCCATTAGACCAGTTTTTTCGCTGCATGACGAAGACCATTACGTCGAAAGCGCTCCAGCAACTGACAGTGTAAGCTTTAATTTTATATATATATAATAATCTTGTATTAATTGTTCTTATTTTTCAGTCTCTAAATTGTTTCAACACATATCGCTCTAGTTAATATTTGGAATTTAACTTTTTTGAACTTTTCTGACTAAATTTGACATAAATCTATAGAAATTTGATTACGTTCTAAAAATGGCCAAGAATTTCAACGGCCCAGTAGGTAAAGGACGCAAATCTGGCAACCCAGCGTCCAACTTTTCTTCAACCAAAAGTGCTCCTAACCAGTCTGTTCAGGCCTTTCAGAGGCTGGTTAAGATGTACTTCCATGTGTTGCAATGCTTGCATCACTATGGTCTTTTACGAGAGCATTTGGCATCAGACTCTCTCCCGAAATCTCTCAGCATGAAAATGGAGGAGATGAACTCGTTTTTCTGCCCTGCCTTACGAGATGACGAATTTTTTAAATCGACCAGCATGATAAACCAAATTTGGGCTCATAGCTGCTTAGAAAATTTAATCAAACATTTTCGAAGCAAATTGGACAAATTAAAGGCAGAGGTAAAAGTGGCCGAATCTAATGTAATTCTTGATCTAGACAGAGCCAAAGGCATAGCATTGATATGGGGTAGGCACAATTTTGGAAATAAATTGGCCACAATGACAATCACAAATTTTTGGAAATTTTTGGCAGAAATAGCTAGTGATAAGCAAAATAGAGTGATGTCTCTACCAACACCGGCGGCCACACCGAGTACAGGTTCAGGTTATCATTCAACAATGACTAACAAACGACAATGGTCACCAACCACCTTCACACCCTCGCCTACCACTTCCAAGCGGACGAATCTGTATACATCACCAACACCAGCACCTGGTGTTGATGATGTAACAGAGTCATGGCCGGCTCTCCCAAAGACAAATTCTCCTCCTGTGCGCCGTTGTCGGGTTGTTACTCATTGTTCCCCAATCTACCACCTAGCAACTCTTCCCCATCTCTTCCACTATCTTCTCCTCGCCACCTTCCTCCTCAAACTTCTTCTCTTCATGCATCTCCTCTCTCAATCCCGCCTCCTCCTCTTCCTCCTCAAACTTCTTCTCTTCATGCATCTCCTCTCTCAATCCCGCCTCCTCCTCTTCCTCCTCAAACTTCTTCTCTTTATACATCTCCTCTCTCAATCCCGCCTCTTGCTCCTCATACTCAATCTTCTCCTCTTGCATCTCCTCTCTCCATCCCTCCTCCTCCTCTTCCTCCTACGCTTCATCTCTCTTCTCCTCACTCACCTTCTTCTGCTCCTCTTCTTCTGTCTCCACCTCCTCTCCCTCCTATGGAGAATAATAGTAACCTGTCTGATAGGAAGTTTGCTAAGTACCGTCATCAATCGCATAGCAAGGGCCTGTGGAGGATCCCCAGAATCACCAAAAAGATTCTGATGATAGGGTCCTCTAATCTAGCCCGAATTGATTTAGATGTCCATCCTGACATCCAGGTTGAGTGCTATCCTGGTGCCGCATTATCACATTTCAGAACAATGGCTATGCGACACCAGGATGGCCCTAGCCCGGAGAAGATCATCTTGAATATTGGCATCAACTCCAAAAATGAGCATCCAACCAAAGCCTCAAGCCATTTACAGTTCATGGCTCGTGAATTTAAGAATAGCTTCCCTAATGCGGAGTTGCACTTTGCTGAGATTATCTTCTCTGATAGCTTGTCAGACAGGCAAAGGTACTGTCTCAAGCGTATCAACGAATCAGCAAAGTCCAACTGCCACGTTGATAAGGTCATCCCCAAAATTTCTGATGCCAATTTTCATGTTGAGAAGGATAGAATCCATTGGACGAAAGAAACAGCTAATTGTATTTATAATCATTGGTTGACGGTACTTAGTTTAAACTAAATGTGGGTCAAGGCAATAGCTCCCCTAACATAGGGTTAGGAACAAACCTTGTCAATTTAGCAGCTGACTATGATCTCTCACCATCTGAAAAATCAATTCTCGATCGTGGGCTTACTTTTGTACCAACTCCAAAACCAAAAACAGGATTAGATTTGCTTTTAGACACAGGTCTTATTGAAGTAGCTAATTTTGGTCATTCAGTAAAAATAGCCCATCATTTTCGAAATTTAAATGGAGAGTCAAAACCATTCACTGGAAAATCTGGTTGGGACCCTCCCGATAAGCTAGTTGATGACAATATTAAAGCAACCATAAAAACGGTTGCTGGTATAGCCAGATCATTGCCAGTTACAAATAATAAGCAAAACCTTTCATTTCTCGAACGACAGGCCATCAACAAATTACGTAGAAATCAGAATATTATTATAAAACCAGCCGATAAAGGTTCAGCAACTGTAATTATGTCTAGAGAAAACTACATCCGCGAGGCCGAAAGGCAGTTAACTAACACCAGGAATTACAGAAAACTTGATAATTTAATTTGGCCTCAAAACCGACAAAATTTCATTGAAATACTTAATTCATTGCATACAGATAAGTACATCGATAAGAAACAGCTAAAGTATCTGCTAGGTGAGAATAATCCACAAAATCGGACATTTTATATCTTGCCTAAAATCCATAAACCTATCAGCACCTGGTTAGATCCATTGACACCGCCTGGACGACCCATCATTTCAGACTGTGGCAGTGAGTCTTATGGCATTTCAGAATATATTGATTACTATTTAAAGCCCATTGCTAATAGACACAAGAGCTTTCTCAAGAACACAGAACACTTTCTTTCAAAGCTATCCAAATTGTCAGTTCCGAAAGATGCATATTTAGTCACATTAGACATAGATGCTATGTATACCAATATAGATATTGATGCTGGAGTCAATGCTATTAAGAATTCTTTTGTCAAATTTCCTGATCCAGATCGACCAGACACGGAAATTCTAAAATTATTAGAGCTAAGTCTTAAAGTGTGCGTATGTGTGTGCGTGCGTGCGTGCGTTCGTTCGTGCGTGCGTTCGTTCGTTCGTGCGTCCGGGCGTTTGTTCGTATGTGTGTATGTGTGTGGGGGTGTGCTCGTACATCCGCACGTGTGTGCATCTATACTTGCGTGGGTGTATGTGTGCGTGTGTGTATGTGGGTGTGGGTGTATTAATTCGTGAGTACATTAGTGCGTGGGTGTGTGCGTGCATGCATTCGTGCGTTCGTTCGTGCATGCGTTCATGCATGCATTATTGCGTGCATTCGTGCATGTATTACTGTGTGCATGTGTTATTGCATGCATTCGTGCATTCGTGCAAATATGTGCGTGCGTGCGTGCGTGCGTGCGTGCGTGCGTGCGTGCGTGCGTGCGTGCGTGCGTGCGTGCGTGCGTGCGTGCGTGCGTGCGTCAGTGCGTGCGTAAGTGCGTGCGTAAGTGCGTGCGTGCGTAAGTGCGTGCGTGCGTACGGACGTGCGGCCGTGCATTCGTGTGTGTGTGATTTCTCTATAATGTAGGATCAATTCCAGCCTTTACCTGTTAAAGCGACCTACTGATAAGTTCATTTTACCCCAACTAATCTCAAGGGGGGACCACTCTAAGTAAATATAAACTTGGTCTCGATAGGACAAATTTAGGTAAAGAAATTTGTAATTAAATTCCTGTGCCAATGCGTTTTTTTCAATGTAAAGACGGACTTGCTTGTGCCAGGCCTCCATATTTGTCCCAAATCAAACAATTTTAAACTGTTAATATTTATAAATACACTGTCGGAATTGGTCTGCTGGTAGCTGATATTTCGTTTGCACGGTCGTCCATACCTGCAATCGTGCATGCATGCGTTCGCGTGTACATTCGTTCGTTCGTGCGTGCGTGCGTACGTGCGTACGTGCGTACGTGCGTACGTGCGTACGTGCGTTCGTGCGTGCGTGCGTGCGTACGTGCGTGCGTGCGTGCGTGCGTCCGCGCATTCATATGTGCTTATATTCACTCATTCATTCATTCATTCGTCCACCTATCTGTTCACTCATCCTGTCACCTGTCCTTGGCCTCTCTATTGGTTTACTGGTCTGTGCCTCTCAGACATCAATTGATTGTCTGTGTGGATGGACTGATGGATGGATTACTGGGCTGGTGTCCGGGTGGGCGCATGGATTGTTTGGACATATATGTTTGTAAAGGTACAAACCACCTCTCTTCCGCAACCACCTGTCGTATTTTATTCTTATTTTTTCAACAGCCATCCCAAATCATTGCAAAGAGGCAATTAGCACTTTGCAATGACTAAGTGAATAAATTAAACCAAATTCGGAAATGAAATTGTAGCTTTCACCCATTTTCCTATTCATTTGTTCAGTCGTCTAGTCATCCACCGGGTGTCTGTCTATCAGTTTACAAATCTGTTCTCCCCTTAATCAAGTATTTGTTTAGGTGGATGGCAGGATGGACTGATTGATGGATTAATATGCTGGTGTCTGGGCGGGTGAATGAGTACATGGGTTGTTGGACATATAAGCGTCCACAGCTCAAACAACCTGTGATTTACAACCACCTCTCTTTTGAATGAATCTCACTAGACCAACAACATTCAGTCAATCCACAATGGATCATCCTATGTCAGAAAGACCGGCTCAAAACTATTTGTTTATTCCTATTTTCGAACACATGGCAACGCCAACTTATTACTCTTCTCCTCTTGCATCTCCTCTCTCCATCCCTCCTCCTCCTCCTCCTCCTCCTACGCTTCATCTCTCTTCTCCTCACGCACCTTCTTCTGCTCCTCTTCTTCTGTCTCCACCTCCTCTCCCTCCTATGGAGAATAATAGTAACCTGTCTGATAGGAAGTTTGCTAAGTACCGTCATCAATCGCATAGCAAGGGCCTGTGGAGGATCCCCAGAATCACCAAAAAGATTCTGATGATAGGGTCCTCTAATCTAGCCCGAATTGATTTAGATGTCCATCCTGACATCCAGGTTGAGTGCTATCCTGGTGCCGCATTATCACATTTCAGAACAATGGCTATGCGACACCAGGATGGCCCTAGCCCGGAGAAGATCATCTTGAATATTGGCATCAACTCCAAAAATGAGCATCCAACCAAAGCCTCAAGCCATTTACGGTTCATGGCTCGTGAATTTAAGAATAGCTTCCCTAATGCGGAGTTGCACTTTGCTGAGATTATCTTCTCTGATAGCTTGTCAGACAGGCAAAGGTACTGTCTCAAGCGTATTAACGAATCAGCAAAGTCCAACTGCCACGTTGATAAGGTCATCCCCAAAATTTCTGATGCCAATTTTCTTGTTGAGAAGGATAGAATCCATTGGACGAAAGAAACAGCTAATTGTAATTATAACCATTGGTTGACGGTACTTAGTTTAAACTAAATGTGGGTCAAGGCAATAGCTCCCCTAACATAGGGTTAGGAACAAACCTTGTCAATTTAGCAGCTGACTATGATCTCTCACCATCTGAAAAATCAATTCTCGATCGTGGGCTTACTTTTGTACCAACTCCAAAACCAAAAACAGGATTAGATTTGCTTTTAGACACAGGTCTTATTGAAGTAGCTAATTTTGGTCATTCAGTAAAAATAGCCCATCATTTTCGAAATTTAAATGGAGAGTCAAAACCATTCACTGGAAAATCTGGTTGGGACCCTCCCGATAAGCTAGTTGATGACAATATTAAAGCAACCATAAAAACGGTTGCTGGTATAGCCAGATCATTGCCAGTTACAAATAATAAGCAAAACCTTTCATTTCTCGAACGACAGGCCATCAACAAATTACGTAGAAATCAGAATATTATTATAAAACCAGCCGATAAAGGTTCAGCAACTGTAATTATGTCTAGAGAAAACTACATCCGCGAGGCCGAAAGGCAGTTAACTAACACCAGGCATTACAGAAAACTTGATAATTTAATTTGGCCTCAAAACCGACAAAATTTCATTGAAATACTTAATTCATTGCATACAGATAAGTACATCGATAAGAAACAGCTAAAGTATCTGCTAGGTGAGAATAATCCACAAAATCGGACATTTTATATCTTGCCTAAAATCCATAAACCTATCAGCACCTGGTTAGATCCATTGACACCGCCTGGACGACCCATCATTTCAGACTGTGGCAGTGAGTCTTATGGCATTTCAGAATATATTGATTACTATTTAAAGCCCATTGCTAATAGACACAAGAGCTTTCTCAAGAACACAGAACACTTTCTTTCAAAGCTATCCAAATTGTCAGTTCCGAAAGATGCATATTTAGTCACATTAGACATAGATGCTATGTATACCAATATAGATATTGATGCTGGAGTCAATGCTATTAAGAATTCTTTTGTCAAATTTCCTGATCCAGATCGACCAGACACGGAAATTCTAAAATTATTAGAGCTAAGTCTTAAAGGAAACGATTTCCAATTTAATGGTGAAAATTACCTTCAAATCTGTGGATGCGCAATGGGTAAACGATTCAGCCCAAATTTTGCCACGATTTATGTTGCGGAGTGGGAAGAGGAGGCACTGAACAAATCAACCAAAAAGCCTCTTCTTTACCTCAGATATCTAGATGACATCTTCATAGTTTGGCAACATTCAGAAGAAGACTTTTGGGAATTTTTTCGCATTTTAAATAACCAAGATTCGAATATCAAGCTAAAAGCTACTATTAGTGGAACATCTGTTGACTTTTTAGATGTCACGATCTATAAGGGTCCTCAATTTGATTCCTCTGGAAAATTAGAATATAAAGTATTCTTTAAGCCAACAGACTCACATCAGCTGCTTCACAAAAAATCATTTCATCCTCCACACACATTTAAAGGTTTGATCAAATCGCAAATCATAAGATTTTTTCGAAACTCTAGCAACAGGCAAAATCTGAATAGTGCATGCTCTACTCTGTTTGATGCTTTGAAAGCACGAGGCTATTCAGCCCGTTTTCTTCGAAAAATTAAAGCAGACACCATCAATGAGCTTGAAAATCTAAAACCTCACAGCGGACCCGAGTTTGAGCCTGTCCAAATTAAACACAATAAACCAATCATGTGCGATGGATCAGTTTCTAAATGCGACAAAAATAGATGCAAAGTAAACAACTATATTGTAAACCAACAAACATTCCTGAGCTTTCAAACTAAAAATGAATATCATATCCGAACTAATATGCATTGTGATTCTGAGAATGTAGTTTATTTGATCAATTGTGCCCTTTGCCAGAAACAGTATGTTGGTGAAACAAAAAATGCATTTAGAGTGCGTGCTAGACGCCACGTTTCTGATATTAACACCTCAGCAGATACGCCAATTGCTCAACATTTCCAACTTCCTGATCATTCAGTTGAACATCATCTTGAAATCATGCCAATAGAACAGATTCCGACCTTCGATAGTGAGGAAGAAACGAGTACGTTTCGCAAAATCCGAGAAGGCCATTGGATTAGAACACTCCAAACAAAAGCACCATTTGGAATAAATGTAGATTCGGGAATATCACAAAAGAACAAAATTATCCCATTTCAACTCATATACAATAGACGTAATGTTGAATTAGCAAAAACCATGAAAGACGAATATTCACAGTTGCAATCTAAATTAAAGGAACCGATCAAAGCACGACCAGTAATAGCTTACAATAGAAATCCAAACCTGAAAGATTTGCTAGTAAGATCAAAGTTAGACCTTATGGTTCCTGATAACAATGACAAGGTTTCATCCCTCCCTACCTATTCTTAAATAAATCTAATCCCAACCAAAATCAATGGTGGGGCAACATGAAATCATATCCGTAGGACATCTTTTAATTTTGTGTCTGCAAAAGTATGTGTGCGTACGTGTGTGCGTGCGTGCGTGCGTGCGTGCGTGCGTGCGTTCGTTCGTGCGTGCGTTCGTTCGTTCGTGCGTCCGGGCGTTTGTTCGTATGTGTGTATGTGTGTGGGGGTGTGCTCGTACATCCGCACGTGTGTGCATCTATACTTGCGTGGGTGTATGTGTGCGTGTGTGTATGTGGGTGTGGGTGCATTAATTCGTGAGTACATTAGTGCGTGGGTGTGTGCGTGCATGCATTCGTGCGTTCGTTCGTGCATGCGTTCATGCATGCATTATTGCGTGCATTCGTGCATGTATTACTGTGTGCATGTGTTATTGCATGCATTCGTGCATTCGTGCAAATGTGTGCGTGCGTGCGTGCGTGCGTGCGTGCGTGCGTGCGTGCGTGCGTGCGTGCGTGCGTGCGTGCGTGCGTGCGTGCGTGCGTGCGTGCGTGCGTGCGTGCGTGCGTGCGTGCGTGCGTGCGTGCGTGCGTGCGTGCGTGCGTGCGTGCGTGCGTGCGTGCGTGCGTAAGTGCGTGCGTGCGTAAGTGCGTAAGTGCGTGCGTCAGTGCGTGCGTAAGTGCGTGCGTAAGTGCGTGCGTACGGTCGTGCGGCCGTGCATTCGTGTGTGTGTGATTTCTCTATAATGTAGGATCAATTCCAGCCTTTACCTGTTAAAGCGACCTACTGATAAGTTCATTTTACCCCAACTAATCTCAAGGGGGGACCACTCTAAGTAAATCTAAACTTGGTCTCGATAGGACAAATTTAGGTAAAGAAATTTGTAATTAAATTCCTGTGCCAATGCGTTTTTTTCAATGTAAAGACGGACTTGCTTGTGCCAGGCCTCCATATTTGTCCCAAATCAAACAATTTTAAACTGTTAATATTTATAAATACACTGTCGGAATTGGTCTGCTGGTAGCTGATATTTCGTTTGCACGGTCGTCCATACCTGCAATCGTGCATGCATGCGTTCGCGTGTACATTCATTCGTTCGTTCGTTCGTTCGTTCGTTCGTTCGTTCGTTCGTTCGTTCGTTCGTTCGTGCGTGCGTGCGTGCGTGCGTGCGTGCGTGCGTACGTACGTGCGTACGTACGTACGTGCGTACGTGCGTACGTGCGTACGTGTGTACGTGCGTACGTACGTACGTACGTACGTACGTACGTACGTACGTACGTACGTACGTGCGTGCGTGCGTACGTACGTACGTGCGTGCGTGCGTCCGCGCATTCATATGTGCTTATATTCACTCATTCATTCATTCATTCGTCCACCTATCTGTTCACTCATCCTGTCACCTGTCCTTAGCCTCTCTATTGGTTTACTGGTCTGTGCCTCTCAGACATCAATTGATTGTCTGTGTGGATGGACTGATGGATGGATTACTGGGCTGGTGTCCGGGTGGGCGCATGGATTGTTTGGACATATATGTTTGTAAAGGTACAAACCACCTCTCTTCCGCAACCACCTGTCGTATTTTATTCTTATTTTTTCAACAGCCATCCCAAATCATTGCAAAGAGGCAATTAGCACTTTGCAATGACTAAGTGAATAAATTAAACCAAATTCGGAAATGAAATTGTAGCTTTCACCCATTTTCCTATTCATTTGTTCAGTCGTCTAGTCATCCACCGGGTGTCTGTCTATCAGTTTACAAATCTGTTCTCCCCTTAATCAAGTATTTGTTTAGGTGGATGGCAGGATGGACTGATTGATGGATTAATATGCTGGTGTCTGGGCGGGTGAATGAGTACATGGGTTGTTGGACATATAAGCGTCCACAGCTCAAACAACCTGTGATTTACAACCACCTCTCTTTTGAATGAATCTCACTAGACCAACAACATTCAGTCAATCCACAATGGATCATCCTATGTCAGAAAGACCGGCTCAAAACTATTTGTTTATTCCTATTTTCGAACACATGGCAACGCCAACTTATTACAAAGAAGTAATCAATGCTTTGTAATGACTGAGTGAACCGATTTGCCCAGATCAAAGAACTGTATAACTCCTAACTATCAGAATTTGTTCCTATTTTCGAACACACGGCAACGCCAACTTATTACAAAGAAGTAATCAACGCTTCGTAATGACTGAGTGAACCGATTTGCCAAGATCAAAAAACTGTATAACTTGTCAGAATTTGTTTTAATAATCTTTATTCAGGAAACCTGTCCTTTGTAGTACTCAAACAGAAAGTAAATAACTCTCAGCCGCCATGATTAAACATATCTCGGCAGCATTTGATCTAATGACTGACCAAATAGCCCTCATTGTTATTCTCACACCTTAATCGCCTGAAACGAACCGGCGTACTAACCCATGCTACAGTTAGATAAGCTCGATATAATTAAGCAATCACGCCTTTTGTATTAGCTGTTTGACTTCAGTAGCGCACATTGATCTAAAGCAGGTCTTCGGGTTTAGTTTGATCTTTTGTGGAGAGACTGAATTAATAGTTAATCAGTAGTCACCATTGCAGTAATTCTCCTATAAATATGTAAGAATTATCAGTTGCCATTAGACCAGTTTTTTCGCTGCATGACGAAGACCATTACGTCGAAAGCGCTCCAGCAACTGACAGTGTAAGCTTTAATTTTATATATATATAATAATCTTGTATTAATTGTTCTTATTTTTCAGTCTCTAAATTGTTTCAACACATATCGCTCTAGTTAATATTTGGAATTTAACTTTTTTGAACTTTTCTGACTAAATTTGACATAAATCTATAGAAATTTGATTACGTTCTAAAAATGGCCAAGAATTTCAACGGCCCAGTAGGTAAAGGACGCAAATCTGGCAACCCAGCGTCCAACTTTTCTTCAACCAAAAGTGCTCCTAACCAGTCTGTTCAGGCCTTTCAGAGGCTGGTTAAGATGTACTTCCATGTGTTGCAATGCTTGCATCACTATGGTCTTTTACGAGAGCATTTGGCATCAGACTCTCTCCCGAAATCTCTCAGCATGAAAATGGAGGAGATGAACTCGTTTTTCTGCCCTGCCTTACGAGATGACGAATTTTTTAAATCGACCAGCATGATAAACCAAATTTGGGCTCATAGCTGCTTAGAAAATTTAATCAAACATTTTCGAAGCAAATTGGACAAATTAAAGGCAGAGGTAAAAGTGGCCGAATCTAATGTAATTCTTGATCTAGACAGAGCCAAAGGCATAGCATTGATATGGGGTAGGCACAATTTTGGAAATAAATTGGCCACAATGACAATCACAAATTTTTGGAAATTTTTGGCAGAAATAGCTAGTGATAAGCAAAATAGAGTGATGTCTCTACCAACACCGGCGGCCACACCGAGTACAGGTTCAGGTTATCATTCAACAATGACTAACAAACGACAATGGTCACCAACCACCTTCACACCCTCGCCTACCACTTCCAAGCGGACGAATCTGTATACATCACCAACACCAGCACCTGGTGTTGATGATGTAACAGAGTCATAGCCGGCTCTCCCAAAGACAAATTCTCCTCCTGTGCGCCGTTGTCGGGTTGTTACTCATTGTTCCCCAATCTACCACCTAGCAACTCTTCCCCATCTCTTCCACTATCTTCTCCTCGCCACCTTCCTCCTCAAACTTCTTCTCTTCATGCATCTCCTCTCTCAATCCCGCCTCCTCCTCTTCCTCCTCAAACTTCTTCTCTTCATGCATCTCCTCTCTCAATCCCGCCTCCTCCTCTTCCTCCTCAAACTTCTTCTCTTTATACATCTCCTCTCTCAATCCCGCCTCTTGCTCCTCATACTCAATCTTCTCCTCTTGCATCTCCTCTCTCCATCCCTCCTCCTCTTCTTCCTCCTACGCTTCATCTCTCTTCTCCTCACTCACCTTCTTCTGCTCCTCTTCTTCTGTCTCCACCTCCTCTCCCTCCTATGGAGAATAATAGTAACCTGTCTGATAGGAAGTTTGCTAAGTACCGTCATCAATCGCATAGCAAGGGCCTGTGGAGGATCCCCAGAATCACCAAAAAGATTCTGATGATAGGGTCCTCTAATCTAGCCCGAATTGATTTAGATGTCCATCCTGACATCCAGGTTGAGTGCTATCCTGGTGCCGCATTATCACATTTCAGAACAATGGCTATGCGACACCAGGATGGCCCTAGCCCGGAGAAGATCATCTTGAATATTGGCATCAACTCCAAAAATGAGCATCCAACCAAAGCCTCAAGCCATTTACGGTTCATGGCTCGTGAATTTAAGAATAGCTTCCCTAATGCGGAGTTGCACTTTGCTGAGATTATCTTCTCTGATAGCTTGTCAGACAGGCAAAGGTACTGTCTCAAGCGTATCAACGAATCAGCAAAGTCCAACTGCCACGTTGATAAGGTCATCCCCAAAATTTCTGATGCCAATTTTCATGTTGAGAAGGATAGAATCCATTGGACGAAAGAAACAGCTAATTGTATTTATAATCATTGGTTGACGGTACTTAGTTTAAACTAAATGTGGGTCAAGGCAATAGCTCCCCTAACATAGGGTTAGGAACAAACCTTGTCAATTTAGCAGCTGACTATGATCTCTCACCATCTGAAAAATCAATTCTCGATCGTGGGCTTACTTTTGTACCAACTCCAAAACCAAAAACAGGATTAGATTTGCTTTTAGACACAGGTCTTATTGAAGTAGCTAATTTTGGTCATTCAGTAAAAATAGCCCATCATTTTCGAAATTTAAATGGAGAGTCAAAACCATTCACTGGAAAATCTGGTTGGGACCCTCCCGATAAGCTAGTTGATGACAATATTAAAGCAACCATAAAAACGGTTGCTGGTATAGCCAGATCATTGCCAGTTACAAATAATAAGCAAAACCTTTCATTTCTCGAACGACAGGCCATCAACAAATTACGTAGAAATCAGAATATTATTATAAAACCAGCCGATAAAGGTTCAGCAACTGTAATTATGTCTAGAGAAAACTACATCCGCGAGGCCGAAAGGCAGTTAACTAACACCAGGAATTACAGAAAACTTGATAATTTAATTTGGCCTCAAAACCGACAAAATTTCATTGAAATACTTAATTCATTGCATACAGATAAGTACATCGATAAGAAACAGCTAAAGTATCTGCTAGGTGAGAATAATCCACAAAATCGGACATTTTATATCTTGCCTAAAATCCATAAACCTATCAGCACCTGGTTAGATCCATTGACACCGCCTGGACGACCCATCATTTCAGACTGTGGCAGTGAGTCTTATGGCATTTCAGAATATATTGATTACTATTTAAAGCCCATTGCTAATAGACACAAGAGCTTTCTCAAGAACACAGAACACTTTCTTTCAAAGCTATCCAAATTGTCAGTTCCGAAAGATGCATATTTAGTCACATTAGACATAGATGCTATGTATACCAATATAGATATTGATGCTGGAGTCAATGCTATTAAGAATTCTTTTGTCAAATTTCCTGATCCAGATCGACCAGACACGGAAATTCTAAAATTATTAGAGCTAAGTCTTAAAGTGTGCGTATGTGTGTGCGTGCGTGCGTGCGTGCGTGCGTTCGTTCGTGCGTGCGTTCGTTCGTTCGTGCGTCCGGGCGTTTGTTCGTATGTGTGTATGTGTGTGGGGGTGTGCTCGTACATCCGCACGTGTGTGCATCTATACTTGCGTGGGTGTATGTGTGCGTGTGTGTATGTGGGTGTGGGTGTATTAATTCGTGAGTACATTAGTGCGTGGGTGTGTGCGTGCATGCATTCGTGCGTTCGTTCGTGCATGCGTTCATGCATGCATTATTGCGTGCATTCGTGCATGTATTACTGTGTGCATGTGTTATTGCATGCATTCGTGCATTCGTGCAAATGTGTGCGTGCGTGCGTGCGTGCGTGCGTGCGTGCGTGCGTGCGTCAGTGCGTGCGTAAGTGCGTGCGTAAGTGCGTGCGTGCGTAAGTGCGTGCGTAAGTGCGTGCGTAAGTGCGTGCGTACGGACGTGCGGACGTGCATTCGTGTGTGTGTGATTTCTCTATAATGTAGGATCAATTCCAGCCTTTACCTGTTAAAGCGACCTACTGATAAGTTCATTTTACCCCAACTAATCTCAAGGGGGGACCACTCTAAGTAAATATAAACTTGGTCTCGATAGGACAAATTTAGGTAAAGAAATTTGTAATTAAATTCCTGTGCCAATGCGTTTTTTTCAATGTAAAGACGGACTTGCTTGTGCCAGGCCTCCATATTTGTCCCAAATCAAACAATTTTAAACTGTTAATATTTATAAATACACTGTCGGAATTGGTCTGCTGGTAGCTGATATTTCGTTTGCACGGTCGTCCATACCTGCAATCGTGCATGCATGCGTTCGCGTGTACATTCGTTCGTTCGTGCGTGCGTGCGTACGTGCGTACGTGCGTACGTGCGTACGTGCGTTCGTGCGTGCGTGCGTACGAGCGTACGTGCGTACGTGCGTACGTGCGTACGTGCGTACGTGCGTGCGTGCGTGCGTGCGTGCGTCCGCGCATTCATATGTGCTTATATTCACTCATTCATTCATTCATTCGTCCACCTATCTGTTCACTCATCCTGTCACCTGTCCTTGGCCTCTCTATTGGTTTACTGGTCTGTGCCTCTCAGACATCAATTGATTGTCTGTGTGGATGGACTGATGGATGGATTACTGGGCTGGTGTCCGGGTGGGCGCATGGATTGTTTGGACATATATGTTTGTAAAGGTACAAACCACCTCTCTTCCGCAACCACCTGTCGTATTTTATTCTTATTTTTTCAACAGCCATCCCAAATCATTGCAAAGAGGCAATTAGCACTTTGCAATGACTAAGTGAATAAATTAAACCAAATTCGGAAATGAAATTGTAGCTTTCACCCATTTTCCTATTCATTTGTTCAGTCGTCTAGTCATCCACCGGGTGTCTGTCTATCAGTTTACAAATCTGTTCTCCCCTTAATCAAGTATTTGTTTAGGTGGATGGCAGGATGGACTGATTGATGGATTAATATGCTGGTGTCTGGGCGGGTGAATGAGTACATGGGTTGTTGGACATATAAGCGTCCACAGCTCAAACAACCTGTGATTTACAACCACCTCTCTTTTGAATGAATCTCACTAGACCAACAACATTCAGTCAATCCACAATGGATCATCCTATGTCAGAAAGACCGGCTCAAAACTATTTGTTTATTCCTATTTTCGAACACATGGCAACGCCAACTTATTACTCTTCTCCTCTTGCATCTCCTCTCTCCATCCCTCCTCCTCCTCCTCTTCCTCCTACGCTTCATCTCTCTTCTCCTCACGCACCTTCTTCTGCTCCTCTTCTTCTGTCTCCACCTCCTCTCCCTCCTATGGAGAATAATAGTAACCTGTCTGATAGGAAGTTTGCTAAGTACCGTCATCAATCGCATAGCAAGGGCCTGTGGAGGATCCCCAGAATCACCAAAAAGATTCTGATGATAGGGTCCTCTAATCTAGCCCGAATTGATTTAGATGTCCATCCTGACATCCAGGTTGAGTGCTATCCTGGTGCCGCATTATCACATTTCAGAACAATGGCTATGCGACACCAGGATGGCCCTAGCCCGGAGAAGATCATCTTGAATATTGGCATCAACTCCAAAAATGAGCATCCAACCAAAGCCTCAAGCCATTTACGGTTCATGGCTCGTGAATTTAAGAATAGCTTCCCTAATGCGGAGTTGCACTTTGCTGAGATTATCTTCTCTGATAGCTTGTCAGACAGGCAAAGGTACTGTCTCAAGCGTATTAACGAATCAGCAAAGTCCAACTGCCACGTTGATAAGGTCATCCCCAAAATTTCTGATGCCAATTTTCTTGTTGAGAAGGATAGAATCCATTGGACGAAAGAAACAGCTAATTGTAATTATAACCATTGGTTGACGGTACTTAGTTTAAACTAAATGTGGGTCAAGGCAATAGCTCCCCTAACATAGGGTTAGGAACAAACCTTGTCAATTTAGCAGCTGACTATGATCTCTCACCATCTGAAAAATCAATTCTCGATCGTGGGCTTACTTTTGTACCAACTCCAAAACCAAAAACAGGATTAGATTTGCTTTTAGACACAGGTCTTATTGAAGTAGCTAATTTTGGTCATTCAGTAAAAATAGCCCATCATTTTCGAAATTTAAATGGAGAATCAAAACCATTCACTGGAAAATCTGGTTGGGACCCTCCCGATAAGCTAGTTGATGACAATATTAAAGCAACCATAAAAACGGTTGCTGGTATAGCCAGATCATTGCCAGTTACAAATAATAAGCAAAACCTTTCATTTCTCGAACGACAGGCCATCAACAAATTACGTAGAAATCAGAATATTATTATAAAACCAGCCGATAAAGGTTCAGCAACTGTAATTATGTCTAGAGAAAACTACATCCGCGAGGCCGAAAGGCAGTTAACTAACACCAGGCATTACAGAAAACTTGATAATTTAATTTGGCCTCAAAACCGACAAAATTTCATTGAAATACTTAATTCATTGCATACAGATAAGTACATCGATAAGAAACAGCTAAAGTATCTGCTAGGTGAGAATAATCCACAAAATCGGACATTTTATATCTTGCCTAAAATCCATAAACCTATCAGCACCTGGTTAGATCCATTGACACCGCCTGGACGACCCATCATTTCAGACTGTGGCAGTGAGTCTTATGGCATTTCAGAATATATTGATTACTATTTAAAGCCCATTGCTAATAGACACAAGAGCTTTCTCAAGAACACAGAACACTTTCTTTCAAAGCTATCCAAATTGTCAGTTCCGAAAGATGCATATTTAGTCACATTAGACATAGATGCTATGTATACCAATATAGATATTGATGCTGGAGTCAATGCTATTAAGAATTCTTTTGTCAAATTTCCTGATCCAGATCGACCAGACACGGAAATTCTAAAATTATTAGAGCTAAGTCTTAAAGGAAACGATTTCCAATTTAATGGTGAAAATTACCTTCAAATCTGTGGATGCGCAATGGGTAAACGATTCAGCGGGCGGGCGGGCGGACGGACGGGCGGGCGGGCGGCGGGCGGATGGACGGACGGAAGGACGGATGGATAGATAGATAGATAGATAGTTAGATAGATAGATAGATAGATAGATAGATAGATAGATAGATAGATAGATAGATAGATAGATAGATAGATAGATAGATAGATAGAGAGAGAGAGAGAGAGAGAGAGAGAGAGAGATGGCAAGCAGGGAGGAAGGGAGAGGAGAAAGTAAGGACGAGGAGGCGAGGGCAAGAGGACGAGAAAGAGAGGGGCGGAGAGATCGGTTGGGTGAGGTGGAGTAGTGAGTGGATTAGATAGCATAGGCTGAATTGTATATTTTGGTGAACTCGCTCTTATCTTTCATTAGAAATACCAGCAAACTAATAAACATCCAGTCACAGGGATTCTGAGTGGTCCTAATAGAGATACTGCTAGATTGGAGAATCGTTAATCAAGATTCAGAGAAGGAACATCTGGGCAGGTAATAGCCCTTGACAACACCCGGTAATGGAAGCAATGGTTGTCTCTGACCTACACTCCACTAATGCATGTCAACCCACATGAACTGCATCCACCCTTCACCACTGATGATATGTATGCACGGGTGTGCTCACGTTAGAGCATGTGCGTCCGCGTACATGAGTAAGTGTGTGTGCGTGCATGTGGCACGATAGCCCATGCACGCCGCTATTTAATCTGTAAACTTTTATAATGGTCTTCGGATCCCAAATATAAGCATCTGAACCCATTATTTATAGCAAATCGACTGCATTTGACTGC
Source organism: Chaetoderma sp. LZ-2023a (assembly GCA_034401795.1). Lineage (NCBI taxonomy): Eukaryota > Metazoa > Mollusca > Caudofoveata > Chaetodermatida > Chaetodermatidae > Chaetoderma > Chaetoderma sp. LZ-2023a. The sequence continues at coordinate 110,211,017 of CM067373.1, forward strand.
CTAAATAATTACTTATCATATTAGTCATTATTTCGCCAACCACAATGCCAATCGATGCACTATATCTATATACATGGATGCTAGCGTGTTGTAAGCCGGTCCGTGTGTGCGCGCGTATGTCCGAATACAATTATCCTAAATACAACGTCAATGTGGTGTGCATGGAAAATGCATAGCAATCAGAGCTAAATCTACATACATCTACGGGTGCGTTCGTGCGTGCGGGAATGTATCAGGCAATAGCGGTCAGTGCCAGATTAAGCCCATGTGTGGAACCATGAGGTGGTAGCATGGTGACGTAGTGTTGTTAAGAAACTCTAACTTCCAGCTATTCCAAGTACTGAGCTACTACTTAGATTCTTCGAGAAATTGAAAGTATATAGCCTAGCTAAGCTCCTGTGTGGCCACTTTTCTCAAGCCGGGATATGGGCTGACATGAGTCAGCCCCCCCCCCCCCCCACCTCCACCCTCACCCACCCTCCCCACCCCAATAGTAGATGTTCGATGGACATTTGTCACTGAAAATCATAATAATTGGTGCCTTAAAGAGAATCTGTGTAAATAGGTATCACTGTGTTGGTGTGGTAAGGTGGAGCCGCTGAGCTACACGAGGTGGTATGTGTGAGGTGGTGAGATGAAAACATTGTGGCGTGGATCGACCAGCCAGTTACGGATCGTTCCAGACCATTTGGGTACGTAACCGCCGGGTATGTTCCAAGCACCCCCCCCCCCATTGGGTAGGGCGATACGCGTGTATAGAGTCGTATATGAGAGGTTCGTGAAACGACAAAGTCCGTGAGATCGCCTAGCGTGCATACGTGGGCGTCAGAGATTGCTAAATAACACGCGTTAATTTTGCAGCGAGTTGGTACACGTAATCACTTTAGATTACACCTCTCCCGCCAACCTTGGTCTTGATCATGCCCGGAATGAAGCGAGAATTTGAAAACCCTTTACCATTTGAAAATCGGTTAAGAATTGGCCGAGTTATGGCTAAATGAGCCAGCTAATTTTATTTTAAAATATTGCCCCCCCCCCAATAGGCTTAGCGCATGCATACTCTCAGTGCATGAGTACGATAATGCGTCACGTGACCGGCTTCCTGCCTCCGAAGCACGCTAGCTGACTGACTGTGGCGCTCCAGCTGTGATGTCACAGGCCGTATATAAGAGGTCGAAAAATCAGATTCATCACCAGTCAGGTGGCGGTGAGGTGCCTGGTCTGAAAGGACGAGCGCAAGTTACCGCACTCTGTATAGCAGACACCAGCGTCTGCTGGGGATCCTTTCGGTTTTGAGACTCGTCGTCTTCGGGGTCCTAGCCACCACATCTGCAACCACGAGTTTTTGTAAGCTCCTGGGAAGATATCACCCGGGGGCAATAAAGAACTTTAAAGTCAGGTAGCCCGGGCCTCTACTTCCACAAAGGGACCTTTCGTGCGGATGGGCATTTTGGCCCTGATGTAGCTCGTCGTCCAGTATGTAGGGCGAGTAACGTGCTCTGTGATAACTCACCAGATCTGCTGAACCACGCAACCAGTGGTGTAAATTTATCGCACATCATGTGTTAGCCTTTTGACATTTTCGACCGAAGTTAGGGGAACATTGCTTGATGCGTCGTGTGAACTATTCGATGCATCTCGTCTTGTGAACCATCAGAATGCATCCGTATTATCAACCTTCATCTGTAGCCCTTCAAGAACTATAGGGCAGCTTTCAACTTCCGCACCAGTACGAAACATTTGACAACTCAGTTTAAATTAATAACTATTCATGTAGACTTGAATATCTACTAGCCATCCACTTCCGCAAATGTTCCTGAGAATGAGCTGCATGCGCAGTGTGCCTGCAGTTTTTCCTAGCAGCCAACTATTGTTTCGTCGCATCTCGCATTTCAATTTTTTCATGCTTCAACTATCGTGAATAGAGAACTTTTTCCGTACCGATGACTAATAGGAACTCTGCTTTATTTTATTATCATTATTGTATAACTTTTTGTGTAACAGGTACTGATGACTAATAGGTTTTTATAGATTATTATCAATATGTATATATTATCCTTATTTTTCGTGCTTATAAGCGCCGCAAAGGTCGAGTGACCTTCTATTACTGTATTTTACAAAGTTAGTGATATGGCAGTAGCCATCATGGTACATGTTTAATTTATTTTATATAAAATCTCTTTGACTGCAGTATCACTAGACTGCGCTATACAGCACCAACATCCGCACAACCTTGCTCCCCGCACAGCATCAATTTTTCACTGAGGTCGCTGTTCAAGTTCTCAATGCGCGAACATGACATGCGGCCAACTAAACCTGGACTGTTCTAGCTTGATAGGATAGATTTATGGTAGTAGGGATGATTACTCCATAGGAGACATTTTGTCTTAGTCTCTTTTTCGGGAGTAGCGGATATGTAACACTGCACTCCAGCTAGATTGTATAAATTGGCCATTTACCATAAGGCCTCCATTATGAGTAATTGTCTCTGTCTACGTTCCACCAGCCTTATTAATTGTCTGGACCTCCGTCCGTCACGTTATTTAGAGTTTGCGCTGGTACTATTGGGATTCCAGTGTGGCTAGAAATAAAGTGACGATCACCGCGTGCAAGCCCCTTGTATCCTCGGATACTGGTTAGTTAGAAAACCCCGCCAAAGTAAGAAGCACTGCGAAAACATATATATATATATATATAATTAATTACTGGCCTGCAGTGCATCTCTGGGCGATTTTATATAACTAACACTAACATCAGGATGGGGATGAAAAATAGTCTGTACCCAACACACCTGGTGACGGAAAGGATCCAGCTCTCCATCTAACTCTACAAGTGACTGGCTGCAATCTTAGAACCCACCACGCCCTCATGGGAAGGTGGCTATAGTTGCATAGCTGCATCTTTGTCCCCACCCTAAAATTTATATGTGCTTTTCAACGCCTATGTACTATGATTTGTACTTGTGATGTTTTGGTCATGACCTGACGGTAACAGGATCTTTATATGAGTCTGGAGCTTTCATCTCATGATATGTGCACATGCGTCTACTGAGGAGGATGCTCCTTAGGGTGACCTCACGGTCACCGAACATTCTCGCCTGTCAGACTTATATGTTAAAGAATAGTTAGCTTACCTTGCCAACTGCGGCTAAAACTAGACGTGGACCAAAAAACTAAATGATAGGGTAGGAATTAGCAGAAGGCCCGCATAAATAAAAGCAGCCACCACTAACACAGAATCTTGGAACTTACATAAGATGGCGTTGTTGAATTCTGCAGAAATCATCCACCCTACCTTCACGTAATTCAGCGTGCATCACACTAAACATTTAGCTTCACCAGGTTGACTATTTTACATAATTTGGTTTTAACAAGAGAGTGGCCTTTTTGCCATCTCTCTTCCTCTGCTTCGGTGTTGTAGGCATTTTCCTGTGATGGAGGCCCACGCGAGGCACTTTCCTCTCACAACAAAATGATGTTTGTAGGGGTTAATATAGTGTATATTAAACTTGATAAGTAGCCGCGATGGGACCCTCCTTTGCGGGGATGCCTCACGGATCTTGCTCTATGAGGTAACTCTGGCGAGGACCACGATGATGAGTCGTCAACCCAGCCCCATGTACTAGACTTCCTCCAGGTAACAGCAAACGAGTAAAATTGTTTTAGCTGTTACTACTATGATTATTTCATGCATTTTTAATCATGTGCTAGCCTTAAAATGGAGCTGTGGAACCGTCACACTGGTGACACCAACAGCGAGGGTGAGACTGTGAGGTTCAACTTTGGCGGCGATGGTCGCACGGCCCCACTGGAACGTGAATGTCCCACCGGCTCTAGAAGTTGGTTTCTGTACAATCCAGCAATGCACGATACCGGATCCAGTCGGGCCAAGTCCACTGCATTCCATTGGGCCAAAAAGAATTATCACAGAAAATTGGATCACAATGCCATCTCAGCATTTTATGATTTTATTAGACCACTTGATCCGAATTATAAGCCTGTTACTAAGCCACCAAATGTCACCCCTGTTAGCAAACCAGTACAAGATGCAAATTTAGTACAATCTGCTCATTCCAACAAGTGGGTATATTCACCTGCAGAGGCCTCACCACCACTAAAATGTTCAGATAAACGACCATCGCCCATAAGCTCTCTTCCTGGCACATCCTGTGATCACAGTATTTACATTCCAGGTGACACTCTATGATCCCTTTACCAGACTCACCTCCACCGGAGCCACCATTCTCTCCTGAGGATGTTCCTCCTCGTCCGCAGAGGGTGTCAAATGCTAAAGGTGCTAGTAAACAGCCTGGTCTAAGGACCCAAGCTGCACAAAAGGTCCCTTAACAACGGTTCACACCATCTCCATGCGCCAGACCAACGAAGCCCACGCCCATGGAACAGAATAATTTCTGGAAATTCAGAAATGAGGCCACCAACAGGCCAAATTGGCAACTTCCTACCCTCGACAAAAAGGTCGTGATCGTCGGAGATTCAAACTTGCGTCGGATTAATGTGGATCCCCATCCAGATACTCAGGTTGCCTGTTTCCCTGGAGCATCGATTAATGATCTCAGAACGATCATTAATAAATACACAGGGAAATTCCAACCTGAGAACGTAGTCCTCACCATAGGAATAAATGATAGGAATAATCTGATCTCAGCCTCAGAGTATCGACGTAGGTTATTATTCAGCATGGTAAGAAAGAAATTTCCCAAGTCTATGATCTACATCACTGAACTAAATTTATCTGCAACCTCGACCCCTCAGCAAAAGCAGGCACTCGATGCATTTAATCGTACTGCCGCGTCAAGGAAGGCCAAGTCCCCTGAGGCCAACGTTATTGTCATACCCAGTCTTACTTCGACAGAATTTGAAGTGGGTCATGACAATATTCATTGGATGGAGAGGACAGCGAATGACATGTATAATAACTGGCTTGTGGCCCTTAATTTAAATTAAACTCGGGTCAAGGTACCAACTACCCAGAAATGGGACTGGGTAGTAATGTTGTAAACTTAACCGGCTCCGCAGTAGGTGAAGCAGAATAGTCACTGCTTAATTTTGGCTTGACTTTTGTCCCAACACCAAAACCTAAAACAGGTTTGGATGCAGATTTAGATAATGGCTTTACTGAAACTGCTGAATTTGGTCACCGTGTGAAATTGGCAGATTTTTTTCGAAGCTCCAATAGTAATATTCCACCATTCATTGAAAAAACCCGACTGTGCTCCAAACTTAAAATGTTGACCCAGCAATTGGTGAAAGTATAAAAATTTACTCTGAACGTATTGAAAATACTACATTTCCAAGCGATCAGCAAAATTTATCCTATGAGCAACGCCATGCCCTATTAGGTTTATCTAGAAAAAGTGAAATTGTCATCAAACCTGCGGATAAAGGATCGGCTACTGTAATAATGGATACAGACAACTACATCAAAGAAGCGCATAGACAGCTTAGTAATCCGAAGCATTACCGAAAACTAAATGAACCACTTTGGCAAAATAACTGTAGCAAATTCAACAAAATTCTCCAAAAAATGGTTAATAACAAGAATATAACTGAAAAGCAATTTAAATACCTGTGTGCAAAAGATGATTCGAAACCACGTACATTTTATCTTCTTCCTAGAATCCATAAGTCTGTTGACTCGTGGACTGACCCAATGACACAACCAGGGCGCCCCATCATTTCAGATTGTGGTTCGTAATCATATAGGATTAGTGAATTTATCGACTACCATCTTCAGCCAATTGCAAATAGACATTTTAGCCATCTGAAAAACACTGAAGACTTCCTAGCCCAGGTCTCCAAGATCTCGGTCCCTCCAAATTCATTCTTAATTACAATGGTTTTCGATTCTGTGTACACAAACATTGACATCGAAAAGGGTCTAAATTCAATTCTTAGAGCATTTGCCGACTTTCCTGACACCACCAGGTCCGACAGAGAAGTAATAGCTCTATTAGAGCTTAGTCTGAATGGCAATGACTTTGAATTTGCTGGTGAAATTTTTCAACAAATTTGTGGCTGTGCAATGGGTAAGCGTTTCAGCCCAGGTTTCACTAACCTTCACATGGCAGAGTGGAGAAAGGAAGCACTCGAAAACTGTTCAAATCAGCCGCTCATTTACCACAGGTACCTCTATGATATTTTCATGATCTGGCAACGTAGTAAGGAAGCATTTACCGAATTCCTGGCCATTCTGAATAATCATGAGCTGAATATCAAACTAAAAGCTCAAATTGATGAGATGTCCGTAGATTTCCTGGATGTAACTTTATACAAAGGTATAAAGTATGAAACAACTGGTTACTTAGACTACAAAGTTTATTTTAAGCCAACCGACTCGCATCAACTACTGCACAAGAAATCATTCCATCCACCGCATACTTTCAAGGGGCTTGTAAAATCACAAATAATCCGTTTTCATAGAAGTTCGAGTGATAGGAAAAACTGTGAATCATCATGTTCGACCTTATTCAATGCCCTCAAACCGTGAGGGTACTCTTCTTGGTTCCTGCGTATAATAAAGTCTGAAACTTTGCATAATTTGGAAATCATCCCGGATAATGCCAGAAATTATCGGCCTACCAAAATTTGTCATACTCGTCTGATTATTGGTGAAAGAGAATCTCGGAAATGTGAAAAGAAAAGGTGTAAATTGGATACATTTCTTCCTTCCCAGAGTACATTCACGAGCTTTCAAAACAAAAATTTCAAATTCAGTCGAAATTAGATTGCGATTCTGAAAATGTCATTTACTTAATTTCTTACAAATTGTGTCAAAAGCAGTATGTTGGCGAAACTAAAAATCCGCTAAGATGCCGAGCAACTAGACACCTTTCAGATATTAGACTAGAAGAAGACACACATGTGGCTGAACATTTTAATCTTCCGGATCATTTAGTCACTCGTGACTTTGAAATTATGCCTATCGAACAACTACCTATTTCAGACACAACAGAGGAAACTGATAAACAAATAAGAGAATCGTTTAGGATTAAAGAACTCGAAACACAAAGGCCAAGGGGCATACATTCGGACCCAGGCCTCTCGGATCAACGTGAGATTATCCCATTCACGCTCACATACAATCGGAAAAATGTTGAAATTGCGAAAGTCCTAAAGGATGAGTATCACAAATTACAGGACAATTTAAAACAACCATTCAACAAGCGTCCGGTAATTGTATTTAAGAAAAATCCCAATCTACTCGACATCTTGGTAAAAGCGAAACTCAAATAAGTGTTCAAAACATCAATCAATGATTTATCATTGTATACTAATCAGGCCATATAGCATCCCGTAAACAAAATCTCAGGTGATAAAATAAGCAAAAAGCTTTTCAATTTTTTCAATTTTGAAAATTCTGAGCGGGTGCGTTTAGAATATTACATACAAACATACATACATAAAAATACATCTACTGCCAGAGCCGTGATGGAGTCAGAGTACAATAGGCTTAAAAAAAGCCTAGGATTGAATCGTGGCAGGTGCATCCACAGATAGTCCCATATGAATTGTCAGTGTGTCAATATATCAGACATGTGAAAGCTGGTCGGCTAAACCTAGACTTCTAGTCTTGGCGTGGTGGTCCAGTGGAAAGATGTCTGGTTGCTGATGCTATGCGGAGTTGCAGTATGGAGGTTCGTTGCCACACCGGGGAGATGGCGAGCAACAAATTAAACTAATGGGTGCATGACTGTCGGCTGGATAGCATGTGGAAATTGAAGTCGCACATTGCCAGTGCGTCAATAAAGTAAAATACATATACTGCCAGAGCCGTCATGGAGTCAGAGTACAATAGGCTTAGATGCCCAGGATTGAATCGTGGCAGGTGCATCAACAGATAGTCCCATATGAATCGTCAGAGTGTCAGTATATCAGACATGTGACAGCTGGTCGGCCAAACATAGACTTTTTTAGTCTTGGTACGGTGGTCCAGTGGGAAGATGTCTGGTTGCTGATGCTGTGTGTAGTTGCAGTATGGCGGTTCGATCCCCCGACCGGCAGATGGTGATCAACAAATTAAACTAATGGGTGCATGACTGTCGGCTGGTTAGCATGTGGAAATTGAAGCCGCACGTTGCCAGTGCATCAATAAAATAAAATACATATACTGACAGACCCGTGATGGAGTCAGAGTACAATAGGCTTAAAAAGGCCAAGGAGTGAACAGTGGCAGGTGCATCCACAGATAGTCCCATATGAATCGTCAGAGTGTCAGTATATCAGACATGTGAAAGCTGGTCTGCTAACCCAAGATTCTTGTCTTGGTGCACTGGTCCAGTGGAAAGATGTCTAGTTGATGATGCCATGCGGAGTTGCAGTATGGCGGTTCGATCCCCGACTGGGGAGATGGTGATCAACAAAGTGTAGTTCGGATTGACCGGTCGGGTACCGGCTGTACCAGCTAAGCTGGGTATGCGCTGCCCATCCTGGATACGTTCCCTGAACCCGCCCCCCCCCCCCCCCCCCGGGTAGAACCATAAGCAAACATGGGCCTATGGTAGAGATCACGTTGCGAAAACGACTAAGTTCGTTAAAGCACATATTGCGCATGCGCGCGCTTAGATGCTATCTTTGATGGAGAACATAGTTTACAACCAAGATAGGATGACGCGTTTAGTGTACCGAGCTGGTACCCTGTAATCCTTTCTGATTACCAGTTCCCATTGAAGCTGGGTGGAATCATGACCAGAATTCGACGGGCTTTTTAAATCTGTAAACCATTTCAAAATCGGTTAAGAAATGACTGAGTTATCCACGGAAAACCCGCCTTAATTATCTTCTAAATATTGCTGTGCCATCATAACCACGTGGATGCAGAAGAACTTCTAGAATGTTCTAGAACATTCGACTGCACTATTATTAGCTACGCGCTGATTGGTTGTTGCTCGATCGATGATTGGTTGGAGCTTGCACCTGTCACGTCACAGGGAGTATAAAAGGAGACGGGATCCAGAGAACGAGAGCATCCTCGGCCAGGGTTGTACCTGTACTAGCTACTATTGAACGACGATACGCATATTACCTCGCTTTCAGTTGGTTTTTCTCCCGTAGCTAGAAGTCACCCAACCCACTGCACTAGAACAATTTTGTAACTCCCTACTTACGGGAGCAATTTGGAACTTTCTGATTACTGTTCACGATTATCAATATCTACTTTGGAACACAAATTTGTGGTGAGGCCTTTACGCCTGAATATGTGAGTCTACAGATGTAGAGGCAGGATGTTCTTTGATGAATGACTCGCCGGATCTGCTGGTCATGCCTAAAAGTGGTATTTCAACTGTCACCGCACTAATATCATGTAGGTTCTTCTGACCTTAGACCGCAGCAAGTAAACTCTGCCCGGTGCATCTTCAGCACTGGCTGATGTACCCCGCACTGTTAAGCTTTGTTTTGTATCTTCATTCGCATCTGACAACTACCGACTAAACCTTTTTCTATTTAGCTCAATAGGATTGTTTCAAAATGATTAGAGACACTTTCTTCATTACAAAATCTGCATTATACTCTTCTCTTCCGGTAGTGCGATAATCTAGCCCCGCACTCCGGTAAGACTCATAACTCCAAGATTTTGTCTCTCTTCATGTTCCACTCAGCCTTGTGGCTTCTTAATTGTTTGAATGCCCCTATCCGCATCATGGGCTGATCCGACTCTGGGAAACTGTTGGGGTTTCTGAGCGGTGATGGCCACGGTGTGGTATCATACACCGTCCCCTCATATCTTCAGATACTTAGGAATTAGCACTTTTGCCAATGTAGGAAAGCACTGCGAAAACATATCTTAATTATTATTTTATTCACTGAACCGTCTTCCCGCACTGCAGTGCAAAACTGGGCAACTTGTATATAAACCTGATGACAGGTTAAACGGTTAATTCCATAGGGCCCGGGGACGGACGAGATGTGTATCCCCACTGAATTCCATAAGAATGTCTGGGCATGATATTTAGATCTGCCATGCCCATACGGGAAGGACATTTACTGTGGGTATTCGTCTCTCTCACCCCCATCATACTGATAGGACAATTGTCTAATAATGCTTTCGTGAAAAGTAACCTATGTCTTGTAACGTTTTATGTGGTTATGGAGCGGGATGTCTGGATTCTTATCCAGTTCGGAGATCTTACTAACTAATATGTATGAGCGCTGTCTTCAGTATTGATCATGTCGAAGTCACTTACAGGACTGACGGTATGATCAGCGAACGAAAAGAAGAAGAAGAAGAAGAAGTATTGATGTCTTAGGGCATCTGTTCTCAATAACATCTATGTCTAATAGTTAGGTAGATACCAGCCATTTGCGCCCAAAAATAGTTCTTGTTTTAAAAACAACTAAAAGCTAATTAAGCGAAGCAGAAGGCCCACATAAATAAAGCTACAACTACTAATTCAGCGTAATAAGAATCACATAAGACGGTGATGTGGAAATCCATCAGGAATCGCTCGTCCCGTCTTCATGTAAAACAGCATGCAACCCTATAGTCAAAAACACACTAGGTATGGTCTTTTCTTTCTCAAGCATTTTTGGTTGAAATATTAGAGTGGGCCCATTTCTGCCTACTACTCTTCTACTGCTTTAAGCATTGGCGACACCTTCCCGAGATGGAGGCCCATGTGAGGCACTTGGCTCTCACAAGTATTCAGCGACGATGGTCTATGCGAGGATAATACTCCTCACCCAAACTAGCACTAGGAGTAGTGCCCACGTGAGGCACATAACTTTTCATCCGAGATAATCTTCTTCCTGTCAACTTAGAGGTATAATAACTCATAATAAGTTAATTAGTTAAGTATCATGTACGGGAGCCTCCCTTGTGGGGATACCTCTGCGGACCTACGAGTTTGTGTAGTACCTCCGGGAGCCCCATGTTTAAAAGTTCATCTGCCTGTCTCTATGTCTCGTATTTTCGTATGCTCTTAATTTAGTTTTATCTAGCATATTTATAATTATTTAGGTAAAATCATTGTATAGACTTATATTTTTAGGTCACCAAATCAAATCTTGTAAGTCCATAGATCACGAAATTGCTATGGATAGGCATACTGGTGACACAAATTCTTGGGATGAGACCATTGTATTTAATGTTCACGATGATGGTCGCACAGTCCCACCGGAACGATTGAGTTCCATTGGCCTTATTAGCCAGTTTTTGTTACCCGCAGGGCAGTCTCGTACAAGGTCCGTCACCCCGAGACCGGATGCTAACCAGCGTCATCATTCGTCGTGCACTTGCAGGGCGGCAAGTCGACATGATACATTGGGAACGGCCAGACACTACCCCACGAGCTACAAGTGGCACCCGATGTGGGGCTCGACGAACATCATTAACCACACGCAGCGAACTCACATCCACACCATACAGTGAGCTTAGCTCAATACCTTTTCCATTAAAGCGACAACTCCCTCGATCAAGAGATAGCATCATACGATCGATTTACAGCTCACATGCTCACCGACTATGCCAGAAATTCAGCGGAATCAACAACACCACACTAAAACCTGTTTTCGCCTGTTAGCGACGGCACTTTTCAGGATGCCTCACAGGCGGGAAAGAGTTCAGAACTATATCGGACGTCTGCGACACCACCAACAGGGCTGAATCCTGGACGACCCCGACAAAGACCTGATTATGGGCATCTCAATAGTCCTTCAGACTACTATCATTCACCCGTGTCATCTACGGAGACCATATGGCCAGGTGATAATCCACATTACAGACAACCTCCTGCACTGCCCCCTTCTAGCACAACGCTATACTCAAGGGGAACACCGTGGCTTTATCGGGAGGAATTGGCACCACCATTTCGACAGTACATCAGTCACGCTACACATCACGACCGTCAGCCGGCTGCATCACCACCATATGAGGAAAATCAGTCCTCACCTTGGGGAGAATGTCCACGTAATCTTCACAACAATCCACTTCCCGTCCATAGACAAATGCCGGTCTATGGCTCTACAACCGGGGCACACTCAGTTAATTGGAGTACACATGCCCTAGCTCCTCAGCATCGGCATTGACGGGAAACACCAACACCACCACCACCACCACCTGCACCACGACCAGCCTCAGCATATTCGTCAGATTCTCAGATACCCGCAACACCCGGATTTCAGCTGCTTCATTCTTCCCGCGGTCTTGGCTAAGTCATCCTCCCTCCCAAATTTAGTGGGGAGAATGATTGGACCAATTATAAAATACAGTTCGAGATCATAAGTCGGACTAACCACTGGAACGATCAGCAAATGGATGAATATCTCGCCACAAAACTTTCCGGAAAAGCCCTTCAAGTTCTTGTGGATCTTGGAACTGACTACACACCCACCTACACACAATTGGAACGAGCATTGACGGAGCGATTTGGTGACACAGCCCTCGGAGAAACCAGTTGTCTTCAACTTAAGAACCTCTGACGACACGTGGGAGAAATTTTTCCCGAGTTAGCTAGCTGAATCAGAAGGCTAGTCACCCACGCATATCCAAGCACCAATACGGAAGGCGTGATCCATTTGCATCTCAACACTTTTATCGATTCATTGAGCAATGAACCCGCCCTGAAAGAAAAGCTATTTCTAGGCGACCACGGGAGTTTGGCCCAATTAACGGCGAACACGGTTCATATAGAAAACTTTCTGGAGCGGGAGACGAGTAACTGACGCCAACTCCATCCTATCAACGAGATAGAGGGTGCAGCTATCGCCCCGACCGCTAATGTTCCACCCAAATCTTCAACACCAACCGCACAGACATCACAGCCACCAGCTGTACAGAATTCCAGTCAGAATCCAGCACCTGGAGGAAGGGGGCGTGCCCATAGAGGAAGATACAATGGGGCCCCTGGCTGCGGGAACCAGCGCAACAACAACAACAACAACAACGGCAACATGAGAGAACAGATAGATGAGATTAATAAACAAATCTCAGCGCTCACAAATTTAGTTACGACACTTAGCACCAACCTCGCCACCACACAATTTAGGACAACAAACACCACCAGCACCGCACCACCACTGAACACCTGTTTCGGATGTGGTCAGCCAGGGCATTGGAGGGAGCGGTGTCCTAACCGTCCTCCTTCTGCCATGCCTGCTCCTGACCGCAGCACACCGCAACCAGAGAAGCAGTCAAACCCCTAAGGGCACTGAATCGAAATGAGCCACCTCGGTGCCTGTATCGGCATCCCAGCTCAACTGCGACCTTCATACAACAGCGTTCAGTGGCCAGCTATCATCCACCAAAATCAGCTTTTCCACCAGCACCCAAATGCACGGCTTCACGCATGTCAATGCCTACGTTGCCTCCCCCATCCACATCATTGACATCCCCCTCTTTCTCAGCACACAACAAGCCTTCTTTCTTATGTAAAACGGCAGTGGTAGGTTGTAGCACCTCTGCTGAAACAACGTTTTTGTGAGCACCACGTCCCAGCACCAGGACACTAAATTCTCGGTGTCCTTTGGTGGTATGCTCAACACCACACCATTCAACATCATCTCCCGCATCTACAGACAGCAGCAACTCAGTTGACGTAGATGGGGAAAAACATGTCCCTGGCGGCATCACTGTTTCTTCTGTGCCTCACCAAAACAGCCAATGAAGCATTGTAGGAAATGGCTCGCACAGGTAGAGCTTATCCGTCATCCCGTATGTGCGCCGTCTACACCAATACAGCCTACTCAGAATCAGCAACAACTCCATCACCATTGCTACCCCCCAGCTCCGCCTTCACCGCAGCCCTCACACCAGTGGCGACGGCGAACTGGCCCTTTCCTCACTCAGCCATCCATAATATACAACAAGCTATACGGAAACAGTCAGAGTACATACAGAGTGATGCCGCTCCGACGCCATTATCGCAGATGGCATCAGTGGAAACTCTTCCACAGGTACACCGCAAAGTGATATACAAATGTGCCTGTCTGTTTAGTGGTGTTTCCACCAGTGCCACTGTCGATACTGGTGCTTCTATCACAGTATTTAACAAGCGCTTGTATGAGAGCATCCCACCTCATAAGAAGCCTCCCCTGAAGCCTACACACATTTACCTACAGACGGCTATGGGAGCTGATGTGCCCGTAGCCGGTGTAGTCAATTTAGTTATCCAAATAGAGGAGATGCAATTCATACAGCTGCCATCGCCTATATTCATAACGATGCCCTACTTGGCTCTGATTTCCTCAATGCCAGCGAAACCATCATACACCGCAAACAACAGGAACTCAACATACACAGCCGACGAATACCTCTTGGACCAGCGTCCTTATTATACGACACGTGTGCAGTTATATTATCAAGTACCGCCACAGTTGAGCCAGAACAGGAACAAATGTTATGGGCCACCACACCACAGTTAGGAAGCAACCCACACATCACCATGCTGGAACCCGATCCTGATTATATGATCGCCTCACAATGCGCAAGTCCCCGCATAATAGTAGACACTACTAATAAGGAAAAAATACCTTTTCGAGTGTTTAATCACCCTGGAACCCGGAGTACGCTGTGGCCATTTAGTGGATATAATCTCAATGAAATCACCTGCACCTGCTTACATACCACCATAGATGAATTATGAGTTATCCGAACATTTACATGATTTGTATCTATGTGCCACAGTTGGATTACTGCAATCACAGAAACGAGAAATTCGGAACCTACTACATAAATATTGCGATAGTTTTTCCTCCGGAGACATGAATCTCAGAGAAACTCATCTCATACGACACACCATCGACACAGGCAATAATCGCCCCATACAACAACCGGTATGACATCTTCCCATTCATAAGGAAGTGGAAGCACACCAACAGGTGAACGACATGTTGTGGACTGGTATTATTGAACCTTCAGCATCTCCATGGGCTAGCCCTATAGTGCTAGCAGGCAAAAAGGATGGAACCTTGCAGTTTTGTATAGACTACCGCTGCCTTAATGATGTTAGCATTAAGGACGCTTATCCATTACCTCAGATAGATCAGGCCTTGGATTCCTTGTCCGGAGCAAGTGGTTTTGTACCCTTGACTTAGCTAGCAGTTACTGGCAAGTAGCCATGAATGAAGCTGACATGGAAAAGACCGCATTCGTTTGTAGGAATGGCCTTTTCCAATTCCGCAAGATGCCCTACGGGTTGTGCAACACTCCCGGAACTTTAGAATGACTCACTGAGCAGGTACTAACCACCATGCAATGGGAAATCTGTCTCTGCTACATCGATGACGTAATAGTCTTCGGACCAAAGTTTGAGCGAACCTTAATAAATTTGGACACCGTGCTCTCGAGGTTCCGCACGGCCAATTTGAAACTCAAACTGAAGAAATATCATCTCTTTAGACAGAGCGTTGAGTTCCTGGGACACGTCATATCCGGTGATGGAGTGGCTACTCAGCTCTCAAAAACGAAGGCAGTAGCAGAGTGGCCACAGCCCTCTTCAGTTACGGAGATACTGAGTTTTCTTGGCCTATGCCAGTACTATCGCCGCTACATTCGACATTTCAGCGAGATTGCTTCACCCCTCTACAACATCACCAAGAAAGATCGACCATTTGAGTGGACGAGTGAGTGTGAAGGCTCCTTCAGGGCACTGAAGGAACTCTTGACGACTGCTCCGATTCTTGCTCACCCTAATCCAAAACTCGATTTCATCTTAGACACTGATGCATCAGCTTACGCTATAGGCGCTGTTCTATCTCAGGTCACGGAAGACGGAACGGAGCAGGTATTGGGTTATGGTTTGCATACTCTGAATAAAATGGAGAAAAGATACGCAACCACCAAGTGAGAACTATTGACGGCGGTCCATTTCGTCAAGTATTATAAACACTTTCTGTACGGGCGCCCTTTTACACTCTGTACAGAACATGCCTCACTACGGTGGCTCAGGAACTTAAAAAATTCCGAGGGCCAGGTAGCGAGATGGCAGGAATCCCTGCAGGCCTATAACTTTAACGTTGTTCACCATCCTGGCAAATGGCATGGGAATGCCGACGCCCTCAGCAGAATCGGCGTGGAAGCTGAACATGAAGAGGCCACCACCGTGACACAGTCAACACAGCCATCTCTGGAGTTCCCCGAATTGAGGTGCGCAGAGTGGAATCCGGAGAAAATCGCACACCACCAAACAACAGATGTACAGAGACGAAATATATATGCGTGGGGAGGGGGTACGTCCTCCTAAGGAATCGGTAACACCGCTATCCACCATGGCAAAATATTATTACCAACGGTTCGAAGAATGTCAATTAATAAATAGCGTTCTATATATTAATGACCGTTTGGTAGTCCTGGAAAGTTAACGTGACCTTACATTGAAACAACAACATGATAACGCCTGGCATCTGGCCATGGAAAGGACTGTTGCCTATATCAAATTGAGATTCCACTGGGTCTGGATTCGTGATAGTGTCAAGCCATGGGTTGCCAAATGTATCCCATGCCAAAGACGCGTTATTGGCCAACACCATATCGCACCATCTCAAATTAAGAGTGTTGGTGCACCGTGGGAGTGAGTGGTTATCGATGTGCTCGGACCCTTGAATACAACAGATGACGGAAATAAATACATCCTCATATTACAAGACTATTGTACGAAGTCGGAAGAAGCATTTGCTCTGCCGGACAAAGAGGCATCCACCGTAGTGGAGGTCTTCGCCAGCAATGTGTTCTGCCACTTTGGTATGCCTTATAAGTTGCACTCAGGTCAAGGAAGTAATTTTGAGAGCCGGCTCATATCAGAGCTCTGCAAATTGTTCCATATCGTCAAAACAAGGACAACTCCATACCACCCCCAGAGTGACGGGATGGTAGAGAGATTCAACAGAACTCTCGCGGAGATGCTTACTAAGGAAACACGCCTTGATTGTAGAGATTGGGACCTACAGCTCCTGTATGTACTCATGGCTTACCGCACTTCAGTACATTCCAGCACGGGTTATACCCCTGCTTGGTTAATGTTAGGCCGTGAATTAGTCTTACCCTTGGATCTGGCCATGCCTCGAATACCAGGAGAGAAAAATTCAACATCTCTCTATGTCAAACTCCTGCGGCAAAGGATGGAGCAGGCCCATGAGGTAGTGAGAGAAACTGTATCCATTGCACACCTGGAGCACGACCGGAGGGTGCATGGAGATCCGTATGAAGCAGGAAGGATGGTTTGGGTACACGATGATATGCAAACGTGCCAAGTAAACTGAGTTACCAGTGGAAAGGCCCCTATGTGGTAGTAGGTAAGACGTCGGACATGACCAACCGTATCCGTGCTTCAGATGGCCTGACCTCAGTCATCCACTTCGATCGACTTAAACCGTGTGTCAGTGACGACCCAGCACCAGAGCTCGGACTGGGCATTTCTCGTGACATCAGTACCCAGACAGATATTTCTATTGAAATTAGTATTCCCATGGTTAGCGCAGAGCACCGCGGTGCCAGTTCAGCCCCGGTTCTACCAAGCCAGAACGTGGGTGAATGGGCGGCTAACGCTGACGACGATGACGAGATACATACTCGCCCTCTCCCTCATCAGCGCGGGTCTACTCGATCTGGGAAGTCGTATCTGAAGAATTTCGTGTTTGTTTTGTCCAAGGGACTGGATGGAAATGTTGTTCCTCCGATCTCTTCCCATTCCCACCCACTTCATGCTATGCCCACCATCATAGAGTTACCACAAGCGGAAGCTGAGGCTGACACAAGTCATGCTTCCTGTGGGGGGTGGAACATATGGTGAATAGCATGGAAGTGAAGAGGGTGGATGAAGCCTTAACGTGTCTAGAACCACAGAACCGTACAACGATGTGTACTCGACCAGCTCCCGAAAACGCCAGACAAATTCCCACCCAAGCGGCTCCCATATCCATAACCGCACCACCACCCCAAATCCAACTGGCATCCCTTATCTATACACCAAGTTCCGACATCACCAGCCCAGTCCATTTCACACTCCACTCGTCATCTATTCACTGTCAATCTTCAGATATGAGAGAGACTGCTGCAACAGTGGAGGTGGCATCCCACACCACACCGACCACCATTACTCCCCCCCCCCTCCCCCGTGGTGCGCAGGGAAGCAGCCAGTTCAGCAGACACTCGGCTCGAATTTTTCCAGTGTCTAAAAACTACGACAAGACACCAACCGTCGTGTAATGGGAGATGACCACATCCCCCTCTCCAAGGGCCACCCCATCCAATTGGCCTACCATACTCCCCCGTGAGCAGTCAGAACATCACACAACAGACAGAACGTCAACACATACAGAACACACCTGCATTCAGGACTGGATAAGATAAGATAAGATAAGATAAGAATCTTTATTTATCGAGGGCAAATCTTCAGAGCAATGCCCTGATCTCCCAGAGGCCCTCGCCAAATAACTATATAAACTAATTAGAATTATATTTACAAAATTTACAAATCATGCACAAAATATATACAAAACTATACATAATTGTTGCAATGAAAACCTATTTTCAACCATTTCAATATCAAATATCAAATGGCGGAAAGACGACAATAATAAGTATGTATTTGTAATTCTATGCTAATGTAATAAACATGCTGTTGAGTATTTTGAAACTAATTTGACTGGGTGTCGTTTCTGCCATTAGGCAGATACATCACTCAGACAAACTAGCTTCAAAATATCCAATAGTTTATTTAGTTTTCTATAAAATGATATCCAAAATCTTCGGAGATCGACCGATTCCAACACGAATGATGAGTAGGTGGAGCTTCGATAGAGATGGGCGGGGCATAGATAAACCCGGAGAAGTCTGTTAGTTTCTTTTGATTAATGAACACTGGGGCCCAGAAAGTTATTATCCCTGGGCCCCGAGCAGGTTAAATTCGGCTCTTATGGTCAGATACTATTATATTTTGCAATCGATAAATTATTATTTATATTATTATTATTATTATTATTATTATTATTATTATTATTATTATTATTATTATTATTAATGCAGGTACGTTGAAACAAAGCATAAAATCATTGAAAGTGTGTATGTATGTGCATGTTGTGCTTAAAAGATGATAGCGTTTCTGAATTTATAACATACGTAGGAAGGGAATTCCAATTTTGACTAGCTGTGTATGTGAAACTGTATTTTCCATAGTTGGTTCATATTTTCGGAGGCTTCAAATGGCTATTAGTTTTAGATCGTAGATGTAATGTGTGTGCTGTCTCTATGGGTGTAAGCATGTCGCTGATGTACTTAGGTGTATGGTTGTTTAGTGCTTTGTATGTCATAATGTTTGATTTAATAGTTATACGTTGTGATAGTGGCGTCAATTTTAATTCATCATATAATTGCCGTGATGGTGTTCTATGTGGGACGTCTAAGATGATTCTCGCTGCACGTTTTTGAAGTTTTTCTAGTTTGCTCAACAATGTTAGCATACCTGCGTAATATACGAGAGAACAGTAATCAATGTGCGAAAGTATGTATGATTTGTAAAATAAGGTTCGTTGCTCAACATTCATGTACCGTTTATTTTTCTTTAACATAAAAATTATGGAAGATATTTTGCTACAAATTTTGTTGATGTGTTGTTGCCAGGAGAGATTGTTGTTAATATTTAAGCCTAAGAGTTTTGCATTTTCTACACTTTCTATTTCTCCATCGACGATAGATATTTTAATTTCCGGAGTTATCTGTTTTAGTTTGAATTTAGTGCCTATCATTAGTAATTTGGTCTTGTCGGTATTTATAACCATTTTATTGTTTTGACACCAATCATGGACGGATGCCATATCAGCTGTTAATTTTTCAGTTATATTTGCTACATTATCGAAATGGCACTGCATGGTTGTATCGTCACAATACATATCGACATTACAGGTAAGATTCATATGGAGGTCATTCACGTAGATAATAAATAGCAGAGGTCCTAACACCGAGCCTTGCGGTACGCCTACCGTGACTGGTAACATGCCAGATGTTTTGTCCGAGATTGAAACATACTGCTGTCTGTTTTCTAAATACGATCTAAACCATTTTTGCGCAAATGCATCAAACTTATAAATGCCTAGTTTTCGTAGCAGTATGTCGTGGTTTACAAGGTCAAACGCTTTTCTGAAGTCTATCATAATAGCTCCAACGAATTCTCCATTATCGACTGCAAATCGCCACGTGTCTATTAATTTTAGCAACGCGGTTTCGCAGGAGTGTTTGGGTCTAAAGCCGGACTGAGATTCGCATAATAGATCATATGTAGTCAAAAATTTATATAGATAATTGTGTACATGTCTTTCCGGAATTTTCGATAAAATTGGCAGAATAGAAATGGGCCTATAATTACTAATTTCGCTTTTATTATCGGACTTGTGTAAGGGTTTAACTTTTGCGCATTTCCACATGGTAGGAAATACTCCTGTATCAATACTCTTATTAATAATGGCGGTGATTGATGGCACGATAACTGGAGCGGCCAGCTTTAGGAAATGCGCGTTCAAAGTATCATACCCTGCGGATTTATTAGATTTTAAACGGGAAATTTCACGGTAAACATAATCTACTGTTATTCCAGGTATTTTAAACTGGACATCGTTTGGAACTCTACTGTTAACATGCATTACAAGATCCTGTGAAATCGCGTGGTTTTTATTTTGTATGGCATTCGCAAGGTCGGATGCAACAGTAGCAAAGTATTTATTGAACATCTCACAATGTTGTCCGGTATCTCTAACCTCGTTTCCCTGGTTATCTAATAATATTAATGGCATTTTGTTTGTTTTGGGGCTGATGCTTTTTAAGATCTTCCATATATTTGAAGGATTATGCTTATTTTCTGTCAGCTGTATACCGAAATAGTGCCGCTTCGCGTTTTCTATCAATGACATTACCTTATTCTTCAATTCCCGGTATTTGACAATATTTTTAAACTTTTTGTGATAATCCCGGTCTTTCATCGTTTCCAAGATGTCTTCGTTCATCCATCCAGGTTGGGAGTACTTTTTAACTCGTCGCTCGACAATCGGGGCGTGGTTATTTAAAATATTAAGGAATGTTTCATGCCAAACGCTTAGTGCTTCGTTTGGATCGTTGACGAAATTAATTATATCCCAATTATATTCTAATCAATTTTGAATAAACTTGTTGCTGTTAAATTTTTTCTTACTTCTGTATTTTATTGAATGATGACTATTAGTGTTATTAGTGACACTATGCCGCACTGCAAATACGGGAAAATGGTCGCTTAGCACAAGCTCGCCTACACTCGCAGAAGTAAGCTTGCTTTTTTCAGTGCAATATACATGATCTATTATTTTAGCAGTCGTTTCTGTTATTCTGGTCGGTTTATCTATTAACTGCACTAAGTGAAATGCATCCATTAATGATTGCCATTTTGCTATTATGGGAACATTAAAATCTATATTAAAATCGCCTATCAGTACAATATCAGTATTATATAAATATGCGGCCTCGAGTAAAGATTCGAATTCGTCAATCCAGCTAGACTGTGAATCCGGCGGTCTATAAACACAGCCTAATAAAAATGGTTTTGTTGTGTACGGCTTAACTTCAATCCATAGTGCCTTCAAAGTCTCAGATTCTAGCTCCGCCCTCCTAAAATATGATTGGCTCTCTTCAATGTAAACTACAATGCCGCCTCCCGAGCGATTTGGCCTATCTTTTCTCTCGATATTATAGCTATTAATTTCGATTAGGTTATTAGTCGAGATACTGCTAAGAAAAGTTTTTGTTGTACCAAGAATTTCAATTTGTTTTACGCTTGTTTCCATCATTATTTTCAATTGGCTTATTTTGGGCAACAAGTGCTGGACGTTTAAGTGGCCTATGCGTATGCCTTTCGCATTTGAATTGAACAATGGGGAGTCATATTGTTTTGTTAATTTGATAAAAGCATTGTTCCATTTCCATTGATCAAGAGGTGACCTAACACTTGCATGTGTTTGTTGGTCGGTTATCTTTCCAACGACACAGTATGAAATAATATTGATGAAATTTAGAAAACTTACTTTGGACATGTTCATGTAGTAGAAAATATTTACGAATTTTAGATAATTATTATCCGTAATCCTCATATTACAATTCTCTCCACTCATGGTAGTATTTGCAAAGGAGAGATTATTATTATTATTATTATTATTATTATTATTATTATTATTATTATTATTATTATTACCACCACCACCACCACCACCACCACCATTATTATTATTATTATTATTATTATTATTTTTATTATTATCATAACAAAGATTAGCACTAGTAGTGGTATGTGGAAATGTGGTAATATGAGCACTATAATGAACGCGTGGAGATGCGACAACTGGGTTGGCGGGTATACAAGCATTATCAGAGGTGCATGGGTTGGCGGGTATACAAACACTACCCGGGGTGCATGAGTTGGCGGGTATACAAGCGCTACCAGGGGTGCATGTGTTGGTGGGTATACAAGCGCTATCAGTGGCGCATGGGTTGGCGGTAAGATACGCATTATCAGGGGCGCATAGGTTGGCGGTAAGACAAGCACTACCAGGGGTGCACAGGCTGTCTGTAATACAAACACTAAACGGGGCGCATGTCTTGGCGGGTATACAAGCGGTACCAGGGGCGCATGGGTTGGCGGGTATACAAGCGCTACCAGGGGCGCATGACTTGGCGGTTATACAAGCGCTATCAGGGGCGCATGGAACATCATTTGGAATGGCAATAGGTATATGACTTGTATCCTAATCAAGACAGCACTTTGTAGTAGGTGTCATAGAATTAACATTAGCGATAACAGTTACTGTATTAGTGGCAGTACAAGTAGCACTAGCAGGTCCTAATACAACAGAAGGAGACATTGAACTGATAGGTGGATGGTCATAATTTGATGATATACGGCTATTATTCTCATCATCGAAATTTCTTAATAAATCATATCTGTTACTGGTTACAACATTATACATATATTCCGTGGAATAAATACACGTACAATTATTATTATTATTATTATTATTATTATTATTATTATTATTATTATTATTATTATTATTATTATTAGTATTATTATTATTATTATTATTATTATTATTATTATTATTATTATTATACTTTGTTTGAGAAATATTTTTGTTAATTTTACACAGTTTGTTTACAATAGGCGCTCCTTCTTGGCCGGCCAATTAATGTCCAAGGCACCGATTTGATTTATGACCGTAGCCGTAACAGAAATAGCATTGAACCAGTTGACCATGACGACACATGGATGATTTGTGATTGGGCTCACCACAAAACCTACACACCGCGTTTCGAAGAATGGTCACGTAATCATTTATGCAACGTACCAGTAGAGAAGATCCGGTTTTGTTTATATGCACTTTATCTGCATAAAACAGGGAATTGTTTATCATACCCGCTCGTGAATAAAATAAGTCCGCCGACTCAATAAGAGTGAAGTCCAAGAACTGCTCCCGCACCTCTAAATGGCGATTGTATCTAGTGATGAAGTCATTACGCTTTCGATCGTCACCCCGTGGACACAGCTGACAGATGTACAACTGACATTGCGGTGCCAGCGTGTGTAGGTCACTTAGTAATTTGTCAAAGTCATGCAACACCTCACAGATCGGACTATTCGAATTGTTCGTACCTGCCATGATGATGATATTTCTATAATTCTGTAGGTCTATGGAGTATAGAACCTCTAGAATGTCCATAATCTTAGCTCCTCTGCACCACATAACCTGTACAGAGGGATCTAAGCCGCTTTCATTTACGCCCTTGACGATTGATGACCCTATTAACAGTGTTTGTTTAGCGGGATTTGAAGCATAGCCAGCAAACTGTTTGGTCGCCGATTTCGTGACATTTGTTATAACGCCGATGGTTTGAGGGGATGGCTCTTGTCACTTTCTGATAGTTTCAAAGGACGATCCGGTTGATTGTTCGTCACTGTACCTGCTGGTTCGTCAGTACACACCACTGTTATCGCATCCGTCCGCGCTATAGCCACGTTTGAC
This sequence comes from Chaetoderma sp. LZ-2023a, assembly GCA_034401795.1. NCBI lineage: Eukaryota > Metazoa > Mollusca > Caudofoveata > Chaetodermatida > Chaetodermatidae > Chaetoderma > Chaetoderma sp. LZ-2023a. The sequence continues at coordinate 110,235,001 of CM067373.1, forward strand.
GTCCCGCTCACTGTCTTCTTGACCGATTTGCACTCAGATTTAGTGCTCCCGGTATTTATGTTTAAGGGACTGCACTGGGTCGCTACTCGTTCAGGTACATTCACACTTTTGTCCACCGTAGGTTTACTTATGATATTTGTAGCTAATTTACCTCGGAGGTTGGTATTTTCCTGTAAGAGTCTACTTAGCCTGGCTTCTTTCTCCATCACCATATTGTTTAGCGCGATTACCTGGTCAATTAGTTCATTTACTGACTGTGTATTACTAGCACATGTCAGTGTGCTAGTGAAAAACCCTGGGGAAAATAGTTCCTTTGGTTTGGTCTGTGTGCGCCTACGCAACGATAAGTCCAACACTCCATCACACGATATCTCATCAGCAACATGAGTCCTATATTTACTGCGCGACATGTCGTCTTTCTTAGAGCCAAGCTTACTGCCTACTACGAGAGCGCTGACACCAACAACATCGCTAGCACCGTGGTCTCCAGCATTGTAAGCGTCATCGTCGCTTATGCCGCAGGCGTCGCCTCCACTGCCAGCCTCGTCATCGCCTACATCACGAGTTTCGTTATCATCGTCATTACAAGCGTCTATATCTTCTATGCTGCGCGATAGATAAACCAAATCAGTGGCCACCCAATATCGACAGTTGGTGCCCTGGACATGGATAACAGAGGTGGTCTTATAAGCTGTCACTGTCACATTGCACTGCGCATTGTCCGACACAAAGTGATTTACACAAAAAATCACGCCATTCTCTTCTTTCGCCGTACCTTTCCCATAACTTTCCTCTAATTTGCCGATCCAGCGTGAAATTGAATTGAGTTTTTTCAAATGTATCGTCACGGAATATGTATTATATTTAATTAAAAACGTATCATTTTCTTCAGTTCTCACAGTTTGTAAATCAACGCTTGTGTTCGTCAAAAATAAATCATTTTGAGTTGTTAAAAGACTTAGGCATAACTGCCCCGACGTCTCCATTCTAACACAACATTGAGTGTGCCTACCCAAAATATCGACGCATTGTGTATAACACCGGCTGTCTATTGTCCCATGTTAAATTCACGTCCTTTCCTTAAGAAAACATAGGACGGCCAAGGTCACTAATGTAGTGCAAACGACTGATATATTTTGAAATAAACGTCACATAAATTACTATATTTCTACAAAAGTACTACATACTTTTAAAAACCGATTTCACCACTCTAACCACAGTAATTTTAGCTTCAAACTGATACTAATTTTAATACACAATTCGATTGAAAAACATACTAAACTAAGAAAAGATTGCGGAGCACACTTTCGTGTTTGTGTTTGTGTTTGTCCTTCCTTCAGAGTACAGCGGATACGTCAATTCGTCATTGCGCGTATATCACATACCTACTCAGTTATACTCAGCATAACAGAGACATTCAACATCAGCAACAACATCATTTAGCGGCACCTACCAGTATTAATTAATTCGCGATAGAGTCATAAAATTCCAGCAACAGTTCCTCCTGCACAAATTGCGGGAGAAATAATATCTTCCGCAGACCACACCTCCCGCAAATAACAATAGACTTGGCATTCACCAGCGTGGAAAACTGGAATGTGCCCACTTCGCTTATAACATTGGCATCATACAGCAACCCGGACATCCCGACAACAGCATTATCATCAACAGACAACAGCCGACAAATCTCCCGCACACACCTTTTTATCCAGTTATGGGAGAACTGATCATTTGGATATAAGGAATGCATTACAGCCATCTACAGTACGCGTCATGGGAGGAACGTTTGTCCAACAATCCTCCCTTTTTCCCATTTCCCGACATCGTACGGAAACAGCTAAATCTAAATACTTCAACTATACGTAATAACAGTCGATATTATTAAGAGAGCAAGATGCCCGCATTGTCGTCAGTCATCAGTAGGATTTTGCTACCGAAAGATTGAATTCGACAATGGATTGATCAAAGTTACGACAGCATCCGACAGGTCATCTGCGCTCTAAAGTAACTCTGTCCCGCCCACGGGCTCAGCCATTACAGAGTGAAATACCATCAGGGTTCGATAAAGTTGACATTCACGCCACCTCCCCCTCCCCACTCCCGCACCTGACGGCCATAAACACGTCACCTTCACCACAGGGCAAGTATCATCCACAAATAACCAGTCACGCATATCGGAGTCAAATCACCAACATGTCAGAAACACAGACACTCAGTTTGACTGTATTCACAATCTCCGAACGACGGCATTGTAAATTGTTATAACTGTGGCACACACTTTCAAGTTGTACTGTAATTTAACCATTATTGAGTGGTATTAATGTGTCTCGTCTAGGCCGGGATGGAGCTAGTTCTACCCATTGAGAAGAATGCTTGGCCAGCCCTCCCGCTCGGAAAACACAGCTATCTTGACGGGATCAGTAACGTTGATCCACGGCCTGAATAGATCTGGTTAAACCACACATCAAATTACTTACAACTTTACTGTTAAATTTTTGATTAAGAACACAACTGCTCTACCGTACTACAAATCATTAGCGCACGGGTCGGTAAAGCTGCATCAAAAATCTGACAGTATAGTTACAGAGAGAATTTCAAAAAATTATCTTCCTTCGTTCCAGTCTATAATCAACACGGGCTGAGAACTACCTATTACAGACACATACCAAGACGCATGTTAATGAACTCGCGCAAAATAGGGACATTATAAAGATCTTGATGTTACATATATATTTCTATCTTTCGCATCTGCAACAGGACTACACCTCAGCAACAACATTTTGGCCATAGCCATGAACAGCATATATGTTTCCGATCAAACACGTGCTTTTTAGAGCCACGTGACATTCACTGCAATTTCCAGTAAATTGGATCAAACGCTTTAAACAAAAGAGCTGCCCAAAGACGTGACGACCACAGCGTGATGGAGGAGTGGCGAGGGTGAGTCGGGGTAATTGCCGCTGACGTCACCTGGCTCTCACACACCCCATCGAGTGCTCCAGCCTAAAATTAAAACAGGCAAGTTTATAAGCATCCAATCTGGAAAACCGCCTCATGCTAATTAAAAGGTGAGGCACCGCAAAGAAAAAGTAATAACACGTTTCTATGTTGATCGAAGGCTGTTAAATGCGCGAAATTAAGACTGGGTTAACGAGCCATTCTTCCTATAATTAAAAGTACTCCCTTTATATGGGAAGAATTAATCCCTAGACGTCTAGGTCAGAAAAAGAGGAAACTTTCAAATAAGAATGGCCGAATCACCTGTTAAATACTTTTAGGTGTGGTCATCCGCCGCCTGTGACGTCACCAAATTGTATAAAAGGAGGAAGCGCGCTCTGAAACATTGTCTTCCCGTCAAAACTCGACACCAGGGAAGAACAGATAGCATTAGGCTTCTTTCGTGTCGCAAACCAAATTCTGCTGTTTCATTATTATTTCATTATTATACTTGGCCTGGAAAGTTAAATACAATGAAGAGATAGGGCATTAGGTTTTGAATAAGGTTACCGCAGCAAACTACCATGCGGGAACGAGATGTTACTCCTTGAAGATTTAGCGTTATCGGATTCGTCTGAAGAAGAATCAGTACCAGTTCCAAAATGGTTCCTGTGCAGCTCGTTATTAGCTAGCGGAGAGCCCTGTACCAGAACTTTTACGGGAAAATCTGACCGCACGCTTCATATTAATAGGGATCATCTCTTCCAGTCAGCCTTCTGTGTGACGTGCCTGTATCTCTACACCGCTACTCGCTACGGGGTGACCCACACGCTCCGATATGATCACCGTGTGTTAGAAGTAACATTAGTTCCTGGAGAAGAGAACGAGGATTGTGCCATTTTAGCCACCCGTTTCGAATCTCGGTTCCCAGACAATGTTCTATCGACCGAGAAAATGGCCCGCACAAAGAACACTACTCGTAGATATCCCGTTAGTCGTTGTCTTCCCGCGGCTACCGTAAGTAATGTACTGACAGCCAGACGTGAAATCCTGCCCACAGCCACATCAGGAAGTGTTACGCCGGTACCAGTTACTTCATCTACACCGGTCCTGAAACAGAGTAAGAAGCGAATGTTTCCTGCAGAATCCAGTCCGGCAGCACCCGCATCAGTTATTAGCCATCCGGCTACGGTCACCACACCCGCACCCATAGTGTCTAAGACAGGGTTAGCCAGTCAGCCGATTTCGTTAGTGATCATGACACCTGCGGAAATAGACATTCCCAGTTACCCGCAGTCACCATCTCCGCCAGAACTGACCATAGACGAGGGACCAGGACCGTTGCAGCCTGCGGTGATTAGTATAACTCCGACCCATGTTATCCAGCATCTGCCTCCTAGCCTTTCTGACCCAGCTATCAGAAAGGGAACTGCGCCGGAACGTCCATACGCGGGAAAGAGCCGAATCGCCCACACACAGGACATTCAGCCCGTACCTAACGTCACCGCAAATCGTCTGTTAAAATATGCTAAGTTTCAGAAGATGTCGTCTCCTGCCGTATCCGCTCCTGCATCATGGCCTCGGCCTACGGTACAGCTCACCGCCATCACCACGACAGCTACAGTAACCACCATGACGACTAGCACCACTACAGCATCAAGCACATTAGCAACCACTAGTACCGCCGCTGCCTTATGGACGGATATATTAGAACTGGCAGTAACTGTGGGAGAGATAATGGACGCGCATATTTCCGCAAGCATCACTTCAGATATTTTCAACAGTGCCAGTAATAGTGAACGCATCTCAGCAATGATAGTGCATCCACCGCAACCAACCACCATCAGTCGCGGGACCCAGACTCAATGGGGAAATTTCGCAGCAGAGGTGTGATCATTTGTGATACAGCAGAAACATCAATGGTGCGATTTGTGGAAATGTATTAATTATTACTTTATTTTTGAAATACAGGATGACTATGGTTATCCGACACAGCCGCACACTTTGGTGCCCGGCTGTGTCTCACTTGAAATGAGCACTGCGGACTCCGATGTTGTAAGAACATCGTGTGCGACGTAAAGAATACAACATCCCGCATTGTAATAATGTCATAATCCCATCATGCAGTCTCAGCTACGCTGGGGCTGCCTGATAAACCAACTGCTAAGTTATTATTTTTATTATATTATATTTTTCTTATTATTTTTCTCCCTGTCTTAGATGTCAGGACGGATATGGGGTCAGCGAGAGCTGCCCGTTGCAGACCCGCTATAACGGGCCGCAAATATATATTTTTAATAAATAATAAGAGATACGTGTTGCGTACCCCTTTATTTACCCGGGGTGCGCAAGTAATTCAGAGTGATTCACTAAATACCCTATACGGGTATGTTACATGGTTCGTATATGTATACATTGTCTTTTTTTATTATATTATTTTTAAAACTTAAATTGTGCTACGTTGGAGCTTGGGTGTTCTCGGGGGAGATAATTATTATCCGCACTCAGAGAGAACACCCATGCGAGCTATTGTTTAGAATCATTTACTAAATAAAGTTACAGCATGCACCGTAATATTAATAAAACAAAAAAAAAAGAAAAAGAAAAGGCCTGGAAAAATAATTCCAGGTCAAAAATTGAAAACTAAAAGTATGCCTTCCCTCCCCCCCCCCCCAACTCCTCTTGGCACCTCTATGTGCTCTGTCTCTTGAATACGCGTCTATTGCATCACTACTCCTCTCCGGCCATGCGCCTGCCTGGGAAGTCTATAATTCCTGCTAGCGCACATCTGAGCGTCCATCCGCCATGTGCGATCGTTTGCCACGGATGTCAAACTAGGAGGGCGTGGTGTAGTTCGGATCGACCGGTCGGGTACCGGCCGTACCAGCTAAGCTGGGTACATGACGCCCATCCTGGATTCGTTCCCTGAACCCCCCCCCCCCTGGGTAGAGCCATACGCGTATATGGGCCCATGGGAGAGATCGCGTTGCGAAAACGACTAAGTTCGTTAAAGCGCATAATGCGCGCTTAGATGGTATTTTTGATGGAGCATGTAGTTTACGACCAAGATAGGATGACGCATTTAGTGTACCGAGATGGTACCCTGTAATCCTTTTTGATTACCTGTTCCCGTTGAATCTGGCTGGAATCAAGAGCGGAATTCGATTGGCTATTTAAATCTGTAAACCATTTCAAAATCGGTTAAGAAATGTCTGAGTTATCCATGGAAAACCCGTCTTTATTATTATCTTCAAAATATTGCTGTGACGTCATAACTACGTGGACGCAGAACTTCTAGAATGTTCTAGAGCATTCGACTGTGCTATTATTAGCTACGCGCTGATTGGCTGTTGCTCGAACGATGATTGGTTGGAGCCTGCGCCTGTGATGTCACGGGGGAGTATAAAAGGAGATGCGATCCAGAGATCGAGAGCATCCTCGGCCAGGGGCCGAACAGGTTGGACCTGTACTAGCTCCTATTGAATGACGATACACATATTACCTCGCTTTCAGTCAGTTTTTCTCCCGTAGCTAGCAGTCACCCAACCCACCGCACTAGAACAATTGTGTAACTCCCTACTTATGGGAGCAATTTGGAACTTTCTGATTCTGTTCACGAATATCAATATCTACTTCGGAACACAAATTTGCGGTGAGGCCTTTACGGCCTGAAGATGTGAGTCTACAGATGTAAGAGGCAGGATGTTCTTTGATGGATGACTCGCCGGATCTGCCAGCCACGCCTAAAAATGGTATTTCAACTGTCACTGAACTAATATCGTGTAGGTTCTTCTGACTTTCGACCGCAGAAAGTAAACTCTGCCCAGTACGTCTTCAGAGCTGGCTGACGCACCCCGCACTGTTAAGCTTTGTTTTGTATCTTCATTCGCATCTGACAACCCCTGCTTGTGATCGGGTTGTTTACAACTCCCATCCATGCCATCGGTGTATGGGAACTTTCTTCACACCAGTAGTACCATCGTATCTTTTGCTGACTGCTCGTTAGACATCCTATTAGGCTTACAGTGCTGGGCGATGTACTCCCACCATGAGTGTTCTTGCGGGAATCTTGTATGCGGAAACCAACTTGCGGGAACCGACCTGCGGGAGCTTTCCAGCTTCCAGAGAATGCATCAACTCGTGTCAACTACGGAATAACGTATCAATTTCAGTAGCATGGTAGCCTAACTTAAGAATGACTACCAAGTATTCAAGTAACTATACTTCACATTTTAATTATTTCGCTAAATGTACTCTTTTAATTATATTGTATCCGTAAAAACGGTCCCGATGACTAAAAGGTACCGCAAAGGTCTTAGGACCGCTAGTTATAATTTCTGTATTTGTTTATAGTTATTCTCATTTTCTGTAAGGTGTTTTACTAACCGCACCATAGTAGGTTCGTTAACCTGTGCTAAAATATATAATTCTGATCATATTACACTGTATTGCTTGTTCTGGTTAGTTTATATATATATGGCCAGTGGCCATCAGTTCATATGTTTTGCTTATTCATAGAAAATATAGGACTGCAGTGCACGTAGGAAACACTATACAGCAACACTTATATATGCAGCACTTTCTCCTGCCACCAACAATTTTTCACTGAGGTCGTTGTCCATGCTATAACTCTGTTTAGCCCGGCATGCTACCGACTAAACCTTCTATTTAGCTCGATAGGATAGGTTCAAAATGATTAGAGACATTTTCTTCATTACAAAATCTGTATTATACTCTTCTCTTCCGGTAGTGCGATAATCTAGTGCCGCACTCCGGTAAGACTCCTAACTCCAAGATTTTGTCTCTCTTCATGTTCCACTCAGCCTTGTAGCTTCTTAATTGTTTGGATGTCCCTAGCCGCACTATCGGCTGATCCGACTCTGGGAAACTGTTGGGGTTTCCGAGCAGTGATGGCCATGGTGTGGTATCATACACCGTCCCCTCGTATCTTCGGATACTTAGGAATTAGCACTTTTGCCAATCTAGGAAAGCACTGCGAAAACATATCTTAATTATTATTTTATGTACTGAACCATCTTCCCGCACAGCAGTGCAAAACTGGGCAACTTGTATATAAACCTAATGACAGGTTAAACGGTTAATTCCATATGGCCCGGTGATGGGCGAGATGCGTATCCCCACCGAATTCCATAAGAATATCTGGGCATGACATTTAGATCTGCCATGCCCTTACGGGAAGGACATTTACAGTGGGTATTCGGCTCTCTCACCCCACCATAATGACAGAACAATTGTCTATTAATGCTTTTGTGAAAAGTAACCTATGTCTTGTAACGTTTTATGTGGTTATGGAGCGGGATGTCCAGATTCTTATCCAGTTCGGAGATCTTACTAACTAACATGCATGAGCGCTGTCTTCAGTATTGATGTCTTAGGGCATCTGTTCTCAATAACAGCCATGTCTAATACTTAGGTAGATACCAGCCATTTACGGCCAAAGATTGTTCTTGTTTTAAAAACAACTAAAAGCTATTTAACCGAAGCAAAAGGCCCGCATAAATAAAGCGGCAATTACTAATTCAGCATACTAAGAATCACATAAGATGGTGACGTGGGAATCCATCAGGAATCGCTCGTCCCGTCTTCACGTAAAACAGCACGCAACCCTATAGTCATAATCACACTAGGTATGGTCTTTTCTTTCTCAAGCATTTTTGGTTGAAATATTAGTTTGGCCCATTTTTGCCTACTACTCTTCTCCCGCTTTAAGCATTGGCGACACCTTCCCGAGACAGATGCCATGCGAGGCACGTGCCTCTCGCAAGGATTCAGCAACGACGGTCCATGTGAGGATAATACTCCTCACCTAAACTAGCAATAGGAGTAGTGCCCGCATGAGGCACATAACATTTCGTCCGAGATAATCTTCTTCCTTTCAGCGTAGAGGTATAATAACTTATAATAAGTTATTAGTTAAGTCTCGCGTCAGAGTAGAATAGGCTTAAATGCCAAGGATTGAATCATGGCAGTTGCATTCACAGATAGTCCCATATGAATCGTCAGTGTGTCAGTATATCAGACATGTGAAAGCTGGTCTGCTAACCCGAGACTTTGTCTTGGCGCGGTGGTCTAGTGGAAAGATATCTGGTTGCTGATGCTATGCGGAGTTGCAGTATGGTGGTTCGATCCCCGACCGGGAAGATGGTGATCAACAAATTAAACTAATGGGTGCATGACTGTTGGCTGGATTGCCTGTGGAAATTGAAGCCGCACATTGCCAGTGCATCAATAAAATAAAAATACATATACTGCCAGAGCCGGTATGGAAGTCAGAGTACAATAGGTTTAAAAAAAGCCAAGGATTAAATCGTGGCAGGTGCATCCACAAATAGTACCATATGGATCATCAGAGTGTCAGTATATCAGACATGTGAAAGCTGGGCGGCTGAACCTAGGGCTGTTAGTCTTGGTGCGGTGGTCCAGTGGAAAGAGGTCTGGTTGCTGATGCTATGCAGAGTTGCAGTATGCCGGTTCGATCCACCGACCGGGAGATGGTGATCAACAAATTAAACTAATGGGTGCATGACTGTCGGTTGGTTAACATGTGGAAATTGAAGTCACACGTTGCCAGTGTGTCAATAAAATAAAATACATATACTGCCATAGCCGTGATGGAGTCAAAGTACAATGGGCTTTAAAAAAGCCTAGGATTGAATCGTGGCAGGTGCATCCACAGATAGTCCCATATGAATCGTCAGAGTGTCAGTATATCAGACATGTGAAAGCTGGTCTACTAACCCAAGATTCTTGTCTTGGCATGCTGGTCCACTGGAAAGATGTCTGGTTGATGATGCCATGCGGAGGTGCAGAATGGCGGTTCGATCCCCCGACCGGGGAGATGGTGATCAACTAATTAAACTAATGGGTGCATGACTGTCGGCTGGATAGCACATAGAAATTGAAGCCGCACTTTGCCAATGCGTCAATAAAATAAAATACATACACTGACAGAGCCATGATGGATTCAGAGTACAATGGGCTTCAAAGAGACCTAGGATTGAATCATGGCAGTTGCATTCACAGATAGTCCCATATGAATCGTCAGTGTGTCAGTATATCAGACATGTGAAAGCTGGTCTGCTAACCCGAGACTTTGTCTTGGCGCGGTGGTCTAGTGGAAAGATATCTGGTTGCTGACGCTATGCGGAGTTGCAGTATGGTGGTTCGATCCCCGACCGGGAAGATGGTGATCAACAAATTAAACTAATGGGTGCATGACTGTTGGCTGGATTGCATGTGGAAATTGAAGCCGCACATTGCCAGTGCATCAATAAAATAAAGATACATATACTGCCAGAGCCGGTATGGAAGTCAGAGTACAATAGGTTTAAAAAAAGCCAAGGATTGAATCGTGGCAGGTGCATCCACAAATAGTCCCATATGAATCATCAGAGTGTCAGTATATCAGACATGTGAAAGCTGGTCGGCTAAACCTAGGGCTGTTAGTCTTGGTGCGGTGGTCCAGTGGAAAGAGGTATGGTTGCTGATGCTATGCGGAGTTGCAGTATGCCTGTTCGATCCACCGACCGGGAGATGGTGATCAACAAATTAAACTAATGGGTGCATGACTGTCGGTTGGTTAACATGTGGAAATTGAAGTCACACGTTGCCAGTGTGTCAATAAAATAAAATACATATACTGCCATAGCCGTGATGGAGTCAAAGTACAATGGGCTTTAAAAAAGCCTAGGATTGAATCGTGGCAGGTGCATCCACAGATAGTCCCATATGAATCATCAGAGTGTCAGTATATCAGACATGTGAAAGCTGGTCTACTAACCCAAGATTCTTATCTTGGCATGCTGGTCCACTGGAAAGTTGTCTGGTTGATGATGCCATGCGGAGGTGCAGAATGGCGGTTCGACCCCCCGACCGGGGAGATGGTGATCAACAAATTAAACTAATGGGTGCATGACTGTCGGCTGGATAGCACATAGAAATTGAAGCCGTACTTTGCCAATGCGTCAATAAACTAAAATACATACACTGACAGAGCCATGATGGAATCAGAGTACAATGGGCTTCAAAAAGGCCTAGAATTGAATCGTGGCAGGTGCATCCACAGTTAGTCCCAAATGAATCATCAGAATGTCAGTAAATCAGACATGTGAATGCAGGTCGGTTTAACCTAGACATTTTTAGTCTTGGCACAGTGGTCCAATGGAAAGATGTCCGATTGCTGATGCTATGCGGAGTTGCAGTATGGCGGTTCGATCTCCGACCAGTGAGATGGTGATCAACAAATTAAACTAGTGGGTGCATGACTGTCTGCTGGATAGCATGTGGAAATTGAAGCCGCACGTTGCCAGTGCGTCAATAAAACAAAATACATATACTGCCCGAGCTGTGATGGAGTCAGAGTACAATAGGCTCAAATGACAAGGATTGAATCGTGGCAGGTGCATCCACAGATAGGCCAATATGAATTGTCAGTGTGTCAGTATGTCAGACATGTGAAAGCTGGTCTGCTAGCTCGAGACTTTGTCTTGGCACAGTGGTCCAGTGGAAAGATGTCTGGTTGCTAATGTTATGTAGAGTTGCAGCATGGCGGTTCGATCCCCGACCGGGGAGATGGTGATCAGCAAAGTAAATTAATGTGTGCATGACTGTCGGCTGGATATCATGTGGAAATTGAAGCCGCATATTGCCAGAGCATCAATAAAATAAAAATACATATACTGCCAGAGCCGTGATGGAGTCAGAGTACAATAGGCTTAAAAAAGCCTCGGATTGAATTGTGGCAGGTGCATCAACAGATAGTCCCATATGAATCGTCAGAGTGTCAGTATATCAGACATGTGAAAGCTGGTCGGCCAACCAAGACTTTGTCTTCGCACAGTGGTCCAGTGGAAAGATGTCTGGTTGCTAATATTATGTAGAGTTGCAGCATGGCGGTTTGATCCCGACCGGGAAGATGGTGATCAACAAATTAAACTAATGGGTGCATGACTGTCGGCTGGATAGCATGTGGAAATGGAAGCCGCACGTTGCCAGTGCATCAATACAATCAAAATACATATACTGCCAGATCCGGTTGGAAGACAGAGTACAATAGGCTTTAAAAAATCCGAGGATTGAATCGTGGCAGATGCATCCATAAATAGTCCCATTGAATCATCAAAGTGTCAGTATATCAGGCATGTGTAAGCTGGTCTGTTAACCCGAGACTTTGTCTTGGCGCAGTTGTCCAGTGGAAAGATGTCTGGTAGCTAATGCTATGCGGAGTTGCAGTATGGTGGTTCGCTCCCCCGACCAGGAGATGGTGATCAACAAATTAAACTAATGGGTGCATGACTGTCGGCTCGTTCGCACATAGAAATTGAAGCTGCACGTTGCCAATGCGCTAATAAAATAAAAATACATATACTGCCAGAGCCGTGATGGAGTCAGAGTACAATAGGCTTAAAAAAGCCTAGTATTGAATCGTGGCGGTTGCATCCACAGATAGTCCCATATGAATCATCAGTGTGTCAGTATATCAGACATGTGAAAGCTGGTCAGCTAAACTTAGACTTTTTTAGTCTTGGCGCGGTGGTCGAGATGTCTGGTCGCTGGTGCTATGCGGAGTTGCAGTATGGTGGTTCGATCCCCCGAGCAGGAGATGGTGATCACCAAATCAATCTAATGGGTGCATGACTGTCGGCTGGTTAGCACATAGAAATTGAAGCCGCACGTTGCCAGTGCGTCAATAAAATAAAAATACATATACTACCAGAGCCATGATGGAGTCAGAGTAAAATAGGCTTTAAAAATTCCTAGGATTGAATCATGGCAGGTGCATCCACAGGTAGCTCCATATGAATTGTCAGTGTGTCAGTATATCAGACATGTGAAAGCTGGTCGGGTAAACTTAGAATTTTTTATAGTCATGGCGCTATGGTCGAGTGGAAAGATGTCTGGTTGCTGATGCTATGCAGAGTTGCAGTATGGTGGTTCGATCCCCCGACCGGGAGATGGTCATCAACAAATTAAACTAACGGGTGCATGACTGTCGGCTGGTTAGCACATAGAAATTGAAGCTGCACGTTACCAGTGCGTCAATAAAATAAAAAACATATACAACCAGAGCCGTGATGGAGTCAGAGTACAATAGGCTTAAAAAATACCTAGGATTGAATCCTGGCAGGTTCATCCACAGATAGCCCCATATGAATCGTCAGTGTGTCAATATATCAGACATATGAAAGCTGGTCGGCTAAACCTAGACATTTTTAGTCTTGACGTGGTGGTCCAGTGGAAAGATGTCTGGTTGCTGATGCTATGTGGAGTTGCAGTATGGTGGTTCGATCCCCCGGCCGGGAGATGGTGATCAACAAATTAAACTAATGGGTGCATGACTGTCGTCTGGTTAGCACATAGAAATTGAAGCTGCACGTTGCCAATGCGTTAATAAAATAAAAGTACATATACTGCTAGAGCCGTGATGGAGACAGAGTACAATAGGATTAAAAAAGCCTAGGATTGAATCGTGGCAGGTGCATCCACAGATAAAAAAAAGCCTTGGATTGAATCGTGGCAGGTGCATCCACAGATAGTTCCATATGAATCGTCAGTGTGTCAGTTTATCAGACATGTGAAAGCTGATCGACAAAACCTAGACTTCTCGTCCTGGCGCGGTGGTCCAGTGGAAAGATGTCTGGTTGCTGATGCCATGTGAAGTTGCAGTATGCCGGTTCGATCCTCGACCAGGGAGATGGTGATCGGTGTAGCGAAAAGTTTCCGTTGCAGGATAGGGCACGTGTAACCTAGCAACGAAAGTGTAATCCAAGTAGTTAAAGCTGATGTATCGTCTAAAATTATAAGAACTAATTTGTCGAAAAAATTAAGAAATCAGTAATATTATAATTACATGTTGTTAGATTAGACCAAGGTATCATTTTTAATCTAGTCATCAGTATCCGCCATTGTGGATCTACATCTCTCGCCTCTGCACATAAACGTTTTGTAATGGTCTCAGTGGAAAGCTAGATATCAAAGCGTAAAATGCATTGGCGCTTTCGAAAGAAATTTGATAGAAATATGTGCACAAACTTCCTACAAAGCATCGGTCAACTTCTACAGTGTATAAGGCTAACATTTCTGTTTATTGGATTACGATCGTTTTTTCTCGTATCTGTATAATGCTTATGATTCTAACCTGGTTCCTGGTCAATCCAGCAATAGTAGGCCTACTAGTCATGGTAAATTGTTACTGGCCTCGTATATCTACTTAGACTTTGATTCAAACTGCAAGCTTATCTCAGGGTCAAACAAATCAGACAACGCGTCTTCTGCTCCCCTCCCGACCTTAACACTCCTAGCCCACCATCTCTCTCCCATCTCTCTTTCTCTTTCTCTCGGCCTCTCGCACCCTTTCTCACTCATTGACGCCAATCTTGGTTACTAATATTATCCTACCATACGGCCAGCATTTATAGCTTACGAGTTGTCAACCTTGCTTCATCATATTAGTTCTGGATAATATAGCTACTGATGCGTTAGGATAAAATACCATTCTACTTCTAACTTCTCACATACACTACCGGTAATGTTTAAATTAACTGCCTAATGGATGAACGGAAAAGCCGAGCTAATGGTTTCCGGCAATAACGCCGCCATGAGCTCTGAACCCCCCTTGTGTCAACTTAACCATGACATCTGCAGTGATCTTGAGAAATGCCCATTTGCAGGCTAAGAGAAGAATATTTGTGAAAAGTTACCACTGGAATGACTGGCTCGATAACCGAACCAGTCATTCCTGTGGTAAATTATCAAAAACACGCTTCCTGGTCTGCAATTGGACACTGGCTAAGCAGAAATTTGAATTTTCTTGGTCATAACACTTTTGAAGAATGTCTATTTGAAAGATAACAGAAATCTATTTTTTGTAAATTTTCGTTATAAATTTACAAAAATACTCTTTTTGGCTGCAAAAATCAAAATTTCTTTGAAAAGTATTGGCAATTAAATGGTCAATTTAAAATAAATAGTATGTTGAGCGCTTTAATACGCTGTTGACACGAGGGGTTAAGTATATCACGCCTTTGGTATGAACTACATTGTATAATGCGACACGCATACATCACAATCCATTGTTTAATGGGGAATTATTGAAAGATTCCACGTCCATTGTCAACCCCATCGAAGGAATCATAGCTGTTTTGAGAGATAAGTCAACAACACCTGACACATCGTTGTTCCTGAACAGTATTTCCCGTCAATATTCACCTTCAATTACTAATGTGAATATATCGATGCATGCCGTATCACAGATTACATAACGAACGCTAAGTGCAAAATTATGACAGAAGGTTCCGTACTAGAATGATCATACAAAGGGTAATATTTCATGATCACCACACACACACTCACCCAACCCCACCCCCTCCACCCAATCCCGCTGCTCTCCAAAATGTTGTGTACTCTAAGACCACAAAAAACGTAAAAATAACGGAGCTGAGTATGCTCGCAATTGACACGACACG
This sequence comes from Chaetoderma sp. LZ-2023a, assembly GCA_034401795.1. Taxonomy (NCBI): domain Eukaryota; kingdom Metazoa; phylum Mollusca; class Caudofoveata; order Chaetodermatida; family Chaetodermatidae; genus Chaetoderma; species Chaetoderma sp. LZ-2023a. The sequence continues at coordinate 110,250,423 of CM067373.1, forward strand.
TGGGGAATATTGAAGAAAACGAAATCATACGGCATCGCATTGCTTTGTAAACATAAACCAAGCTAAGAGTGCTGGCCAACAACTATGGCAAACGAGAATACCGATGCATGTTAAAAGAAAAAGTCTATGACTATGCGTCCATAATATTGCCGATAGCAATTCGCAAATGGCAAGTAAATGTCCTTGAACATTTTGTTTTGTCATCTGCTTATTAAATTATGCTTGAAGAATTCCTCCACAAACATGGAAATTGCATTAACACAGCCAAATTACAATGGAGCGGGTGTATACGTTGGACCGGGAATAGCATTATGTTCCTCTCCAAGAAGCAATGCGCAAGTTTTTCAGCACCAGTTTTTCAGCTCCAGCTTTCATAGAAATTAACTCAACACACAATACCGTGAATCCTATGTTTTAATAATTTGCTATCTTCGGCTGGGAATATCACAATAGGACTATTCTACCAGCGCGTGCGTATTCATGCAGATCTACGAGAAACATACATACTTAAACAAGCAATTTAAAAAAAACCATGGATCTTGAACTCCCAGAATCTCTATTTCAAGGTAAGTATGATTATAATCTGTTGAGTAGTTCAAAACTAGTTTGTCAGGAAGCTGTTTTGGATCGAGAGAGAGAGAGAGAGAGAGGGAGGGAGGGAGAGAGAGAGAGAGAGAGAGAGAGAGAGAGAGAGAGAGAGAGAGAGAGAGAGAGAGAGAGAGAGAGAGAGATAGAGGTGCCCGAGAATCAGGTAACCATGACCTTGTACAGGAAAATCATGTCGAAGTGCGAGCAGATGTGTGTTATGCAACTGAGCTTGCAGACTCACTTGGATGTCTTTTATATATACAATGGCTCGGCCCAAGGATCAACTCAATATATTTCAGTCTGATTGATGAGATGTCTCATAATGGACCGTTCCAGTTTAGCCATCCATCATATGATGTCATAACCAACTACGCGACAGGTAGGATGACGGCATAATCACGAATGACGTAGATAGTTCGTCACGAACGCTTAATTGATGACGGATTAAGCGTTGTTGTACGAATTGTATGTCTTTACTATTTAATAAACACTGCAACAACAGCACCCAGTCAAATTAGTTTCGAATTATTCAACAGCTTACCATATAGTTTTCTGGAAATTAATAGTCAGTGAGTTCAGGGATGACACGGACGAATCCAGGGTGGAGCTTAGCTAGAGATTGGCTGGGTATAGCTGAAACTGGATTCCTCCATTATTTTGAAACCTTCAAATAGCCAGTTTTCATTAGATCTGAGCTCAATTTCTCTTCATTTACTTGCGGGGGAGATAGAAATAAAAGGACACGTTGTTGGACTGCTGCATTACTTAGAAATTATACATTGGTGGATAACAATGAGGAACTGCCAAATATTCATTAATATTAAAATATTACAAGATGAGAATCGACATGTCACGTGGTTTTTTGCCATCAACAAACTACATATTCTTCAATCCCCGACCCGCACCTCCACCCCACCCCACCACACCCGCATCACGTTGATCACTATAATGACGAACTCCTCCTAGTGAAACTTCTACTGTCTACTAATGAATGATAGTCTTTTGACCTTACATCAACCGAGTTACTATTCATACAATGGTCTGGAGCAGAATTATTGTACTATCATAAATGATCTCACCAATCAGAATAGCCCACTGGTCTATGCAGTTTGGTTCTAGCATTATCAGTGTTTCGCTTTCTCATAGAGGGCCATGTCCAAGGTAAGTACAGTTTTTCGGCCTGGTCCCACGATTACAGAATTTATGTTCTGTGTTTGTTTTAAAACAATTAGTAGCGTCGGCCATTCATGGGCTGGTACTGCAATCAATGGCAAGGCATGGACAGCTGTGTGTGTGGGGCTGTGCATGTACAGCATAGTGGTTTGTAAGCTGACCTAGTGGGAGCTGCCTGTGATTGAATAATTGGGAGCTGGTCATGTTCCAGTATTACGCTATCCATTTCATTTCAGGTGCATGTTCATTCATTAGAACGTGCCATCAGCCAAAGCCAAGTAATGTCATCCATTTAGTTTCCCTGAAATATCTCCTTAGTTTTATGTACTTGATAATCATCATATGTTGTATTATTTGCTGACTTTGCATTCACTTTGATGTTGGCAGCAGGTAGCAGTTCACTGGTGGTTGAAGGAACATTTGCTAATGATTTATCTCTAGCCTTGGGCAATCAAGTTATTTTCCTTTGATTTCTTTCTTTGATTTAACCGTATTTTATTTTACTGATAATGCAATGGGATTGGGCACAAGTTATGTCAACTTATTTGAGCCCGCTTCGTAAATGATATTTACAAAACTCCGGGAATTGTATTAACAGAATAATATCCAAGCATAAAACAAAAGAATCATTTTACTACATTGATGTATAAATATTTCTGAGAGAGGGTTTGGGAGAGAAAGAGAGACCAACAGACAGACAGTACAGTGAATGAGTTAGTGAGTTGGTGGGTATGTGGGTGGGTGGGTGGTGAGTGAGTGAGTGAGTGAGTGAGTGAGTGAGTGAGTGAGTGAGTGAGTGAGTGAGTGAGTGAGTGAGTGAGTGAGTGAGTGAGTGAGTGAGTGAGTGAGTGAGTGAGTGAGTGAGTGAGTGAGTGAGTGAGTGAGTGGGTGGGTGGGTGGGTGGGTGGGTGGGTGGGTGGGTGGGTGGGTGGGTGGGTGGGTGGGTGGGTGGGTGGGTGGGTGGGTGGGTGGGTGGGTGGGTGAGTGAGTGAGTGAGTGAGCGCGTGCGACCCGCAGACAGATAGTTCAAACAGTTAATTGATCAATTGAATTTTTCGGGTGTTTCAACGTTATGCATCACAATAATCCATTAGTATTATAGATTTCATAAGCTAGGCAATGTGGATATTAAGTAGATCGGCATTCGCATACACTAAAACTAGGTGCAGATACGATATTATGGATCATCCGGCAATCTCTGTGGGAATATTGCTACCGTTGCATACAGTATTCTCTTTTCATCAACAGTGTCCTCTTAGCAATCCAGAACTCCACATTGTCTGCTGCAAACAACATGTACATTCCAAAAAGAGGGAGTGTATAGACCATCAGTTTGTCTCATCTGCTGAATGACGGCATTAGATAGTTTATGCACATAGTGCACGCTGAGAGTTGGTGCAGTGTCCAAGTTTTTGCAACGAATTAACTTCAGTCTTGCCGCTTGTAGCCTTGTGTATTGCCATCCAAAGTCCAAATACCAGAGGAGCTTCATTAGTTTACAGGTAGAGCGAGATCTCTGTATTCTGCATACTCTTGAACGAGCACAGATGACACAAATGACCGGAAACATAAAAGTAAAAATGGGTAGGCATACCATGCATATTTTAAACTTTTAAACAGTATCATCAGTTACAGACATGAAATTTATCACCAAATTGTAAAATTGTTGTTTTGATTAAAAGAGTTGTAAAATAGGCTTTAAGATGAGCATGTGATCCATGAGATTAGTAAGATCAAGATAAGCAGTAGTAATTCGGCGATTAGACAGTTTAATATCATTACCTTTCATTTGACATGCCACATGCCTAGATTATTGTGAGTTTTAAGTATCTTCGAATGCAAAAATTGGTCATTTGTGGTCATGATATTAAGGACCTAGAGATGACCTTCAAACTTCTCAGAAGAAATGGCAACATCATTTTTCTGATTTGTATTTCTGTGACAAATACCTTCATATATAAAATGAAAAATGAACACTAAAATCCCACAGGACTTTATTTCGTTAATCTTATACTCTTAGGGATGCAGACGAGTTGGAAGGAAATCGTAGTGACTGTCATGGATTTATGAAAGTTAAGCAAAATGTGCCTGAAATAATGTGCTATGTTAAGCGTCAGAACTGCCTACCATAAAGTCATACGACATTTTAGCCAAATGGTAGGCGGTTGGTTGATCAGGTCATTGTATATTCAATGTGAAATGTAACACCATTCATTCACGCAAAGGATACAAGTTTCCGACTTGTATAAATTTAGTCAAAGTTAGACAAACTCTAGACTAAAATGCATCATAGCTGATCGGCTATAATAACGTAGTCGGTAGGCCTAACCCGGGGACCAAGGTTTTACCCGAGGGTAGCGACCGAAGTATTATGGATGAATCCAGTGACCGAAAGGTAATGATTTCAGTCAGAACATCACCTTTTATAGAGCGAAAACACATTAACAGCATATTCTGTAATATTTTCTAGGTCTACAATAAGTGCAGTTTGACTTGCACGTCAGCATCATGACGTTATTCTAAATCAATCAATTTCCACTTATTTCTTCTAGAAGTTGTGCTCTAATATAGTTTTAGGTGCGAGTTAGTACACTGATGACAAACTCTCAGCACGTTTCAATAACAATTTCGCATTCCCGAGCCCGATATATTGATAAACAATTTCCGTTTTGTGTTCTGAAATGTTTCTGAAGTCATTCTAACTCTTGTCTCAAAGGCCTAGCCATGTTAATGTAACCTATGGATGATGGGAATTCAAGCGTTGTACTTGCACGTGTGGAATGATTCGGCAGCCAGCTGCTAGATTATCATGCCCACGTGCATTCACATTGCCATTCACCCCTTGACTCCATCCCATGCCTAATGACATAGCGAGAATACAAGGCTATATTTGAATTTGAGACCAATTTTCTATAAACGCAATTAGCCTTCAGAACAATCAAAATAACTTATAGAATCGTAATGCTCAAGAGATTACCTTTCCGGCATTATCACCTTTGACTAGAAAATATTCACCATAGCTGACTGAATATTTTCAGTTCTTCAGTTTCCAAATTCAATTTCACAAACTAATATTTATCTAAAGAGAATCATCCATTCTGATTCTATATAGCCCGTTTGTCATCAGGGCTACTAACTGTTCTCATTGCTAGATGCTGTTGCTAACACGCAACACACCTGAGGGTTAACATTCGGGTTAATTTCCCATGCATCTATTGTAATATATAATGATTCAAACTGCATGTAAAGCATGTTACAAATGCTTAATAATGCATCCGAACCCGCTGCCGTTTGCTGTTTCCGTCGCCATGGCAAGCATCCCTTACGATGACCAACATCAACACTGCAACAATTTCAAGTACATTGTTACAAAATTCCTCTCAAGTAAACGAATTAGCGATGGTTAAACTTATTCATCGATTCCACCATTCAAAATGAATGAGTTAATTTTACATCGCGATGAGGCGCTGCAATTATATCCTTGTTTCATGGATGTTATTTTTCAACAAAGTATGGAGCCACCGCTCCGTCTACACGAGTATTAAGCAACTGAAACAAAGCTACTGCGTATTAAATCGCAGTGCATGTGAACCATATTAAATACATATACACGCACTCATTTATCTGTCATCATCACTTTCATTCACTTCTTCATCATCTTCATCAAATCTTAATAGGGTCGTATATCTAGATACAGGCTTATTAAGGAGCTACCCCAAGATGTTCAATATCTACCAAATGTGTGAGACATTCCGCATTATATAGCATCGCCCATGTGTGTCGTTATTACGACAAATAAATCAAGACCTGAGATCGACACATGACCATTAAAATTAAAGCAAATTCTTCTCTAGAGTTTTACATCTGCCTGGAAAGTAAATATTTCTTCGAAATTATCCTATAATGGATTTAGCATTGAAAGTGAGCACCACCCACGTCACGTTGTCGTCTATGTCAATCAGATATTCTTCTACAATCAGAAAACTGGTAATAAATTACTTTCAGTTTTAACATGAAATGCGAATTGTATGTAATTGATATATTTACTGATTTTATTGAACATTCTGTTGAGTATTTTGAAACCACTTTGACTGGGCGTTGTTGCTGCCATTGGCAGTAACAGCACCCATTCATATTAGGTTCAATATATTCAACAGAATGTTCAATACAATTAAACAGCCTTACTGTATAGTTTTCCGAAAATTGATTGTCAGGGATCGATCGATCCCAACACGAGCGAGCTGTGGGTTGAGCCTAGCTTGAAATTGGCGGGGCATAGCTAAAACTAGAAAGGTCCATTGTCATTAATGACTCATTCACACACACCATGAGACTCATACACTCCATACCCGGTTTCGCACTTTTGGAGCTCATCCGCTAGAGACAGGATTCGAACCCACAACCTTTTGGTTTACGAGTCGACCTCATTACCAGAGGATCACGTGTGTCGAGCGGTGAGCAGATAGATGGCTGATAGACCTTAATGGGTGAATCCTGTGTCCCGCCCATGCCTAGCTAAGCTCCGTCCAAGCCTTGTCCGTGTTGGGATCTATCGAACCCTGAACTCCCTGAATATCAAATTCCAGAAAACCATACAGGTAAGCTGTTGAATATTTTGAAACTAAATTGACTAGAAGCTGTTGCTGCATGTGGCAGCGAAAGCGCTCAGTCAAATTAGTTTCAAAATATTCAACAGAATGTCTATTAAATAGTCAAGACATATGCCTCCAGTTCGTACAACTTGATGGACTATTAAGCGTTTGTGATGGACCTAATTACGTCATTCATGATGTAATTGTTTAGGGACGTCATCCTACACGTGGCGTAGTTGATTATGATCGATTCATCAATTAGCCAACTGCCAAACCAGTCTTGGGTATATGTACAGGATTAGTATCAGCTTCAAAGAAAACCAAAGTCAATATGTTGAATATTTTGAAATTACTTTTGCTTGAATCTGATAGGCAGCAAAAGATTCCAGTCAAATTAACTTCAAAATATTCAACAACACGTCGCCTTAAATTGTTCAGAATTGTTCGATTTTTGTCCACATGGTGTCATAAAATTATATCTGAATATAAGATCACAATGTATCCCACACCACAATGGATAAATCCAACCCGTCACTCAAGTATTGACGACATAGCCAATTACGTTACAGGTAGGCTGACGTCACAATCAAAATAGTAATGAAGGCCGTATCTAAGTGCGTCATGAGCGCTTAATAGTCCATCAAGTAAACAAATTGTATGTCTTTACTAATTAATAAATATTCTGTTGAATATTTTGAAACTAATTTTATTGGGCACTGTTGTACCAGCCCCCAGTCAAATTGTTTTCAAACTATTGAACATGTTAGCTGCATAGTATCCATGAAAGTGAGATTATGGGAATTCAGGATCCCAAATATATACGTCGATCCTAACAGGTACAAGGCATGGGGGGGGGGGGGAGCTTTGCTAGAGATGGGCGGGACATAGCTAAAAGTGGATTCATCCATTAAAACGCCTTCTGAACTTCTAAGTTTACATGAAAATTGCACAGTTAAACCTTTCCATAAAGGTGCATATTCACACTAAAATGCTTGAAAATTAAATTGTTAAAATTGTATACTTTTAGAGGCTTAAATTATGTACCTCAATATACTGAAACGAAATAAATCTTAACAACTGATGTTTTCATTACGTATAAATTAATATAATTATTTTAGTTGTGAATTTGAATTAGCGACTCGTGTCCCTAATTCAATTTCACAACTTAGAAAAATTCTATTAATCTATACGTAATGAAAACATCAGATGTTAAGATTTATTTTGTTTCATTACATCTAGGCATGCAATGTACGTCCCTAAAAGTGTACAATTTTATTTTCAAGCATATTAGTGTGAATATGCACATTTAACTAACCACCTTATGGAATATCAATAGTTGGTCACTAACCACAGAATGGTGTCTCGAGATACAATCCAGTTGTCATGGGAAATGTATATTGGTGCAACTATTGTATGCCCATCATTTGTTTTAAGATATGTATGTGGCTTTGTTAGAAAAGCATTATTACATTTGTGCCCATAGTCAGAACAAACATGACGTCATTGAGACAAAGACATGATTGCATTGAAGTGCATCAGCATGAGGGAGCGTACGGACGTATGGAAAAAATTAAGTAAGTTCTTACTCTTTACTAAAAAGGACAAGACTGTAAATCACACAACATCGACATGTATAAGTACATAATAGTCAAATGCTTACCTCTCACAAAGCACACGACGCTACTCCTACTGCTGCTGTCCTTACTACTACTACAACTACTACAACTACTACTACTACTACTACTACTACTACTGCTGCTGCTGCTGCTGCTACTGCTGCTACTACTACTACTACTACTACTGCTGCTGCTGCTGCTGCTGCTACTGCTGCTACTGCTGCTACTACTATTATTACTACTACTACTACTACTACTACTGCTGCTGCTGCTGCTGCTGCTGCTGCTGCTGCTGCTGCTGCTGCTGCTGCTACTGCTCCTGCTACTACCACTGCTGTTACTACTATGACACAATGTACAGTCGTCTACTACTACTACTACTGCTGCTGCTGCTGCTGCTGCTGCTGCTGCTGCTGCTGCTACTGGTACTACTATAATGTAATGTACAGTTCAATACATGTAATTACTCCCATTATTTATAATACTAGCTGTACATAGGCCACTATGAATATGTTATACATGTATCAGCTACATTTCCACAATAATAGTATTATAATTATATTGTTACCACCATATGCTATGAGGAAATAAAGCGAATTTGAACTATGGTGGATTGGACTAACAGATGGACAAATCAATCAACCAACGAACTAACGGCTGATTGGGTGAATTATTATTATTATTTTTATTATTATTATTATTATTTTTATGTGATAAAATACACAATTACTGACATAATTCATAACAGCCACGAAATTGACAAAAATAATAATTGTTTAAATTAGCAATCGGTCACTTTTTAATGTCTAAATTACCCGCCAAAAGCATATTTTCTATATAGGTTATATCAATTAGCGTAATTTTCATCTGACGGATGTGACATTAAGTAGACGTATTAAATCGTCACAAGTTGAGTTCAGTGCCCAAGCACACAACTTATGTTAAATATTTTTTCAGCGTATTGCTTCAATGTATATAGTAGTAATAACATTTCTCCTGTGGGTGGTATCTGAATTATGTGACTCAAAGGGTTGAATAATTGGCCGAGCCTTACAGCGCGATATATAATGATCATAATATTGCGATTCTATCTCTAGTTTTATATTTGCCTTCACTAGGTTAAACTGCCATACAACTGAAGAAGATGTTTGGTGTTCTGATGTTGGGTGAGTTTGTGTGTCCGTGTGTACGTACGTCTGTGTGTGCTTTAATGTAATCATTTTCATCGACAGATCCCTGAAAAAAGTATATTCTTTAAGATATAAAATGTAGTCTGTTGAATATTTTGAAATTAATTTGACTAGAAGCCGTTGGTGCCTAATGCAGCAACGGCTTCCAATCAAAATAATTTCAAAATATTCAACAATTTTCCTGCATGGTTCTTCCAGCAAATTTCAACTTCGTATTGTGGAAACCTGCTTTATACATTGTTAAATAGCGTCTTAACCTGTTGACACCTGAAATTTCAGTGTTTCAATTATAAGACAACAATAAGGGTTATTGAATATTCAGAAAAAAGTTGGACGGTAAACTGTTGCTGCCAGTCAAATTAGTTTCAAATAGCCAACAGATAATCTTAAATAATCCACAGAAGCCCAGCTAAGTTGTTATCCATTAACGACTTGGTCTCCCGCTGCTCTTGGTAGCCTTACAACCATCTACTATGTGAGTTATATATTATATCTATGACATAGATTTTTAACAGAATCGCGTTGCTTATCAATCAGGGAATACTCGTACTTCTTTTAAACTCAAATAACATGAATAAACGTAATTCTCGAAGATATTTTAAAACATCTGTCAACTATTGAAAAAGTCCAGACTTATTGCTTCCTGGGTATAGCTTTTGTTGTTTCTGGTAACTTTTAAAAAGCTTGCGAACGCCTTTGCGAGCAAGCAGCTCAAGCCATTTTCAAACTAAGGCAATTTAATGTTAGAACCAACATATTTACGGGACTTGTTCTTTTCAAGCGAGTGATTTCCCCTATTTTAATGTACGGCCAATATTTTCTTAAAGGTCTTAGGACTCATGGCTTTAAAACAATCTGCGATAATCTACCAGCAGTAAAGGTTGTTATGAAATTTTTTAAATACATACTTGATATTCGTAGAAATGCAACCAATAATGTAGTCCGCGGAGAATTGGGTCATCATCATACGCTTCTTATATCCTGCTTGACACTTGCAATGAAATATTGGCTCTGTGCACTAGATAATACTTCTATAGTCCGCAAAGCGTATTGTGAATCCTATTCTAATATATCGAGTAATTTTAATTGGCCTTTCTTCATCAGCGAACTGTGTACCTATTTTTGGTTTCGACTATACGTGCATTAACACGGTTGTTGGTCACATGGAATCTGATGTTAAGAAATTTAAACTTTTGATGCAGCCCAAATGTGCAGACGTGTGGAAAGATAACCTTTTGAACATAAATGCTAAATTACGCACTTATGGCTTGTTCAAGCTTAACTTTGCAATGGAAAACTATCTGATTAATTCTCGAAATCTCTTAATACGTAAGGATTTCACGAAACTTAGAGTTAGTGCACACTGCCTGGCGATTGAACTCGGAAGACACCAAAAGGTACCACTTGAACGCAGGACATGTAAGATGTGCGTATCAGAGTGTATTGAAGATGAGAAGCACTTTATCCTTCATTGTTCTGCTTATGACTATGAAAGACAGAGCGTCTTCAATGCGCTCGGCTCCTTTTGCGACTTCCAGTCATTAATTGATGATGAGAAGTTCGTGTTTCAAATGTCCTGCAATAACGGCGATACAGAAATCCCTGAACTGGTTCTACCCTTTGTCCATGAATGTGTGCTAAAACAACATTTTACAACAACTGACCCCATGCATTCGGCTTGGCCTCTGTGACCATGACTTAATACATTGTATCTTTCCACCTATCCTGCTGTTTTTTTAGATATGCTGGGCGTTACATTGTGTATATATTGTTAATGCGTATATATATATATATATATATATATATATATATATATATATATATATATATATATATATATATATATATATATATATATATATATATATATATATATATATATATATATATATATATATTTATATATTAGTTATATATTAGTAATCCTGGACCACTTCCTCCTGGGGACTACGGCGGAGGCGGCCCCGCGCCTCCCACAGGGTCTTCAGAATCCTGGACCACTGTCTGCTGAAAGGCCAGCTTGTCTATACCCATAGGCCCCGGCCCCACCCCCGGCGGGGCACCAGCAGGCATTGCCTAGTTCAGACCATGTCAGACAAGTACAAAACTTCCACTAAAAATTTCCTATTAGAGAAACGCAACTGTATAGGTAAATATCTGCTATGGACATTGATGAAGTACTTCAAAATGTGGCGAGATTGTTGGAGCTGGGGCTTATTAGCCATACCACTTATGCCGAAAACCTGGCAGCTCTCCTTCCCGAGAAGCCAATCCCAGCAACACGCCGGAAGCTACCAACCGCTCCCGAGAAGCCAGCCCCAGCTCCACGCAGGAGGCTCCCACCTACTTCCGAGAAGCCAACCCCACCCACGTTCACAGATGAGGAGTTCGACACTTTTCTTAAAGCTATATTCCAGGACATACCCCCCGGATTTTCGAAGGTCCACTATGCAATCAAGAACTATCTGCGGGGATGGGAACTTCCTGGACATGGGCAAAAAGATCCAACAGCTTTCATGGATAAAAACCTGGACAAGATCGAGTGGAAGTTGGTGGAACACCTTATGTATGACTTCTACTACAATCGCCTCACGGAGCAGTATGGCACCAGGGTCAATCTCCTTTACACTGACACAGACAGTCTTCTGCTGTAGGATCAGACCGAGGACATCTATGCTGATATGGCCTCCAGGAGTGACCTCTATGACACAAGCGACTATCTGGTAAAACACCCACTACACAGTACTGTCAACAAGAAGGTCCTGGGCAAGATGAAGGATGAGTGCGCTGGTGTACCAATTCAGGAGTTTGTTGGTCTGCATCCAAAGATGTATTCAATCAAGCGCTCAGATGAATAGGAGATGAAAAAGGCCAAGAGGGTATGCAGGGCTGTTGTCAAGAATCAGATTCGCCATGATCAGTACAAGGAATGCCTCTTTGAGCGTAACGTCTTCCACCATGGTATGGATATGCTAAGGAGTGAGGGTTACCACATCTATGGGCTCAACCCGAACAAGATCAGCCTCAATCCCTTAGACACCAAGCGATGGATCGCTCCAGATGGTATTCACACACTGGCGTATAGTCACAGGGATGCCTTCATCAAAGAACTCTAGATGGCGGCAGCTGAGTGTCTGGAGGGATTAGTTGAAGCTCCTCTCGTACAAATGGTCGCCTAGGACTGCTCCGCACTCCTTGCTGGTGTAGCTAAGCTGGGTATGCGCCGCCCGTCCTGGATTCGTTCTCTGAACCCGCCCCCTGGGTAGAACTATAAGCGTATAGTGGCCTATGAGAGCGTTAAGACGCGTATACCACTGCATAGACAGAGCGCGTACATCACGTCCAAGATAGGATAACACTTTCAGTGTACCGATTAGGTACAATGTAATCCTTTATAATTGCTTGTTCCCGCCATATCTGGTATGTATCAAGACCAGAATTCGATGGGCTTTCCAAATCAGTTAAGAAATGGCTGAGTTATCCACGGAAAACCCCTTTGATTATCTTCAAAATATTGCTGTGACGTCATAACCACGTGTACGCCGAAGTTCTAGAATGTTCTAGAACAATCATCTGCGCCATTATTAGCTGCACGCTGATTGGCTATTGCTCGGCTGATGATTGGTTGAGCCTTGCGCCTGTGACGTCATGAGTAGTATAAAAGTAGATGAAATCCAGTGTTCGAGAGCATCCTCAGCCAGGGGCCGAACAGGTTGGATCTGCAAAAGCAGCTACGATCAACCAAGACACCATTAAATAGATCACTTCGGTCTTGGTCAGCATCTGTCCCATAGCTTGTGGCGGCCACCCAACCCACCGCACCTTAAAAGAATTGTGTAACTCCATTTTTGGAAACTTTGGATAATAGTGTTCTCAACTGAATTAAGAACTAACTCGGAGCACAATCTTGTGGTGAGGCCTTTCCCGGCCTGGATATGTGATTCTACAGCGATGTTCTTTGGTGGATGACTTGCCGGATCTGCCGGCCATGCCAAAAAGTGGTTATTCAACCGCCCCCGCACTGATGACCTGTAGATTTATTTAAACCTTTTGACCGCAGCAAGTAAACTTTGCTCGGTACGTCTTAAGAGCTAACTGACGTACCCCGCACTTTGAAGCTTAGTTATGTATCTTCATCCGTATTCAACAACCGCCGCTGATAAACGGGTTGTTCTTAACTTTCATCCGTACCATCGGTGTATGGGAACTTACTTCCTAGCAGTAATGTTATTGTAGAACTTACTGACTGTTCGTTAGACATTCTTATATTGTGATTACCATCCTGAGTTCGCTCCGCTCCGTTCTGGACTGCATGCAGGAATCCTGTTTGCGGGAACCGACATGCGGGAACCTTCCAACTTCCAGAGAACGTGTTAACTCACGTCACGCTCACAGTGACGTATCAATTTCAGTAACATGATAGCCCGTTTTTACGAATGGCTACATACTATTCAAGTAACTATACTTAGCATATTTAATTATTCCATTAATTACAATTTTAATGATTATACTTTATCTTTGTAAAATGGTCCCGATGACTAAGAGGAACCGTAACGGTCTTAGGACCACTAGTTATAATTTCTTTATCTGTTTATAGTTATTCTTGTTTTACTGTAAGGTGTTTTACTAACGGCACCGTAGTAGGTCCAACAACCTGTTCTATATGTATTATTCTAATCATTTCACATTGTATTACTTGTACTGGTTAGTTTTATATATGGCGAGCAGCCCTCTGTTCATATGTTTTGTTTATTTGTAGGAAACGCAGGACTTCAGTGCACGTAGGAAGCACTATACAGCAACATTTATATATGCAGCACTTTCTCCCGCCACCAACAATTTTTCACTGAGGTCGCTGTCCATGCTATAACTCTGTTTAGCCCGGCATGCTACCGACTAAAATCTTGTCTATTTAGCTCAATAGGATAGGTTTAATATGATTAGAGACCATTTCTTCGTCAGGAGACACATAATGTACCCCTCTTTTCCGGTAGTTGCAATAATTTAGCTCCGCACTCCGGCAAGGTTGTGTAAAATTGGATATTGGGCCTCATATTTATAAGTTATTGTCTCTCTTCATGTCCCACTAAGCCTTATGGCTTCTTAATTGTTTGGATGTCCCTATCCGCACCATGGGCTGATCCGACGCTGGGAAACCATTAGGGTTTCCGAGTGGTGATGGCCAGGGTGTGGTGTCACATACACCTCCCATGTATCTTCTGATACTTGGTAGTTAGTTATCCTTGCCAATGTAGGAAGCACTGCGAAATCATATTACAATTATTTTATTCTTATTTTCTAGGAAGTCTCCCCCGCACCGCAGTGCATAACTGGACAACTTGCGTTAAACCTAACATCAGGTTAAAAAGTTAGCTCCATAGAACCTGGTGATGGGCGAGATATGCATCCCCACCGAATTATGTAAGAATGTCTGGGCAAGATGTTAGGATCTGCCACGCCATCACGGGAAGGACATTCACGGTGGGTATTCGTCTCTCTTAGCCCCACCATAATGATAGATCAGTTGCCTAAACCTGCTTTTGTGAAAAGTAACTATTGTCCAGGGACGGTTTATGTGGTTATGGAGCAAGAGGTCCGGATACTTACCAAGCTCAGAGGTCTTGCGAAATAACATGTACGTACGCTGTCTTGAGTGTTGATGTCTTAGGACATCCGCTCTCAATGACAGCCGTATCTAAAAGCTAGGTAGGCGCTCGCCATTTGCGGCCTAAAATAGTTCTTGTCTCTAAAAACTAAATGTTAGGATAGGCATAGAAGAAGGCCCACCTAAACAAAAGCGGCAACAACTAATTCAGCATATTCAAAACTACATAAGATGGTGACGTGGGAATCCTTCTGGAGTCTCTCGTCCCGTCTTCACGTAAAACAGCACGCAACATATAGTCATAATTTCACTAGGTATGGTCTTTTCTCTGTAAGCATTTTTGGTTGAATATTAGAGTAGGCCCTTTTTGGCCAAAACTCTTCGCATCTTCCTGTGACGGAGGCCCGCATGAGTCACTTGCCTCTCGCAAGGATTCAGTGAAGACGGCCCACGCGAGGCTACTACTTCTCATCCAAAACAAGCATCAGAAGTAATGCCCGCATGAGGCACATAACTTTTCGCCACTATAAAAGATAATTTTCTTTCCTTTCAGCTTAGAGGTATAATAGCTTATCAGCCTGATGGACTCTGTTCGGGACAGGTTCATCGACGTGTGCATACTGAATGTGCCGAGGACGAGGTCGGTAGATCTACCCCATCGCCTGCCTGGTCAGCCACTGGCTAAACATCTCCAAGGTGAATCTATGACCCTTGCGACATACAGCCTCGAGCAGCTGGTGAGGCTCACGATAATAACCGCCGGGCCTGTAATAATGATCTTCAAGAGAGATCACGGGTATACTCTCGGACTTTATCTCTGACGTCGTCACTGAAGGGTAGCTTATCAACCAAGGCTTGCCAGTTAAGGGAATTGACCAGGTCATACAGAGAAGCCATATATATATATATATATATATATATATATATATATATATATATATATATATATATATATATATATATAACATGTCTTAAATGTTCGGCAGCCCAGATTACTGCCAGGGCTATCGCAACATACGGGAGCCATGGACCGGCAATGCCAAAGAATGTTCCTATCCCCGAGGCGATGGCTGGAATAGCCTCAGAGATCTTCTCAACTCCATGGAGAGCATTGTTGACGATTTTTCGGACCATCTCGCCAGCCTTCATCGGGAACAGAGCAATTAAAGCCCCAACTGCTGCTAGTGGGCCAAGAGAGCCCTTCACATAGGTACGATAAATTCCCTTGGCTCCGTGGATTAGTCAGCGGGATTCTGGCTCTACATCATCATAGGCATCCTCGTCATAGGCATCCTCATCATTGTCTTCGTCGTAGTCATTCTCATCACTGTCTTCGTCATAGTCATCCTCATCGTATTCCTCAACTGGATCCTCGAAAGCTTCCGGTTCATACATTGTTTGTAGTTCCTGCTGACTATATGGGAAATTTAAACTCGCTATATATAGACATGGCATCCGCAATCTTGAATGCAGGCATGTTTGTATTGGCGAACTGGGGTCTCAGCTTCGCCGACCATAAGGCAGCGGAGGAAGAGAGAAAACGTCATAACCAGGCAATGGAGAAGCTGTCTAAGGAGAAGTTTGAGTACAGCAAGGCACTCGAGCATATGCACCAAAGGGAGGCACGCCGACGGCAACAAAAGGCTCAAGCCACCCGGAACATCCAAGACACTGATGCGAGTCTCGATGAGTACTACGAGGCTGCAGTGCTCTCTGAGCCGACGCTCGACTATGTGGCATCAGCAGGTCAGAAGACAGCCGATGCCATAGTAGTAGTGGCTGCTGTAGCAGCAGCGACAGCTGGTGGAGTTAAACTCTCTATATATAGCTGAGGCTCAGGGAGCTACCAGCTGAATACCTCCATTTTGCGAGAAGTGAACCTTACAATATCCAAAGTACAGCACCGTTACTCCAACCGGGCGAGTGCCCCCTCATTCTCCGAACAGGTTCCCAATATGAAAGCTGAGCTGGTTGACATGGTTAGCCAGGATGTCCCTTCCTCCGAAGTGACACAGGCCATCCGGCTGTTCGAGCGCCGACTCGAGATCATCGTGGCCACTGGTCAGGCGGATTAAAGCATACAACTTCATTTCCAGCCGATAGAGACAGCAATCGGCCAGATCGCACACCTCACCGAGAATGTTGGTCCCAGCCACCACAAGTTTGAAGTCGTCTAGCTCCCCTACCTCCTGGACCACCCCTCCCTTCTGAACTAAGACTGCTACAGCTTTGCAATCCGAGGCACTTCGTTGCAATGTCAACTCTAAACGCTGGTCAGCCGTGGCCTGGACCTGCTGATGCTCTCGCTCTACATGTAGGATTCGTTGTCTAGAGCCCGCACGTTTTAGTTCCTGGTCGTTCTCATCATGCCACACCTGAGGTCATGGAGAGGTCATCGTTACATCCAGAAGATGCTCAGCGTACACCCGGAGGAACAGCTTGGCCTGCATCAAGGCCGGGTTCACATGTGTGTTCTCGAGGATGGAGAAGTGTGGCACTGTGACAGGTATTTCTACGTCTGGCTGTAAGTCGAATTCTGTGAAGCCGTCATCACATCCGACGACATAGTAACCTTTCCCGTTTGCGTAGTGGGAAGGTCCACGAGCAAGTGGAGCCAGGACTCGGTACTCATCGTTCACATAGGTGGTGTCCAGGGTGTTGTTGCTCTGCATAATCTCCCACCTGCTCAGCACCTGCGGGAGCTCTACCTCCTTCGCCACTGTGCTCCTGAGCTTAAACTTGAGCATCATGCTCCTAATCTCATGGATCTGTCCCGAGAGGGTGAAGTCGATGGACTTCCCCGCTATGGATAAAGGGTTCGTATCATGGATACTAGGTCGAATGACTGTCAGACAGGCCTTCCCAGTGTTCAACTGCCCCATCTGGATGCTGCTGTACATACTGCTGCATGTTCAAACACCTGTATATATTGAAATGAACATCGTCAGATTTAGCGCCAATGATTCCATGGCAACGTTCTATTGATTTGTTGTTTGTATGGACTCGGATACGTTGTATGGGCTTTCCTTCACATTTGATTATGTCTGACTAGTTTTCTGACGTGATAATGAATTTTTAGGCTGGAATCGGCCTTTTTCATTTACCCTAGTATGTTCTGAATGATAACAATTATGTAGGTCAGATTTTGGTGACCTCAATTGGTCAAACTTCGGCCTGCGTAATGTCATCCTTTGTACATGCTGGGATGATAAGAGTTTATTATTGTAGCCACATTAACTTCAGTCATGGATTCTGGGGAACACCCAATTAATTTATCCCGTTTTTCATGAAGCAGCGGAATTCCGGTTATTCTGACATTTTAAATAACGTCTGCCTGGCCGGTACGTGTATTATTTAATGTTCGTCGCGCGTGTTCGATTGTAGATTTATTTTTAGATATTGCCTGTCACTCGGGAATTTTCCTTAAACCATTACCGAATGTCTGTCTCAGTGACGATGTTGCGAAACATGTCTGGTACATAAATTTGCATATCAAACGACAGGCGACAGTCAGCCTGCTTGTTAACCCTTTCTGTCTGTCAGTGATTGCGATTTTTGAATTCTCATCTTGTTTCGTGAAATTTATGCAGTGGCATGGTGCCTGATCAATACAGGTCATTTGGCATTTTATTTTGCGTGATTGGATGCGTACTCAGAATTTTCAGCTACCTTTGGGGGTGTTTCAACTTCAGCAATTTAGGGTTAACATTCTTACCGTGCAAAACTTGAGGCATATGTCTTGTTATACAGTCCGTACCCATAGCTTTAACCATGTTATAGAGATTGTGATTGGCTTAAAACTTATTATTCAGCCAATCACAGATCTCGTTGTTAGATGTACGTCTAATTACGACAGCTCGTGCAGGCGAATGTTTCAAGATTTAGGAAAATGATATAGCCGTTCTTCTGCTTTTGACTTTACTACCAAAAACATCAAAATTTATAGGGCTAGAAGTCTTTGCTTGCGGTAAATATTTAGCTAACTTAAAACATAAATTCGTATGTAATTATAGGCCTTGATCTTTTGAAATAGTTTTGGGGCATGTTTTGATTTGCCAGTTAAAATAAAAACGAGAACAGCGGCCAGGGCGCGTATCTTGCGAGTACAGTGCCCATAGGCTGTTTTTGACACCGTATGTGATAAGCACGCTTTAAAATATGGTGTAAGTCAAGGCCTTAATTTATAGTAGTGTTATTAAGTTGATTATTTGCTTCGCCTGAAGTAAGGACTTCTACGCCGCCGGCATTTGAAGAGGCACCATTTCACACTTTTTTCGACCAGAAGCAAAGTAAGTTTTAAAATAAGTGTCTCTTGTCAAAATTTGAGGATGAATTTTATATTCATCAAAATATAATGTTAGGGGTTTCTTTTTAGAAATTAGAGCTCTATAGTCAATTTCAAGGTAATTGTACTCTAGTCAATTTCAAGGTAATTGTACATAATGACGTCATGTATTTACAATTTATTGTAAATTTATTAAGCACCTATCTGAAATTATAAGGTACATGTATTGTATAAATTTATTAAGCACCTAACTGAAGATTATAGGGTGCAAGATTTTATAAATTTGTTGAGCACCTAACTGAAAATTATAAGGTGCACGATTTTATAAATGTATTGAGCACCTAACCGATAATTATAAGGTACATTGTCACACAGGGTACTATTTATAACTGTGTTAAAAACTTCTTATTGTTGTGGATATTCACCACTACTTAGGAATTTACACCACTTATGAACATAACTCATTCGTGCACACACGGAGCGGATTTGCTTATTTGATTATTCTACATATTCACTAGGGATTTACAGTTATTTCTAAAATGTCATTTATTGAAGTTGTATTGTATGTCGCTTAAATCTTTGCTAAGGAGGTGTTCCTTCCTCTCTTAGTGGCGCTTTAAGCGCTATTGCATCATAGACTAGGAAAATATAGCTATTGAATCTGGCCAGACATTTCATCTTTATGTATAGCTAGGATAGGTGAACCGGATTTATTAGATAGCAGCCTAGGGTGCTTATCAGTTCTGTCTTGGCTGTTTTTGATTAATTTAGTAAAACTTTGACTGGGTACTTTAAAATTAGTCCAAATTGCCACAAATTCGGCTCTAGGTATCAACACCCTTTGGCTGCTCAACATTTAGTCCGGTATTACATTAACCTGGAAACGGGAAAGCTTGTCCATCTTAGCAGGGTGTGCGAAAGTAAAGCAGCGTGATATAAACTTTCTTGTGATGAATGGTGGTTAAATGTGTTTTCAAAAACACATTTGATAAATATTCCTCGCCATTAAGGGTTTACAATTAAGTTATTCGTCTGCTTTATTTGCCCAGGCTATTTCAGTAGCGAGTTCGCGCTCCTATAACCTAAGAAGTTAGCCTCAGGACAGTCTAAAAATCAATAGTCTTATTAAATCAATTCAGTAACCGGCTTCCCTAGAATTTAGGTTCTTTGGCGTCCCTATCCTCGTTATTACGTTTGAATAGCTTTGCAGGCAAAGTAATCTTCTTCTGCTGATTCACCTCATGGTTCATCAGCGGCTCATGATTGCTTTCCATGCCAGGTTGTTCTAGTTAATTTGTAGTTTTCCTTTTCACTTGTTAGATTTTAGGACAGTAGTTTGTTAGTGCTTTTCAATTGGTACTTGTTGCCGGATTGCATTACTACTTGGTACTTGTATACCCGACAACATCGCTGAGCCTAGTCCTCTCATTTTCAGTGCGTGAACATTGTCAGAGTACTTTCTATTTGGTAGTCGTTGCCGGATTGTACTCTCAGTATTCTGTTGCCAGATAGTGTCAACACGGTTACCCCTTTAGTATTTGTAGTTATATCAAAGCCGGATAGAATTTAAATTGGAGTGTTGTTGTCAGATAGTGCGCTCACCCACTATCATTTACGATATAGAATCTGAGCATTGTTAGCTGTTGCCAGATTATCAGCGCGGTTCCAAAGTAACCATAGGCAGTATTGCCAGATAGTGTGCTCAGACGCTATCACTACAGTATTTAATCTGTGCACCATATACTTGTCAGATTGTTATTATTTGTCTCTACCTTATTTATTGTTTATAATAAGCGGCAGTTATTTATAACATTCAACTTTGATGCCAATCACTTAGTCAATTTTTAATTTACCTCTTTAAAAGTGATATACCAAATAACCATTACACTTTTCGGGGACACAGCAGGTTGATTTGACCTTTGAGCCGTTAGCTAGCTATTAGTTCATTCGGTGTTTCCATTTGTTGGTATTTGAGCCGTTGTTCTGTTCGATTGCAAATTGAGTTACAAGGCTGGCCAACAACTTCTCAACTAACAACTTTTTGACTTAAGATCTATTTTTCTTATCAAGCTCGGTCTTTTCTTGTGGAACCCTTATATTGCATCACACTTCCCTTAAGAATTTGATTCTTTAGAATTTTGCAGTCAGGCATAGCCTTAGATAACCCATCAAGATTTTGGTGGCACCCCCAACCTTTTGCACTAAATAACACCCTCTACATCGCACTGTCTTTGCACTAACATCACATTTGCACTTTTTGTACTCTTGTTAAGGTGTCCAATAGTCACCTGACTCTGAAATCATGAACGCTTCATCGTCTCGTGGAGAGTGGATCGCTCGGGCATGACATATATATATATGTATATGTATATGTATATGTATATGTATATGTGTATATATATATATATATATATATATATATATATATATATATATATATATATATATATATATATATACTGAGCCAAAAAAGTTTAGCAACAGTGAAGTTTGGTTTGTTGTATTAAAACTATGCGTCCATTTATAACCAAATTTGCAGGCATGTTTCGTCAATGTAATGTGTCGCTGATGATGAAGAAATGCAAATCATTTCTTGCATTTCTCGGCCGCACGCTTACTGCATGTTAAAATGCATTTTTCATGCACTGGTCCACATTGGCGGGTAGCGAGGGCAAGAATTCACCATTTTGCAAAAGCAGATAACGAACGTTAACAGAAAATGCTTAAAAGTGTACCCTACCGAACATGGCCCGCCACCCAGTGCTACCAGAAAATCAGTGCCATGAAGCAATGGGAAGACTCGCTGCTGGGCAGAGCGTTCACGCTGTTGCTCGACATTTTAATGTTCACGCCTCAACCATTTCCCGTCTCCGCCAACGTGAGCAGGAAACTGGACATGTTAATGACCGACCACGATCTGGCAGACCGAGAGCAACAACACCACGAGAAGACGGCTACTTAGTGGTTTGAGACTGCGCCGCGGCTGTCCCGTAATTTACACACCGCTACCGGCACTACAGGGCATACACAAACTGTGCGAAACAGACTCCATGATGCTGGACTGCATGCCCGTCGTCCACTTGTTGCTGTTCCGCTTACAGAGCGTCACATCGAGAATCGGTTTGCATGGGCAAGAACTCATCAGCGATGGCGTACTCAACAATGGAGCCGCGTTTTGTTCAGTGATGAGTCGAGGCTGTGTGGATGTGGCGGATGGTAGGCAACGGGTTTGGCGACGTTTAGGAGAATGGTATGATGCAGCCAACATCATTCAGCACGACAGATTCGGTGGTGGCAGTGTCATGGTGTGGGCTGGAATCCATGAAAATGGCAAAACAGATCTTGTGATTCGCGGAAATCTAACGGCTCAACGTTACTGTGAAGAAGTTATCGCCCTGTTGTCATCCCTTTTATGCAGCATCATGCAGACTATGTTCCAGCATGACAACGCCCGTCCTCATTCAGCTAGGGTCACCAGTGAATTCCTTGAGGCTAACAACGTTCCAGTGTTGGACTGGCCAGCGCGATCACCAGACCTGTCTCCTATCGAACACGTGTGGGACATTCTTGGCCGTGTGGTGCGTGCGAACCATCCACATCTTCACAACGTGTGGGAGCTGGAAGCAGCACTGCTCCAGGAATGGGATGCGATTCCAATTCGTGACATCAGGTGCTTAATTCGAAGCATGAGAAAGCGATGTACGGCGGTGGTTAATGCGTGCGGAGGTCACAACCGGTATTGACATCTCAGTGGCATTATTTAAATTGGACCCTTCCGTTGCATGATGCCGTATTAAAGGCGCGATGCTAGCATTACAGTAACAATTGACTGTTGTTCAATTTGGAAAATGACCTATCAATTAAATAATATATTTGAATCAATTTATTGTTTTTATTAAATAACAATTATATACAGTAATATTCTGTGTTGCTAAACTGTTTTGGTTCAGTATATATATATATATATATATATATATATATATATATATATATATATATATATATATATATATATATATATATAGTTAAACGGCGATGTTTGCTAAAGTTCTCCAGCAGATCGTCTTTGGAGGGCAGAAACCAATGGGTGGCAGATGTAACACATCGACCACCTCCAAGAAAAAAACAGATGGTGGCCAGACCCTGCTCCCAATAGACAGGGTCCGATGACTCCTTCGTGATATCAACATTATCCATGAGCGAGCCACGGTCCCACCTCCATCTGATGCGGAAATACCGACTTCCATAGAGGATACCACACTGGCCCGTAGTACGAAGGAATTATTGACTGGGATGCTCTACCGGAGGTTTGACAGTGCCCAGGGCAGGTCACTAGTTCTCCGCAGGACACCCACTAAGAGTCCTGTAATTCTAGCTCTCCAGAAGGCTGGGGTTGATCCCAAAGATCTAACTGTAGGGAAGTGTGCTGGCGTATTCAGCCTCCACACTAATGATGAACACCGGATGTTGGATGCTATACAGGCTGGGGCCATAGATTACTTTCGAGAGGACATCAGTACACGTGTGACTGAAAGCCGTGAAGCTGGGTATGCCACTGGGGTGGCCGGCAGCCATATCGAAGGTAGAGATGAGGTGTGGGCCGCCGGCCATATCGAAGGTAGAGAGGAGGCCATTGAGAACATCTTCAATGAAAGAGGGCGCGAGCAGATAGAGAGTAATCTGAAGGAATTGCTAAAAGTTCCCCAAGAACTACCAGGACTACCTCATCAAAACTTACCTAAAGACAAATGCTAAGACGACATGGGCGAAGTGGATCTTCCGTGTGAAGTTTCAGAAAAAGAGTTGAAGCATCTGATCCTCAGTGGATAGAGTTTCAGAAAGAACTATCTGATCCTCAGGCAGCAGAGTCTATGGACGAAGCAGCTGTGACCGTGGACGACCCGACTGACATGTCAGCTTCCTGGTGGAATTCAACTTGTAGCTGAAGTTTTGAGCCTTCTCCAGTGATGGCTTAGTGTGCGAGCTCCCCTGTCTCCTTGTTGCTGAAGATAAAGAGGTATAGATCTGCGACCTTCTGCACGCCTGCGATGAAGTCTTGCTTGGTCTCCTTGAGGGCCAGGCTGTCGTATATCATCTCAAGCAGTGCACGACCACTCTTCAAGCTAAAGTACAGGAGCCTCGCATTGTGGCGGATATCTGGCAATATCTCACGGGTGTACTTCTGAAAAAGGATGAAGACAGTGATCTTGGTGTGCCGAATGCGTCTGGTGATGTTGCTGAGGTATGTGACTGTCTTCTGGTCCATTGTGGGGTCGTCGATAACTAGAACAAGTGGTTCATCAGTTAGTCGAGCTGCGAGCAGCTTCTCCATCAGTGCTTGCAGGTTGTGTGTTTTGGTGATTGGACCATTGTACCTCTGATCGTTATTGTCGAATGCCTCAGCGGCAGAGTCGGACACCAGAAGGATGTATCGAGATTGAAGATGTTCTGCGAGAAGGGCCCACAGCAAGATGTTTTTCCCATGTCCTGATGAGGCAATGATCAGCACCACCTGACCGGCATCATTTGGTCCACTACTGTTTGGCACTGACATGTTGCACGGGCGCATGAAGGATTGTTAACAGATCGTCAACCTTAGCCTTGTCTATATCCGGGAGATTAAATGGCAGTACTTCCTGTACCAGCTTTTTTGCCTGCTGTGTGGGTAGCGTTGTACTGCAGGCATCAAGCATGAAATCCCAACAACAGCTGAGAAGGTAATGCAGAGGGCCTGTGTCAGTACCCGCAGTGTCTAGCACCTCGAGTATCCGTATGATGCAGCTCGAGCAGCCATGCTATTATGTGGGATTAAGCGGTAGGCCAAAGAATCCCGACTTCATCTCGGGTAGTTGGATCTTTGCTGTTGCATTCGCTTGCCCATCCACCATGATATGGCTTAGGCCGATGCTGCCTACCTTGATATTCTCCCCATCTTGTTGGAATGAGCTCCGTGGTTTCAGGAGATCCTTAACCAGGTCCTGTGCGTAGGACTCTGCCATAACCTTGATGGCACCAGCCTCGTCGACTCCGAGAATACCTCGCAACACTGCCCTGTCTTTGATGCCCATCCCCTTGTATACAGTCTTGGCCTTGTTGATGGCTGATTGTCCTACCGTGTCAGTGTTTCCGATGAGATCTCTGGCTGGGATGGTACCTCGGATCTCTCGAGATTCTCCCTCCTCATCGAAGTCTAGGAAGGAGATAGGGGCAACAGTGTCTTCTGAACCGAGGCGTGCCTCATCCAAGTGAGCGAGATCACCTAGCTCTTTTTTATATTGCTATACATAGCATCTTAAACCTAAACATAGGCCACGATGATTTCGGCCATAGCACTCGTTGCTAGCCTTAGAACCGCGGCTTTCATTAAAGGAATGCGTTCACCCATGATCTTGGCGGCAACAGTATAGGAGGCGCCAGCGATGGTGATCTTTGGGATGGGATGTGTTGTTTCTAGACAGTGGTCGACAACCGTACTCACTACAGTGGCGAGGACAGCGGCTCCAGCGGCAGGAATAACCTCATTACCACCTGTCATCTTCACCACGGCCCCGTTCGCAGCCACGTTACCGGCGACATGAATGGCCAGGGAGTTAGCCTGTGTCAGTAGCTTCTGGGTCTTGCTTTTGAGCAGCTTCTACACCTTCTGGAGACTCGCCTGGCTCTCCGGGATTTGCTTTACAATCTGTACCGACGTCATGGTTTAATCTGTCTCTATAAGGACAAGTATACAATGCATTTAAATGGGTACGTTCTACCTCGAGAGCGCTAAGCAGATCTGACTAGTCTGCATCTGTTAGCTGATTAGATTGGTACTCGGGAATATTCACATTTATCCATATATATATATATATATATATATATATATATATATATATATATATATATATATATATATATATATATATATATATATATATAAATATACACCTGTGCAAAAGTTAAGCACCACCCTATTTTTACGCACATGCGAGGGTATATTCATGTGTTATGAAGAAAGCAATAGCATACACATTTATGTACCCATACATCTTAGTGCAAGAGGTAATAATGCAACTAGAGGAATGCTGATTATGATGGTGGGGAAACAGTGTTTTTGTTTGAACTTGAAAACGAGGCCTGAATATGGTTACGTTGACACAACTGACAACTATTGCCCTACAGTTGACACACGTGGCTAGATTGTCATAAATGGTGTCTGAAAACGAAGTTTAGCATCTGTGCACGAGTTTGAGACTGTCATTATTAATACCGGGTATATCCACCTTGTGCCTGGATTACGGCCTGGACACGACGTCCCATGCTGGTCACCAACCGACTGATACGCCATTGTGGTATTCGTTGCCATTCAAGATGGAGTGCGTCTGTTAATTCCTGTAGGTTCTGCACAGGAGGATCCCTCCTCCTCACCATGTTTCCCAGAATGTCCCAGATATGCTCAATAGGGTTCATGTTAGGGCTCCTTGCTGGCCATGGTAGGGTTTCGATGGCATTCTGGCGGAGGTATTCATGCACAGCTCTAGCACGATGTGGTCGGGCGTTGTCATCCATGAATATAGGGTGGGTTCCAGGTGCATGATTTACAAAATGAGGGACCACAACTCTATCCAGTATGGAATTTGGATATCTTTGTCCATTTAGTGTTCCAGGTACAGTCAACAGATCCAGCTTACAATCAAATGAGATGCACCCCCATATCATAACGGAACCTCCACCAAATGGAACTTCTTCCATGATGTTACGTTGGTCGTACGCCGTGCGTCTGGACCTCCATACACGAGTTCGACCATCTGTGGCATGAAGCAGGAACCGACTTTCATCGGACCAGTGTACCCGTCTCCAGGATCTCATGTTCCTGTGTCTTCTTTCGTTGCACCACCTCAGACGCTCCTCTTTGTGGTGTGCAGTGAGGAGAGGACGTCTGACAGGTCTCCTAGCTTTCATGCTAGCAGCATAGTCTCATTTTGACGGTAGACATTGACACTCTATTGCGCGTTTCCCATTGCTGGCTGAGCACTCTGCTGTTGGTGAATGGAGATCTAACAAGGCGTACTAGGGCTCGATCATCACGGGCAGTAGTCTTCTTCGGTCTTCCAGATCTAGGCCTGTCCTTCACCTCGTTAGTTTGAAGAAGTTCCATTTGGTGGAGGTTCCGTTATGATATGGGGGTGCATCTCATTTGATTGTAAGCTGGATCTGTTGACTGTACCTGGAACACTAAATGGACAAAGATATCAAGATTCCATACTGGATAGAGTTGTGGTCCCTCATTTTGTAAATCATGCACCTGGAACCCACCCTATATTCATGGATGACAACGCCCGACCACATCGTGCTAGAGCTGTGCATGAATACCTCCGCCAGAATGCCATCGAAACCCTACCATGGCCAGCAAGGAGCCCTGACATGAACCCTATTGAGCATATCTGGGACATTCTGGGAAACATGGTGAGAAGGAGGGATCCACCTGTGCAGAACCTACAGGAATTAACAGACGCACTCCATCTTGAATGGAAACGAATACCACAATGGCGTATCAGTCGGTTGGTGACCAGCATGAGATGTCGTGTCCAGGCCGTCATCCAGGCACAAGGTGGATATACCCGGTATTAATAATGACAGTCTCAAACTCGTGCACAGATGTTAAACTTCGTTTTCAGACACCATTAATGACAATCTAGCCAAGTGTGTCAACTGTAGGGCAATAGTTGTCAGTTGTGTCAACGTAACCATATTCAGGCCTCGTTTTCAAGTTCAAACAAAAACATAGTGTTTCCCCACCATCATAATCAGCATTCCTCTAGTTGCATTATTACCTCTTGCACTAAGATGGATGGGTACATAAATGTTTATGCTATTGCTTTCTTCATAGCACATGAATATACCCTAGCATGTGCGTAAAAATAGGGTGGTGCTTAACTTTTGC
Source organism: Chaetoderma sp. LZ-2023a (assembly GCA_034401795.1). Taxonomy (NCBI): domain Eukaryota; kingdom Metazoa; phylum Mollusca; class Caudofoveata; order Chaetodermatida; family Chaetodermatidae; genus Chaetoderma; species Chaetoderma sp. LZ-2023a. Next base: position 110,278,395 of record CM067373.1, read on the forward strand.
ACAGGTGTATATATATATATATAGTGGCTTAAACCATGGACCTACTAGTACTATGTACTAGGTATTATGATGTCTTCCGCATCGAATTGAAAGATAAGAAGTCACCAGATGAGCTCGCTCAGCTCTCTAACACTGAAGTAGCAGAGGAGCTGACAGCTGTGAAACTCTGCCTAGGATTTGGTAAGGGGCAGATATGCTTAATCGAATACCTTATTATGGGAGGCAGTATCGTAGAACAGCTCTTGCATACTAAGGGATTCTACAAGGATCGGGAGTATCTGCCGGACGTGTTCCAGCAGTTGCAGGCATCCATGGCATCCCCCGACTCTGAGTTGAATAAGGCTCTGCGCTACTACAAGCTGGAAAAAGGCTGTACCACCGAACCATACAGTCATTGGGTGTGTATGCTGACAGTGTGTTTGGGGGCTGCCGGGCAGGCCAAGCTAGTTCAGGCAATCTCAACCATGACTCCAATTGTTCCTCTGGAACAGGCAGAAAAGATGTTGCTAGCGGGAACCACGACCGAGCAGACGGGAGGCGAGCACAGCAATAGCCAAACCTGACACCACTTATAGGACTATCGTCCTGCTAGCAGTGCTGGGCGGGGTGATGGGTGTCAGCAGTCGGAACGACGGTGGCTGTTTGTCATCTGCTGTTCCAGCGGTCAGAATTGCTGTTCCAGCGGTCGTAGGAGACCACAGGGACCTAGGTGTCACTGGAACAACATGCGCGGCCGAGTTGATGTCAGTGTTAAACCCAAAGTGCACACCCGGGGAATTCCCCTCGACTATCATGCTATTGTACCCCCTAATTTTCACATCCTCGACATTCACAATCATATTGCTCGGAATAAGTCGTAGGTGTGGCGATATAGCGAAGTCTAGCTTACGACTGGCCTTCTGTAAGCCTTGCTGAAACTTGGCAATGAGGCTACTGGGATCTGCAACAATGATCGTGTCCTCAACGAGACTGCTGAACATAGCCTGCACCTCTTTTCCACTCACCCCATCTATGGAGTGGCGCAGCTTGGTCTGGGCTGCCAGGAGACAATAACACAATGATTCTAAGGACTGGTTGATTCGAACGACCCCTGCTGGTGTGAGCCCTGAGGTTGTGGGTGGGACAAAGTATTTCCACGCCTCTGAATGGTCCTGCCTGATTCCGAGTATATGCATATTCTGCACCAGTGCTCTGGGCTCTTGAGTCTGGATCGAATGAGAACGTCGCTGTCTTCCGACGGCCGATTTTTCGGGGTGTTTGATAGGGGAAGTCTGAGTAGTCTCGTTTCGGGTCACCATACATAACGCCTAGACCACTGTTGTCTCCACCGTGGAAACGATAGTCTGAGTGGGCGTTGAACTCTCGTTGGAGTCTACTGACTGCTGAGAGGCTGTAGCTCGCGGTTCTTGCAGTGCCGACGCCCGCAGTCTGTGGATCGAAATCATTCACATCAGGCAGGCTTGTGCCAGCTCATGGAGGATTCACCTCACCGTGTAGTACACATGGAATCTGAGACAGCGTGCAATGAGCGAGAGATTCAGGCCTGCCATCCAGGTATGAGCTTTCTTCGCATTCTTGATGGTGATTGCAAGGTTGGTCAGTGGTCGTGGATTGATGGAGAATGTGATGCGGGACAGCCCATCGACTGTGATCGAAATAGGTGTTTTGTCCGGTATGTCATTCAGGAGACCACGTGTCGAGCGGATCCAGAGTGTACCCAGGAGGGGCGGTTGTCTCTGGTCGATTGTCGTGAGGTTCGTTAGGAAGGCCATCTATAGTAGTCATCTTAAAGTCGCTGTTCCAGCCACGGGCGCAACATACTATTTTGCACCGTAGAGATCTTCGATGCGGCCACGGTGCAGCATCTTTTTTTTTAACTCCATGTCCACCCGCCTGCTGGATCCTTTGAGGTATTGCTGGCGCACTTTGAGTTTCTCTGTGCGGTACAGGGTTTGGAGCTTCAATATATGGTGGAACTCTTAATCACTGACCTGCCCATCCTCGAGAGCTTTGCTGACAGACTCGTCGATAGCCCGTAGGCTGATCTGTGCTAGTGTTACATACTTGGCATGCTTTTCCAGCTTCATGGTGATCTGACGCTGTCCAACTGCCAAGCCGGTGGCCAGGACAGTAGCGGCAAGGGTCACACCACCCAGCGGGATAGCGACGATAGCACCCACCCCTGTAGCAAGGGTGGCAATGGCGGCCACACCAGCACTGGCTCCAATCACACCCACAGCTGTGGTCGTGCGTGCAAGACTGGTGTAGGCTGTTTTATATCGCCTGCATGTTCTGCTGTACTTTTCTGGCTCATTAACAAGATTCTGTCTGATGGTGTCAATCTGCTGGAGTCGCCAGCCATGTACTGTACCACCCTCCTCAGGTGCGGGATATAATTCAGGCTGCTTTCGCCACTTCGATTTAGCCATGATATACCTAAGGTCTTAAACTTGTGCAATAACCTGAAGGATCTGTCGATGGGTCATTGTGAGATTCATCTTGGAAAGCCTGGCGAAGCATGTGAGCTTGTTGGTGCAGAGACATACCTCCCTCAAACACACATCATCCAGCTGTCGGAACGACATGTCAGGGGCCGGTAGCTTGCGCAGCCGTGACATCTGGAACTTCACCTTGTCACTCCGATAGTATGCCCGCCGTTGGCGAGCTTTCTTCGACTTATACCTTTGCACCCACTCCTCTTCCCAATGCTCTACAGACTCATCACACTCGTCATCCAAGAAATTATACAAGTTTGGCCCTACGATGCCCTCCTCCTGCCGGATGCGGCTCTCCCATTCTTGGACAGTTTGTAGTCCCTTCGTACCCATGCCTCTCTGGCGTTCTGTTCATACCAGCTCACCCGCTGCAGTCGCTCGCCTTGTCGACAACGCATTTCCTGTACTGCTATGTCTGCCTATTCCAGAGGAACAAGGGGAAAGGGGTGTGGCCCCTCTATCTCCTTTTTCAACATCTCGGCGAATGTCTGATAGGTCTGATATGATATCGTCATGATGGGAATAGGTCAATAAGTAGCAGCAGCGTAAACTCTAAATGGGCACCCGATAGACCATCCATGCTGGCATATAGACTAATAGTGGAGCTGTCAAACATGTGATTTACGTGCGTGAACATGTTGGAGCTGATCGCTTTCCAAAGTTTGCTGGTGGCTCCTGGCAGATATTCTATCATGTCTAATCCTACTTCAGTCAGTGAGCTGTGATAGGTACTTCCCGGTGGCGGATGCAACACATCGGCGTGTATGTACGTGGTGGAATGCTGAGCTACCTTGAAGAGAACCCATTCTATGCGATACTAAACTGCACGTCTACCAACTAGAGATGGCATGATGACATTCTCCCCATTTTGGAGTAGCAATCGGACAATCGGCATGGCTATACACTCCGTTTAAACCCCATATATATATATATATATATATATATATATATATATATATATATATATATATATATATATATATATATACACACACACACAATGGAGCCCATATTTGCTCACTCAACTGGTCTAGATGATCTCGTGGACGTGTACGACGTTGATGCCGCCAAGGTTAAGGAAAGCGATGGCAAGTCGTTCGTCCTCCAATATGGAGCAGTCTCCAAGACATTCTCCCTCCATCCCGTTGGTGGCGATGGTGTAGAGCTGCTCACTGACCTACAGGATGTCTCAAAGGAACGTCTGGGTCGAGAGAGAGAGATGAGGACAAAATAGTGTTCCGCTATGACTTCTCGAAGAAGAAGTTCATCCGCCACCCCATGATAGAACAGTCACAAGACAAGGTTGAGGATGTTAACAGTTTGTACGCTGACCTCGGCTTTTATGTTTCAGAGCCGACTGTGAAGCATGCCCCGCCGATGTCAAATGATGGTGTGGTGTTGACCCTTGCAAAACAGCTGCAGGTAGTCTTCGAAAAGAACACGGTGTGGTATCGCGCTGGACCTGGTGGTAAGTGGCGAGCGTGGGTGCCATTATATTAGACCTCCAGCGGTTATTGACCTGGAGGTCACCCCACTCTCCACCATTGTGAAGAAGCATGGCACGGTCCGGAAGCTTTATTACAGGGGGACATCTTTCCTGACCTATATAGGACAGGGCACAACTCTAGTTGCAGTAGCCCATAGGATTGGGGTCACTGGAGGAAAGCTCCTGCTTCGTCGTCCCTTTGATAAACCAGAGGAAGCTATCAATATTCAGGAGGGTGGCTTACGGATAGAGGGTGTCGCACTCCTCGAAGACGAAGGCCTCAGTGAAGCTGCTCGAGCATGTTGGGCTCACAAGTCCGCAAACAACACCCATTGTGCTAGAGTTGCGGCTTCTAGCTGGTGGTAAAGTGAAGCAGCTAAGACCGGCCCAAGATGGGATGAAGATCAACATCGAGGACGGCACAGGACGCGATATGACACAGATATTTCTCGAGAGGTTCACTTTGTTCGGTTTAACCCTCCATATATAACAGTACGATCCCTTCCGTGATCATCTGAGAAAGAATATCTATGACCGAGTTCACCCACGTGAGCAAAGTGTATCACATGTGAGCATGCTAGAGTCTGCGGAGGTGCATGTCGATGTGACACTGGGCGTGACTGTTTGTTTGATATCGAGACAGTCGGAACGACAGGCGCGGCATGTATTTGTGATCCAGCATTATGTCTTTAATCATCAACATCAACATCATTCATCAACGTTTTCATTAACATCATTCATCAACATTTTCATCAACATTAACATCATTCATCAACATTTTCATCAACATTAACATCATTCATCAACATTTTCATCGACATTAACATTATCATCAATAGTATCATCAACATTATCATCACTCATTAACATTTTCATCAACATCAACATCAACATCAACATCATTCATCAACATCAACATCATTCATCAACATTAACATTATCATCAACATTAACATTATCATCAACATTATCATCATTCATCAACATTATCATCAACGTTATCATCATTCATCAACATTATCATCAACATTATCATCATTCATCAACATTATCATCATTCATCAACATTATCATCAACATTATTATCATTCATCAACATCATTCATCAACATTATCATCATTCATCAACATTATTATCATTCATCAACATCATTCATCAACATTATCATCAACATCAATAACACATAGCGAGATTTGAACCCGCGATTTAAAGAGTAATTCAACATATAATAACACATGTTAGTTAACTTCGCTATGAATGCGTTAATATAAGAAATAACCTAGATTTGGCTGTTATGTGCTATCTATGATATGAATATCATAAGGAAAAAATCATCGACTAGGTCTATATCTTTTGTAGCAGTAAAGAGCTGTGTAACCTTTTATGCGATTGAAAGTAATATCTCACTGTTTACATCATCATAATACATAGCGAGATTTGAACTGGCCATTTCCAAGTGTAATTGAACATATAAACAAAGCAGCGCATTGGCTATTTGGGATATGCGTATATCTTATAAAATATTAATATATTGTATGTGCTGTGTACAGACAACATACTATATGGTCTTTTTGCAATAAATTGAAATTGAATTGAAATTTAAAATTGTCAGCCCGAACAGCGCCGACTGCAAACTATACCAGTCTTTCTCATAATGTGCGCGAGATGACAATACCAGGACGACGATCTCTACGGATGTATCCATAAAATGAGGATTGTTTTAGCAGGCCTCTGGATTTCAGGACATCCGATTTTTTTCATCCACATATCAAAAATGTATTTTTAGTAAAATCTTGTAGACACGGTTATGCTAGTTAACTATGTTCAAAGGGTAAAACGTTTCAAAACGCGTTAAGTCTGCAAACTGAATTATATTTATGCTTTTGCAATTTGTAATAGACGTGTTGTAGTTTAAATTGATGATTTTTATGAATTTCTGCATGCTCACATATGTAAACACTGGAAGAGACAAATCGCGCGCTCGCGCTATGATTGAAAATGGTAACCGCGCGCTCTCTCTTATTTTCTGGACAAAATATCATTAACAATCTGGTCGTCCTGCGATACATTCACGTTTTGGTCTAAGAACACATTCCCTGTACAAAGAAATCCACGAGAATGAATCTGATTGCAGAGGAGGTCAGGAAGTGAAAGGTTTCAATCTGCCACTCGCCTATCTGACGTCATATTTAAATTATACCACATGTTAGCTGACGTCACAATCAAATTGACGTATGTCCGCCACAAAAGTGGTGAAATTCCGTCACGAAAGTGTCTGAACTGTATATTTTTGCTGAATGTACACTTTAACAAGAATTGTTTAATTTGGCTTGGAGTTGTTGCTGTCAGGGGAGGTAACAGCTGACAGTCGTATGGTGAATGGAGGAAGCCAGTTTCAGCTATGACCCGCCCATCTCTAGCTAAACTCCACCCACGTTTTGCCCGTGTTAGGATCGACCGATCATTGCACTACCTGAATCTCAATTTTCTGAAAACGATGCAGGTAAGCTGCTGAATATTTTGAAACTAATTTGACTGGGTACCGTTGCTGTCAGGGGAAGTAAAAGCTCGCAGTTGTATGGTGAATAGAGTAATCCAGTTTCAGTCCATCTCTAGCTAAGCTCCACCCACACTGTGCCCGTGGTAGGATCGATAGATCCTTGCACTCGCTGAATCTCAATTTCCGGAAAATGATGCTGGTAAGCTGCTGAATATTTTGAAACTATTGACTCAACGGCGCCCAGTCATATTAGTTTCACTATTCCAATAGCATGTTTATTAAATAGTAAAATAACAAAATCCGCACAACTTGACGGACTATTAAGAAGTTATGATAGACTAAATCGCGGCATTTATGACGTAATTGATTACGACGGCAACCTACATGTGATGTATTGGATTATGACGTCATGTGCGGAGTTAGAGAAACTGGATTCCTCAATTAATTCTTATTCGTATTCTTATTTATATAATTTGAGCTAGTCTTCATGGGAAAAAGCAAGGGTATAATCGCTTAGGAAACCAATGGATTTTACCAAAGTTTATAATTTCTAGAATCAATGGACTATGCATCATTTACCATATTCCTAATCCACAATTTCATAAATATTCAGTCAAATTTTGATATTGTGATACACCCTACCATATTGTTCATGCAGGAGATACATTTCACTGTGTCCCCTTACTAGATAACTGGCAGGTGTAACTTCATCAAAACCACTGGAGATACCGCTTTGGGGTTTCGACCATTAAATGGTAAATCGCTATGAAAATCCACATTTTTGTTGCTCAGCCAATGTCTATTTGCAGGCCAGGTGAAAACTTCATTTACACGTTTACAACTGGAATGACCAGCTTGATTTTCGAGCCAGTCATTCTTGTTGTAAACTTTCAAAAAATAGTCTTGTCTTGACCTGCAAATGGACATTTCCCAAAACTTCGGAGTGCGGAGGCAAACTTTGCCCGCCCTGACCATTAACAGGTTAAGCTGAGACAATTAAATTGCGGTTATTATATATATATATCAACTTCTTCATAACCAAAAGACAAACATAGTTTATTGATTGCTTACTGCCTCATCAGCAAGTCTTTTGAGTGTGCCATGCTCTTGAATCCACGAGGCAATCGAATTCTAAAATCTCTCAAACGCCTACAGAGTATAATGCCTTACTGAATTTGACGGCATCAGGCAAAATGGCTGACACAAGGTAGGCAGTTTATATATAGTATATATAAATTGCCGTCCTTGTTTCACACATTTGTCAATCCTCTCATCGGCCAAACGCCTGCAGAGTACAATGACTTAATGAATTTGACAACATCGGCCAAAAATGGACGTCAGAGATCAAAGATCCGCGTTCACGTGACTTTACTAACTGATTAACTGCTTTACTTGTTTCAACCACATATCCATCCTATCATCAGTCTATCCATGGATGATATCCGTCACCAATTAATCAATCGGGCAGTTAATCAGTTAGTTAATCAGTTAGTCGGAATGGGCGGGGTGGGGGACAAGCTGGTGATTGGGCAGGCAGACAGATAAGCGGATAGGCAGATGGGCGGGCTGTGGAACACATGAATAGACAAGAAGGACAGGCAAGAAGACAAGCAGGTAAGTAAGCAAGCAAACTCGTTGGTAGCCTGGAAGGCAGACAGGCATGCTGGCGGGTGGGCAGGCGGGCTTACGGGAGTGGTAGGTGCTGACGTGCGGCGGTATATGCGGCTGGTTGGGCGGTCATGCAGGTGGGTGGCTTGAGGGGGCAGGGGATATGTGGATGAGCGGGCGAGCGGGTGGGCGGGCTGATGGGTAGTCAGGCAAGCAGGCGGCAGGTAGGCAATCATCCACCCGATCACGATCCATCCAGCTGTTGTTCCACCATCACATCTATGGTGTCAACCAGTCAGTCATTCATCTATCAATCAACACAACGTCTTGTACCCAGGTAGGTATAGCATGCTTATGACTTTATATTGGATTCAACCAATAATATTCGGGACCCCAAGTGTGCTGTACCCAAAACAGCAGATAGAAAATGTAATGCGATTCTCAATGTTGATGTTTGAACTGAAACTAAAAAGATAAGATCAATAAACATATCAGAAGATAATTCATGTAAGCCTGCAGTATCAAGGACGCCCCATTAGGTGGCTAGATAACCCCTAAATGTCACGACAGTTACCAGATTTCACTTATAGCAGCAATGAACTCCCCTTACCCAGACATGTTCAATTGTCATAGAAGAAGATGCCTTACATCATTGGTTAACCCTTTGACCCCTGGATTTTCAGATTCTCAACTTCAAGCTAGTCACACAGGTAAGCTGCGGAGAATTTTACACCTAATTTGACAGGAAACTGTTGCTGTCACGAGCCGATAACAGCTTCTAGTCAAATTAATTTCAAAATACTCAACAGAATATTTACTAAATAGTATCGGATTTTGGTGTTTTGGTTTTTTTGTGTTCAAAGGGTTAATGTCAGAGCATACATATTTAAAGAGACATTTGTTCATGCTTCTCTATTTCAGTGCTGGTTGGCTTGGTGAGCTCGCTCGCTTCTCCATTAGACCCTTTCTCCACTGCCCTCTTCCGACGAGACATACATCGCGAAGAGCGGCTTATTCCAGTTCCAGGATTGTCACCCTACGACGTTCTGCGTTGTTTTGACCCGGTTCCACGTTCTGGTGCTCCACGTGGTGCGCCGGCCCGCGAGATTGTTCGATATATCTTTGATCATTTCTGCGCGTATGTAAATGTAATTTAACTTTTGTATCATTTTAATTTGCCGTCAAATTTATTCAAGAAAATTTCGATTTTCTCATACCATATCGCCATTTGCAGAAAAAACGGGTTTTTTGTATTTACCGCTAGAATCACTGGTTCAGGTATTGAGCCATTCCAGTGGTAAATAAAAATGTCTTGTTTTGCAGATCGGCAATTCGGGAGACAGCTGATAATGATGTTGGTTTTTATCAGTATGAATGTTAAAAGGTTAAGACGAAAGACCAAATATAAAACAAATCATTTGCAACAAAGATATCATACTAATAATTTGAAACTATTGCCTATGACAGAAAGCAGTCGCTGTCAGATTATTTCTATCGCACACAGACACTTTTGCTGCAAATCTTGGTTTTCAACAATGTTTTGCAGTAACTTGTCCATGTGTGGGTCACTGACTATTATAATATTGATCGCCAGACATGTTTCTGACATCAAACATGGTTTGAAATGACCATAAGTTGGCTTAGTGCTGTGCTTGCAAAGGCCCAGCATGATGGAATCCTAATGTATGGTCACGCTCTTTCATGTGCTAAAGTTTGAGCCAAATAGAACAAATAGTTTTTAGCACTATTCACAGATCCAGAATTGGATATGATCTGGATACATGGTCTTTTAGCCAGATCACGGGAATAGTCTAGAAATCCCGTTCCACGGCGAGTAGATGGCTGGGTTTAAATTTGAGCCAAATCGGATCAATAGTCGTTTAGATACATCTCACACAAACACGCACGCACGCAACCACACAAACGCACATACACGCACACGCACACACACACACGCACGCGCACACAAACGCACACACAGCAAGGTGGAAATACTAAGGGATATTAGAACTGACAGCAACTCTCAAAATCAAATTGTTAATTGATGTGTGAATTATGATGCAAAGGTAAAATTAATTTGTATATACATGGCCGAAGTGCGATGTCGGTGGGTGTATCTGAGGAATGTGTCTAATATTTGTTGCCACCACCCCCACCCCCCACCCACGCTCGCTCGCTCGCACGCACGCACGCACGCACGCACACGAATGGGAGGAGGGTGTGGCTGGATCCTCCATCGGAAGAATGTAAAAATTAGAAGCCATCTATATCTCCTGCATCGCTAAGTAATAAATATCATCCTTTAGATTTTTGGATAGTGTACTATTCATATAAGTATGAGCTCCCTCCAACCACTCACCCCCCACCCGAAACCCCCAACCCCCAGCCCCAACCATCCCCCCCACCATCACCCAACCACTCCCACCCCACCCCATAACAACCCGTACTGTCGTGATACACGTGTTTAGCTATGTCGATCCAGATGAGTTCTAATCATAAAAAATGATGCCACCTTACACACGAAAACAAAATCATACATTTGAAGGCCTCCTTTGAATAGTCAAGGCCAAATCTACCTTTGACACCCACACGCCAATATGGCTAAGTAAGAGGGTACGAAATCATAATTTAAATTACTTATTCCATACATACTAGTGTTGAATAGTGTGTTGCTAATTTTACGTAATTGTGTTGCTACCTCATCTGTCTATTCTGTCTCCTCCAGCATATGTTCATCGTATTCTTTAAGCGTGTCCTTAAGAACTGCTGGGCAAGAGGGGTCCATAGGGTCAGATCCAGGGTTGGTCCCGGGAAGCTGCTTGATCGATTCTGTTAGTGGCCATCTTGGATTTTGCACTACTTTAAGAAATACATTTAAAGACCCCCTGTGAAACTTCTTGACATGAAACTCAAGAAACTTCATGGTCTTCATCTAAGGCAAGAGATAAACAAACCTTGTTCACATGTTCAACATGATTGGTAGATTTGTCTTGGATAACCTATAGTGTTCACAATAAACACTTTTCGTCTGAATCCCGCTGATTGCAAATATAATTAGGAACTAAGGTCCATTTAAATACGTTCAAGGCAAACTGCGCAAGTCCACCGTGCAGACACATGCACGAATGTACGCTCACTCAACACGTGTATCTGACACAACAACCCGCCCTCCCGCTCGCTCATATTGTGAATTGGGAATAGGTTCAATTGACCAAAGAATACCCAAGTTATTCGCTTCACATTGCTCTAACATTTACACGTAATCATAAGAAACTCAGAATGCAGGAAATCGAGCCATGAGCCTGCACCTTTTAATGTTTTTTCTTGTGGTTGTTAGGTAGGCGGGTATCCCCGAACACCATTCTATGAGAGGCGGGAGGCGGGGTGGGGGTAGTGGACACCCATTTCCTATTTTCCTTCAGACAATGTCATTCAACGGGCCCTTTCTCCATCGATCAATACTCACCATTCTGTTACTTCTGTTACTTCTGATATACAGCTGGCCCTGACAGCTGGCTCTAGGACTATAGACGTAGAAAGCTTTACCGACTCCTTGGAACTGGGTACTCGGCTCCCAACTGCCGAGTACCAGTCTACCATAGAGCTCATTCTTGTTTGCATAGCTACAAGAGCGTACATGCTTGATTCGCAGTAGAGAGATTCAGCATTAATATCTAAGTCTTTTGTCTGTGATTGTGGTAGCTAGGTTCTCTTACAAGGATAATTGGATAATATGGATACCGCCGATGATAACCAGGTTGTATAATTCCTTATTATCCATAGTTAAGACTTAGGGCTCTAAATTTCGTTGTGTCGCATGTTCCAATTTCTGACCCCAAAGAATCCGGGACGTGTGTTAACGAGATATGCCGGATGATCGCCTTCTTTAAACCCCAACAGGCGATCGGCAGATATGAAAATAGGTGTTTGCTACGGTATTTCTAACACGAATATCGGCTGACGTCGTTCTCCGTAGGATCCGAGCGGGTGACGTCACACCCGTGAAGCTCGGATGTTTATGTGAAGAAAATTTTTCATTAATTCGCGCATCTTGTTCTGGGTGCTGCGTACTAAAAATGGTACCGGAAACTTTGGAATGTTCAAGTTTACGTGTTATCACGATCGGTTTGCAATGATCGGTGGTTTCAAAATTCTTGATTAAGATGTGTGGTCTGCGGTTTTACCGTGTGCTACAGCAGTTTGTTTACATTTTGTTGTTTCTTCACATATCGTTTTGGCTTTCGTTAGGAGTATAATTTATATTGATTGGTAAATATACCCCGAATGCTATGCGATATGATTCCTGGTTCCTTTATACATCCTGGAGGATCAATTATGGGTGTATTTATGCCCGCATGGTTCTTGTCGTCATAGTCAATGCGATCTTTGCTGTAACGTTGCGGGGTGGGGTGCGGGAGGGTTACAGTTAATTTATGGTCAAATTATTTGAAAATTAATTGTCTGCCTTCCATCTGTGTATCGTTCCGCTTGCTTATTGTAGGTTTGTGCTTATTTATAGGCCAAGCCAGCCCCGCCATCATGTGGCGTGTGCCACAAATTCGTACGGGTCCTGTTTATGGACCATGTCTGTTTTAGGTGTACGCCATGTAACCTTGATAGTAGGTGTAGTGTGTGTGTGCAGTGTCGTCCGCAGAAGTGATGTTAAAGTTCCTTGCCCAGAAGGATGTGGCTGGGTCTGATGCGGAGTCAGGCGGTCCGAAGGTAAATCGTGGAGCGTCCGGTTTGGCCGTTGGGGTCGCTCCACGTCCCCAGCTGGGTGTGGTGGAGATGGCACCGCCGGCGTGGTTCGGTCCGGCTATGCAGGGTTTTCTGCATAGCGTTCTGCCCACGCTGGTGTCGTCCCTGCTGCCGAAGGTTGGGAGGGGGGCAGTTTCTCCCCATGCCTGGTACGGATCCTGTCCTAGGACAGGGTTCTGGACTGGTTACCGAGGGGGCCGTCTCGTACGAGGAGGAGAGGTTGCTGCGGCCTGTGATGCCACGGGTGGAGAATATGGAGGTCGATTCCGTCCTGGACGGAACCGTCATCCATTTGTCTGGCTTGGGGCAAGCCAGGGCAGCGGCTCCGCCCGTGGTTGAGGCCAATCTGGTACCAGGCACCGGTCCCGTGATGGTTGGTTTGACGCCAGCCGATACGGTGACCGGTGTGCCGGGCCGGGAGTGGTACTCACCTATCTCGCCTGGTCTGGCGGTCAGACATGGGGTGCCGTTGGCGCCCATGTCTGGCCACGGTTCCACGTCTGCTACGGGTCCGCATGGTTTTCCGGGCGGACCTACCCCATGGACTGATGTTTCATGGGGTGGCGGCGGAACCATTTGGTACCGGAGTGGCTGGCGTGTCAGCCGCGGCTCCTTGCCGGGAGGCTGTGGCTGGCAGGCCCGTGAATGCGTCAATGGGTGACGTGTTCACGGGTGTGTCCTCCTCGGAAGTAGACTGGTCGGAGGCCCTGGCTTGGCTAGCCAGGGTTGACCCGTCTGTGGTTTCGGCCACGGCCGAGGAGGATGCGCCCCGTCCGTCGGTTGCATCGATTCGGACGGGGATCTTGCCCGCAGCCCGGATCCAGTCGGTTGGGCTGGATCCACGGTGCATAGAGTTGCTGGATGCTATTTATAGCAAGCAGCTCACAACCAAGGGCCAGCTCCCTGCGGCCTCCAGGGAGGTGCGGGCAAGGTGTCGTATTCCGCAGGGGGAATACGACAGATATGGTGTGGTACCGTCGGTCACCGAGGATGACCGATGGGTTCAGGGTGTTCAGAGTGCTGGAGCGGGTGGCCCCGGTCCGGCACTTGTGGACAAGTCCCAGGAACACCAGGAGTAAGTCCTGTCCCTATGCGATGAGGGTGAGAGGGCAGCTATGAGTGCTGTCAACCATTCGTATCGCCTTCTTCAGTCGGTGTGGGCTGAAGCGGGGCCAGGCCACCCTGTGCCACCTATGGTGCTTTCGTGTGTCAATGACGGCTTGGTGCTGTCTATGTACGCACTGGCAAGGGTGCAAGCGTGTGTGACAAAGTCCAGGAGGCAAATGGTTCTTGACCATATGCGTCCGGCTACGGCAGTCAGGGAGCGTCCTCTTGGGACACCCCTGACTGGACCTATCATCTTCGGTGGCCAGGCGCGGGCCATCCTAGAGGACACTGCCAGCATTGCGCAGAATCGGTTGGTGGTAAACCTACAGCTGGAGCATGTGCAGCAAGCGCATGCACTAGGGGCTGTAGGGAAGCTGTTAGCTGGCCAACCTTCGAAGAAGCAGAAGCAGATAGGCAAGGCGAAAGCTAAGCCTGCTGCGACTTCTGCTTCGTCTGGATTTTCTCAGCCGCCGCCGGCTAAGAAATCCAGTAAGGTTGTGGAGGCCTCTGCCCTCCCCAATGTTGCTCCGGATCGCCCTAGAGGCGGGAAGGGCAAGGGGAAGGGTAAGGGTAAGTCCTCCAAGGGCGGAAAGAAGGGAGCGGATCGTACCTGAGGGCACGAAAGCTCCCTTCATATCCGCCTCGACCGTACTTGTGCGACAGGAACAGCGGTGCCAGTTATACCTGCCGAGCCAGGACGGAAATGGTTCTCTCTCTCTCTCGTTAAGAAAGGGGGGGGGGGGCGGACCGCGAGCCGGAAAAGCCCGTTAGACGTCGAGGCGTCTATGGTGGGTGGAAGGCTCATGCGTTTCGTCGAGGCCTGGCGAGGTGTGACGTCAGACAGTCTGGTCCTGGGATGGTTATCCCAGGGGTACATGCTGGAGTGGTGGGACTTTCCGCCGCAAAATCTGTCTTTGGCACCTGTCTGGACACCCGTACCACGGGAACCAGACAAGTTAGAAGCCGTTCACAACGAAGTGTCTGGTTTGCTTCTGAAGGGAGCAATAAAACCAGCGAACCAGACCACTCCAGGCTACCATTCCAATATGTTCCTTGTCCCCCAAAAAGCACAGGGGGATGGAGACCCGTACTCAATCTCAGGCCATTAAATTGGTTTATCCATACGCCTCAGTTCCAGATGGAAACGCCGAGGTCGGTAATGGCAGGATTGAGGAAGGGAATGTGGTGTGTATCGATCGATCTGAAAGATGCATATTTGCACATTCCGATGAATAGGAGTTGTCACAGGTTTCTGAGATTTGCGTTTCAGAATCAAGTATGGGAGTTTATTGTTCTCCCGTTTGGCCTGTCGACAGCTCCAAGGGTTTTCACAAGAGTGGTCCTTGCAGTGAAAACGTTTCTCAGAAAAGAGAACGTGCCGCTACACACCTACATAGACGACTGGCTGATCAAGGCAGACTCGGCAGCCAGGTTGAACGTGGATACTGCTCTGGCTCTGAAGTTACTTTCATATCTAGGCTGGATAGTCAACAAGGAGAAATCCGAGTTGACGCCCACTCAACATTTCGTTTATTTGGGGATGCGATTCGATCTCGAGGAGGGCAGGGTTTACCCATCAGAGCCCAGAGTGGTGTCTCTGTTAGCCATCCTCAGGAGGTTTCAAGTGGGAAACCACATTCATGCGAGGCGGTTTCTTCAGATGCTGGGCATGGTCTCCATGGAGCAGGTGATCCCGTACGCTGCTCTAATGCGAAGACTTATCCAGTTGTATCTGATGTCTCTGTGGAAACAGAACAGAACCCCTGTCAAAACTAGTACCAGTTTTGGAGCCGATAATGTCGCATCTTGTACGGTGGGAAAAGCGTCAGAATCTCCTAGTAGGGGTTTCGCTGCACCTACCCCACCCCCAGCTGTCCGTGTACACGGATGCATCGCTGGAGGGGTGGGGGGCTTGCCTGGGAGAACACCAGGTCTCGGGCACATGGACTCTCCAGGAGAGCCAGCTGCATATCAATCTGTTGGAAATGATGGCAGTGGAACTGGCGTTGGAAGAGTTTCTTCCGATGATCAGGGGCAAGGCGATATTGATACGGTCGGACAATTCGATGGTAGTATCATACATAAATCGCCAAGGCGGGACCAGGTCACCCACACTGTGTATCAAAGTGTGGCACTTGATTCAATGGTGCAGGAATTACTCGGTTGTTTTGAAAGCAGCTCATATTCCTGGGCAATTGAACATTCTGGCGGATGCTTTGTCTCGCAGACAAAGAATGCTGCCAACAGAATGGTCCCTCAACCCTCCAGTTCTACGAAGGATCTTCGAGCATTGGGGCAAACCCAACGTGGACTTGTTCGTCACAAGGGAAAATGCTCAAATCATGACTTATGTCTCGCCGATTCCAGATCCAAATGTCGTCGATACAGACGCTCTGGCGATAAGCTGGAGAGGGATGCACGCTTACGCGTACCCACCCACTATTCTTCTGCCGAAGGTATTGGTGAAGATCAAGATCGGGGAGGAACCGTGTCTGGTCCTGCTAATAGCGCCGTATTGGCCCAGCAGGGCGTGGTTCACGGATCTGCTAGATCTGTTGGTGGAAATCCCAGTGCAGTTGCCCGAGATTCCGAACATAATCTCCCAGGCCAAGGGACGCTTCCTACACGAGCGTCCCGAAATGTTCAAATTGACTGCGTGGATGTTATCAAACAACGTTCCACATCGGAAGGCTTTCTCGACAAGCTGCTGATTTCATCCCGGCTGCGAGAAGGAGGTCAACCTTCAAGTCATATAACAACAAGGTTAACAGATTTGCAGACTGGTGTGAAGAAAAGGGTATTGATACCTTTCAATCCACTATTCAGCAAATAGCAGACTTTCTCTGTGAGCTGTTCTTTTATGGACTAGTTCCCGTCACAATTGCTGGATACAAGTCAGCTTTGGCATCAGTTATCCCTTGTCTAGCGAACAGGGATAGTCCAGAGGTGGCCCAGTTAAATGTGATGGTGAAGGGAATGAGCAATCTCCGACCGAGACAACTGGTAGTCATTCCAGCCTGGAGTCTATCTTTAGTGCTTAATGTACTGGCCAAGCACCCTTTCGAACCGTTGCGTTCGGCTAGTCTAAAGCATTTGACTCTAAAGGCGGTCTTTCTATTGGCAGCTTTCTCAGCTAGAAGGCGAAGTGAGATCCATGCACTTTCGGCAGAGAGGGACCGATTTATTGTCTCCGGAGAGGGTCTGTGTCTTCTGCCAAGAGCAGTGTTTGTCAAAGAATCAATCTTTGAGATA
>CM067373.1:110296101-110378796 GCA_034401795.1 Chaetoderma sp. LZ-2023a
TAGAAAGGAAACGGAGACGGGTATTATCGAATGCTTGTTCACCGGTAGCTAAATAGCCACACATTGTTATTGGTAAAGATAAATATCGCCCCATTAAATAATTAAGAACACGAAGTGAAGTAATAAATGTGTATTTTTTACAATGTATAGCCTCTGGCCAATGGGGTACTGAGATAATAATGGTAATGTATAAGCTTCATTATGTATTTACTCAGTAATCCTCGCTGCATTCCGCCTTTTGTAATACTTCTGACTAATGTATAATTTGAATATAATTATACTAAACGGCTTTACTCCTGTAATAGACTCCATTATGTATTTATTCAGTAACCATCATTGCATTTAAACTGTTGTAATACTTCTGACTGATGTGTATTTTGAATGTAATTAGACTAAAGTGCATTACTCCAGTAACAGACAGTAATAAGTGTATGCTTAATTCTATCAAAATGGCATAGATGATGTTAGCAGCATCTTGTAAATGTCAACTACGAATGCAATTAAATGGGTTAAGCTTAATTTGATTTGACGCTCTTGGACGTCTCGTCTCTCTTGCTGAAGCTTGCTCAATTTGTCCAGAATGGACCTTTCCACTTTATCCATCCATCATAATCAACTACGTGACATGTAGGACGACGTCATAATCAATTATGCCCGACACGTATGAATTGTATGGCTTTACTATTTAATAAACATTCTGTCGATTATTTTGCAACTGCACACAGACAAATTAGTTTTAAAAATATCAATATCTTACCTGTATAGTTTCTGGAAATTGATAGTCAGCAGGTATTGATAGAATGCAACACGAGCAAGGTGTGGGTGAACCTTAGCTAGAGATGGGCGGGGCATAGCTAAAACTGGATATGTCCATTACTACACGTGCTGCCCATTGGCCACTTTAAGTATATGCGTTGACTAACCCTTTTACACTAAATCTGACAAAAACTACTTGTGTAGTGGTCTTTGGGAATTTCCCTATGCAGACCAGGAGACGAATGTTTTTGACTGGAATAACTGGCTCAATAACGAAGACAGTCATTAAAGTTTTACGTTTTCAAAAGTAATCTTCTGAAGGTATGCAAATACATGTTTTGTATGAAAAATTGAAAATTGCATAAAGAGATTTGGATGTTAAAGGGCTAAGGGAGATGACTGATTCTATTATACGCATGCTCACATCAAACTGTTTCCATTTGACCCATTGTGTGCGCGCTGAGTTGTAAGAATTGTATTTGTTATAAGCAATCCTGACAAGATGCAACCAGAAATTTAGTGAGCTAGAGAGATGTTTATTGAGTCAGGGAGTTAGAAGTAATATAGTACAATCATCAGCTGTCCTTGTTTATTTCCTCTAACGTTCTTTAATGTATAATCCATTGTATCTTATTTTTATATGTCGTGCGCTGGTTCCTATGACTGAGCGTTCGTCCGCATGGCGACTATGATGATGCGTTTTACTGTAGTACACAAGCAGCACGGCGACATGGAAATTCCAATGAGAAATCAAGCATAATTTATATATCCACAGATTAACTAGCGTGATTGCCCATTCACCGTCGGAATGGCGGAAAACAGTTTTATCTATGCTCGCCCATGTCTAGCTAAGCTTCACCCACGCTTTGACCGTGTTTGGATCGATCGATCCCTGCAATCTTAGAATCTCAATTTCCAAAAAAGATGTTGAATATTTTGAAACCAATTTGACTGGGTGCTGTTGCTGCCTATGAGTGATCGATAAACTGGATCCCTCTCTATATAAAATGAAGAGGTTATACAAATATAGACAGCTATAGATTAGACGAATATCATTATTTGTCAAAATCATTGTCTCGGCTGTCATCTGTCATACGTCATTAAAGTAAGGGCGAATGCCACATTCCACCATCAGACCAGATCATAAACTTGTTAATGCCACTGTCGAGATCAATAAAGCAGAACGCTGAGCTATTAGTACAAAGACATCCATTATTCCGGATTCCATAATTTTATGAATTGGTTATTTTCAGTAATAATCTATAATTCACCTTTCCAGAGTACCCATGTGTCTCTGAGCTCGTATAACGTCATAATCGGCGAAACGGCCTGTAGGATGGCGTCATAATCATTACGTCATAAATGAATCTACATGGCCCGTCTTTAACTTTTAATAGTCGGGCACATTGTACAAATTGTATGTCTCTACTATTTAATAAAGAGGCTGTTGAATATTTTGAAACTAATTTGACTGGGCAGCAACAGCACCCAGTCAAATTAGTTTCAAAATATTCAACATATTACCTGTATAGGTTTCTGGAAATTGATAGTCAGGGAGTTCAGAGATCGATCGATCCCAACACGACCTAAGTGTGGGTGGAGCGTAGCTAAAAATGGAAATGCCTATTGGGGGTGAACTAGAGTTAGCGCTCGGCTACAACAAATAAACCAATTGTTCTTTCAAAATGTTTGACTGATATGAGAGTTATTCGTGCCAGCGAAAACAATTGGATGGAGGAATGACCAGACCCCCGCCCATAATGGGAACATTTACCCTATCAAGATGGTCGTTTGCAGCGCCATGGGAACATCCAACCCAAATATGCTGACGATCCCAACAAAATAACTAAAAAATATTTCACATGACGAACACACGCACCCGTACGGATGAAACCTAAATTCCTAGAAAATAGACATAGAAATTGAAGTTCAAGGCAGGCCTAATTATACAGGTAAGCCATTTAATGTTTTGAAACTATGGCAACGATAGGTCCCGGTCAAAGAACTTTCAACATATTCAACAGTATGTTTATTAAATTGTAAATTAAAAAAGACATACAATTCATAAACTTTCGGGAGAAACTTTTCCAGATTCGTGGCGGACATACGTTATTTTGATTGTGATGTTATATTAGCTAACAATTGACGCATTTTAATTATGACATCAGTTACCTAAGTGACAGATCGGATCCCTGCATTGCCACAGCTAGTCATCCAGTGATAATAGTGGCAATAGCTACGCCATTGTTGTAAACCGTACATAAATGGAGACCCTAAACAACCAAAGAATTACATATCCATTACTTTACTCAGCTGTCTTGGAACACTATTTACCTCAACAATCTTTAAAAAAAAGCCGTCATTTATGAAAGAGACATTACAATATGACAAACATGAATTCAGGTTTTCTAAAATCGTGTCCAACATTTTGGAGAGCATCGGGGTGGGGTGGGGGGTGGGGTGGGGGGGGGGGTCGGGTGATCATGAAATATTGCCCTTTGTATGATCATTCCAGTACAGAACTTTCTGTCATAATTTTGCACTTAGCGTTCGTTATGTAATCTGTGATACGGCATGCATCGATATATTCACATTAGTAATTGAAGATTAATATTGACGGGAAATACTGTTCAGGAACAACGATGTGTCAGGTGTTGTTGACTTATCTCTCAAAACAGCTATGATTCCTTCGATGGGGTTGACAATGGACGTGCAATCTTTCAATAATTCCCCATTAAACAATGGATAGTGATGTATGCGTGTCGCATTTTACAATGTAGATCATACCAAAGTCGTGATATACTTAACCCCTCGTGTCAACAGCGTATTAAAGCGTTCAACATGCTATTTATTTTAAATTGACCATTTAATTGCCAATACTTTTCAAAGAAATTTTGATTTTTGCAGCCAAAAAGAGTATTTTTGTAAATTTATAACGAAAATTTACAAAAAATAGATTTCTGTTATCTTTCAAATAGACATTCTTCAGTGTTATGGTCAAGAAAATTCAAATTTCCGCTTAGCCGGTGTCCAATTGCAGACGAGGAAGCGTGTTTTTGAAAACTTACCACAGGAATGACTGGCTCGGTTACCGAGCCAGTCATTCCAGTGGTAACTTTTCAAAAATATTCTTCTCTTAGCCTGCAAATGGACATTTCTCAAGATCACTGCAGAGGTAATTTTTTTTACCAATTTGACCATTGCATAGTTAAGTTGACACAAGAGGGGTTCAGAGCCCATGGCGGCGTTATTGCGGGAAACCATTAGCTCGGCTTTTCCGTCCGTCCATTAGTCAGTTAATTTAAACATTACCGGTAGTGTATGTGAGAAGTTAGAAGTAGAATGATATTTTTATCCTAACGCATCAGTAGCTATGTTATCCAGAACTAATATGATGAAGCAAGGTTGACAACTCGTAAGCTATAAATGCTGGCCGTATGGTAGGATAATGTTAGTAACCAAGATTGGCGTCAATGAGTGAGAAAGGATGCGAGAGGCCGAGAGAAAGAGAAAGAGAGATGGGAGAGAGATGGTGAGCTAGGAGTGTTAATGTCGGGAGGGGAGCAGAAGACGCGTTGTCTGATTTGTTTGACCCTGAGATAGGCTTGCAGTTTGAATCAAAGTCTAAGTAGATATACACGGTAGAAGGTGACCGATGCTTTGTAGGAAGTTTGTGCAAATATTTCTATCAAATTTCTTTCAAAAACGGCAATGCATGTTTTACGCTTTGATATCTAGCTTTCCACTGAGACCATTACAAAATGTTTATGTGCAGAGGCGAGAGATGTGGATCCACAATGGCGGATACTGATGATTAGATTCAAAACGATACCTTGGTCTAATCTAACAACATGTAATTATAATATTACTGATTTCTTAATTTTTCGACAAATTAGTTCTTATAATTTTAGACGATACATCAGCTTTAACTACTTGGATTACACTTCCGTTGCTAAGTTACATGTGCCCTATCCTGCAACGGAATCTTTTCAGTTCGGAAAAATCGCTACACCGAGTGCTCGGGTTTCCCCCATCCCGCCATTCAGCGTTCCGCATACCGCTTACCGCGTGCAGGTAAATGGATGAAGGAAAATAGTAACAAGTACACATATTGATGCAAGGCATCAATGGCAAATAGCGTGGCCGAAGATTATTATAATTCAAGTTGAGTTTCAAATTCATTTTTATATATAATATACAATTTGCAGTAGCACAACAGATTGTCCACCAAAGACAGTGACTATATCTAGACCGTGGACGCCTACATAGAACAAAAAATAAATTAAACCTGTAAAAATGGCATAGCACTATATAATATAGGAAGACGTGAGCTTCAAGTTAAGTTCAATGTACTATAAAGATATAGCCATTAGACATGTGATAAATTGACAATATATTTGCAGGACAGAGGGAAATTTGTTTATCTTGTTATATTAACATTCAATATTACATAGGTTCTGACTATCATTTACAGTTTCTTACCTTTCCGATGTAGTGTTGATGGTGGTTGCGATTGTAATAATGATAGTTTCTTGGTAGTGTCATATCTTTAAGATGGTTGTAATGGCATCGGCCTTGGATAGGATTAGCTATGGGCTATAGGAAGAAGCAGATTATATTTTAGGGCAGTCCGTCCATCTTGTTGACCATTTGCGTAAATTTTGTTTGATAATTCAGATTCTATCTGGAGCTAAATTATAAGATATATAGAAAGATTTTCACATTATTGCAAGAAATATTTGATGATAGAATTGTGCAATATCAAGTGAGTTCTAGATAGTATTATGTTCGAAAGTCTGGTTACAAACAGAGTACAGAGATTCTGATACTGAGTATATAGTAAATTATTAGTATTTGAAAACTGCAAGTCTCTACTAAATTGCGTATTTCGAAATTACTTCTTAGTAGAATTTTTTAAACTCTATAATTTAATAGCACATTTATATATAACTAGGTGAACATATCGGTGATATTCTGGAGCCAAACCTATTACAAGCAATATACCAGGACCTATCGACATCTATTCGATTGTGGCTAATGTGAACCAACTATCTTTGAATGGGGACATATTGTGAATAAGTAACTACATGGACATACTTTGTAATTATGATATTATTTGATGGGAGAATCGTGCAATATCTAGTACAGCACTAATACATAATAATGCATATTGAGTTCTGCACGGCTAGATGTTCGAAAACTGGTTAGACACAGAGTGCATAGATATCGGTACGTAAATTATTGGCATCTGACAACTTTTGGTCGCTACTAAGTTGTGTATTATAAAATTACTTTACGGTGATTTCTTTTTCAATCAATATTATGTTAACGTATTTATATATCTAACTGACATTTTGGGGCCAAACTTATTACAGACAGCAGGCTACCGAAAACCATGGATCTGCCAAAACTTGTGCAAATTTTTGCCATGGAATTGTGTACTACGAAATTACTTCATAGTAGACATTATTAAGCTTGATACCTTATTAGCGTATTAATATACCGATCTGACCATATGTATGAATTTCGAACCGAATATGTGCCAAACTTATTGCAGACAGTATGGTACTGAAAATCACTGATCTGCCAGGATTTAAGCCAATTTTCGGTATGGAATTACAGACTATGGAATTATTTCATTGTAGAATTTGTTTTAATTATGACTATAGCTAGCAATGATATGATATCATATTGTTTACAGCTGAAAGTAATTTAGGCTAAATTATACTTTTTAAACTCAAGTTTATGTGGGTGAACATCTGGGGCCGAGCATAACCTACAGACAATAGGGCAGTGAAGACTGTAAATTGGCTAAAATTTATACACTATCTCGAATGTTCAGCACAGTGTTTTATGCTGTAATACATAAGGGAAATGAAACAGACACAGTACCTGGCATTGTCATCATAATAAATTAACCCTTTACTGTCTAAATTTGGTGAAGAATGTTAAAATATTTAGATATTGAATGTCTATTTGCAGGCCGAGAGAAGACTGTTTTTGCGGATTAGCCACTGGAATCTGGAATGACTGTCTCGAGAGTCATTCCCGTGGTACATTATCAAGAACTGTCTCCTCATGGCATGCAGTTGGACATGGCTCAAGATCACTGTAGGAGTCGGTTTAATCAGCTATGCCATGAGGCGGTTAAAATACAATAAGAGATGATAATAGGCCTATGAATATTTTAAAACTAATTTGACTATATTCTGTCGGTGCTTATAGCAGCAGCACAGTTAAATTAGTTTCAAAATATTCAACAGAATGTTTATTAAATGGTAAAGACATACAATTCGTACAGCTTACAGACTTTTCAACGTTCCTGATAGCCATAGCTACGTCATTCATTACATATTTTGACTGTGACGTCAGCCTACTTGTGACATAATTGATTATGACGTCAATACTTGCGTGACAGGTTGGATAACTTATACCTTCTTTCCATAAAAGAATCGGCCCATTGCGATTGGCTCTACATTCATCTGGCAGGGCAATGTTAACTACCTGAATGCTCTTGCTAAAATATGTGGTCATTTAATACAAGTGGGTGACCCAAATATTACTAAGTGGTATTGGCCATTTAATGATCATATTTGTTCATGACAATTACATAGGTGGGGTCCATTTCTAGCTAAGCTCTGTCCGTTCTTTCGGCGTGATGGAATCAATTTATATACTTTGATTCACGACTTCCCAGAATCCCAATTTCAAGGTAACTATACAGGTAACGTGTTGAATATCCTGAAACTAATTTGACTGGCTGCTTTTGCTGCCTATGGTCGTAACAGTGCCCAGTCAAATTGCCTGGTCAAATTAATTTCAAAATATTCAACAGAATGTTGATTAAAAAGTAAAGACATAAAACTTGTACACTTGACGGACTATTCAATATTCACGATGGCGCTAGAGACGTCATTCACTACGGATTTTGACTATGGCGCCTGTGAAGCTTTTATAGGACGCAATTGATAATGGTAAAAAACATACAACGCCCAGAAAAATTAGTTTCAAATTTTCAACAAAATATTGATTAAATACTAAGGCCATACAATTCGTACAATGCCCAGTCAAATTAGTATCAACATATTCAACAGAATGTTGAATATTGTCTGTATGTCCACATGTTGGATCTGTCAATAAAGATTGTTTGCTTGCTTAGCTTTTTAACACACTGGCAATGCGATGACTTCAATGTGTGTGCTAACGTCCCCTACAGAGTGCACCCGTTAGTTTACTTTGTTGATCATCATTTACCTGGCCAGGGATCGAACCGTCAACCTGCAATTCCGCATAGCATCAGCAACCCAGACATCTTTCTGCAGGAGCTCCACACCAAGACAAGAATCGGATATACTGATGCACTGCCGAATTCATATAAGACTATCTTTTGAGTGCACACCCTATGGTGTATTCTATGCCCTCACCCGTTCTCCATCACGACACTGGCAGTAGTTGATTGATCGATCGATTGATTGGTTGATTGATTGATTGATTGATTGATTGATTGATTGATTAAATTCCGGGGATTAAATCGTAAAGACATAAAATTCGTACACTTGATGGACTATTCACTGCTCCTGATGAAGCCATTTACATCATTCATCACGTATTTTGATTGTGACGTCATCCTACATATGACGTAAAAAATTATGACGCCATATGCTTGGGTGACAGATCAGATCCATCCATTACCATAGAGATATCCTATGCCCATTTGCAGACCAAGAGACCGTTGTTTTTGGCACTTTACCATCGGAATGATAGGCTCAGTTATCGAGCCAGTCATCCCAGTGGTAAATTAAAAAAAATGCCTACCTGTTGGATGTAAATGGTAGTTTCTCAAGATTACTACAGAAGCCATATTGGCCAATTTGATCGTGACGAGTGTTGAAGTGGAGGTTAAGAGATGTACCTGGGGGTACAGTGGGACAGACCACAATACTATTTTATTTCTGATGCAAATGTACAGTCAGCAATTTTCCCAGGCCACAAGCTAGTAGTGCAACTAGCCCAAA
Organism: Chaetoderma sp. LZ-2023a; assembly: GCA_034401795.1. Taxonomy (NCBI): domain Eukaryota; kingdom Metazoa; phylum Mollusca; class Caudofoveata; order Chaetodermatida; family Chaetodermatidae; genus Chaetoderma; species Chaetoderma sp. LZ-2023a. The sequence goes on from CM067373.1 coordinate 110,304,873, forward strand.
TAGTGCGTGTATGCGTTTAATGCGCACGAGAAATCTAGATAATATATCCTAAATCTGTGATTCCAATCTAAATAGAGACGCTCTCGTTAATAAAAAAAGAAAAAAAGAAGAAAAAAAGAAGATATATATATATATATTGCTCTCGTTAATGTTAGGACATCTGGCGAGAACGGGAATGACAACAATCCCTAGTGAAAAATGGCAGCACCGGCAATGGACCTTTCCAGTCTTAGCTATGCCCCGCTCACCTCTAGCTAAGCTCCACCCACACTTCGCAGTGTTGGGATCGATCGATCTCCGCGAATGCCCTGACTATCAATTTCCTAAAATATATACAGGTAAGCCGTTGAATAGTTTGTAACTAATTTGACTGGGTGCTGTTGCTGCATATGGCAGTAACAGCATCCTGTCAAATTAGTTTCAAAATATTCAACGGAATATGTATTAAATAGTAGACATGTAATTCTTACAACAACTCATAGTCCGTCTTCAATGGACCTTTCCAATTGTATCCTTCGATTATATGACGCCATATGGCATCATAGCCAACTAAGTGACGTGCATGCTGACATCATAATCATTACGTCATAAATGGTTCTATTTGGCCCGTCTTTAACTCTTAATCGTCTAACATGTTGCAAGAATTGTATGTCTCCTATTTAATAAACATGCTGATTAAAATATTGAAACTAATTTAACTGAGCGCTGTTGCTGCCGTAAGCAGCAACAGCACCCTCACGGCAGCAACAGCACTGGGTCAACTTAGTTACAAAATATTTAACAGCTTACCTGTATAGTTTTCTGGAAATTGATAGTCATGTATTTCAGGGATCGATCTCAACACGAGCGAGGTATGGGTGGAGCTTAGCTATAGGTGGGCGGGGACTAGCTGAAACTGGAAAGGTCCATTATGCGTTCGTGATGTACTTGTCTAAGTCATGCATAACGTCATAATGACGTCATTGATTATGATGTCATTCTACAGGTCACAATTGGTCAATCTTGAATTACAAGGGCATTAATGATGCTATTAATCAATTATTAGTCAATTGCGCATGATATTCCATTACCCGGACAAGTTTGCATTTTGTATAGAGTTATGCTGTTTTCCTATGTTTCTGGGGACGGTCAATTGCGCACGATATTCCGTTACCCGGACATGTTTAGTTAACATTGTTGGATTTAAGACATGATGTTGTCGGATGTGTGACATAGTCTCGAGGACTCTGGTAGGGCGTGGTTTAGGTTGTTGATGGTGCACACCGAGTTAATTATCACTCTCTTTAGGCCTTGAGAGACGGCTAATTAACTTCGGTTGAGGGGCATGTGTAGATATGGGATTGTCTTGTGGGAAGTCATGACCCCGCTGGACATCTTATATGTACGAGTAATTCAAAATTCAGATGTGAATACCAGGTGAGCTAATAGACTATGTCACCATGTATATTAAGACGTACCGAACGTTACTAGCACTGATCATCATCTATTCTTAGATGCATTACCCGCATCTTATTATTTGGATATATATTATCAGCACTGGCGCCAGCTAGTGCGCAAGTACCGCTTCGTAGATAGTGAGTCGAGTATGGTTAGCACAAAGTTGGAATCAATCAAAGAGATTAGATAGCACAAACTGACTTGGTTAGTTACGTAGCAATCTATGTTCTCACGGGGCGTGGGACCAGATAAGCCACCGTCTATAGCATATTTGTAAGAGGAATGTATGCATCATCAGAAAATGTATATATTATCAGCGTTGGATATGTATACATTATCAGGGTATGTATACATTATCAAATTGGCAAAATGGTTAGCGCCAGACTGGAATCAGATTAAATATGACGTACGGACGTAGGGGGTTACAACGGCGGTCTGTGTTCCCATGAAAGCTTGAGAAGATAAGCCGAAAAGTAATCAGTCAGGTTAAGAGGAATGGTAACTTGTGTACCGATAACTTTAGCATCCTGCAAGCGAAAGACTGTCGACTAATAGGCAATGGTAGGCGTTAGCTACACAAAACGGAACTTGCTATCAAACAAGCATCCGTCATTCCGACATGGGAAATATACGAATCAAAACTTGCTACCAAACCAGCATCCGTCATTCTGACATGGGAGATACACACTTCGAAACTTGCTATCAAACGAGCATCCGTCATTCTAGTGTTAGATACACAAATCGGAACTTGCTATCAAACAAGCATACGTCATTCTGTCATGGAGGGCGGATGGAATTTTAGGGAACAACAGGGTATAGAAACTGAGATGGTATAAAAGGGGGACTTTAACTTTCAGTCGGGAGTTCGGTCCGCCTCGTAATAAAGTTCTTGCTGAATGTATTTTCAGTAGGCAAGAGCTAGCTTGAATAGTATAGCAAACCAGAGTAGCTGGGAGTAATACTAGTTCATTAAGAAAGAATAGGAAACATTGAAATAAAATTGTCGTAAACTGGTAACAGTAAAAGTTACCGACTTTGTAGGATCATTGTAAAGTTAAAATAACGAATAAAATTCACCACCTTGTATATTATTCAAGGCAATAGTTTGGTTATTGTGTTCATAGTCAGCTCTGAATTGCACGGAGAAACGCCGTGCCGAATCATCGAATCTTGTTGCTCCAGTCAGATCAGGCCCAGATACGAAAACAAATATCGTCAAGTACATCTTTAGACGAGGCGAGCTCGTATCACTCTCTTTCATCCTTGGTAAGACAGGTTGTCGCAGCAACCTTACATACAAGTCTTGCCAAAGCGGGAAGAGAATTAACTCACAAGGACCCGAAGATCCAAAATCTTCAATGTGATGGAGGGATACTGTGGAAAGGTCCATTCTAGACACAACCAAGTGAATGCGTAGCGCTGAATCCCCTTTTCACGGTAACTATGGAGGTGAGCTGTTGAATATTTTGGAACTAATTTGGCTGCTGCTTGTTAAATAGTAAAGCGCTTCAATTCGTACAGCTGAAGGACTTTCAATGTTCCTGTTGGACATAGCTACGCCAGTCATTACGTATTTTGACTGTGAAGTCACCTACCTGGGAACTAATTGATCCTTCGATTATATGACGTCATATGACGTCATAGCCAACTAAGTGACGAGCTAATTGATTATAGCGGCAAGGCTCTACGATATCTGACCGCTCTTGCTAAAATATGTGCTCACTTATTACAAGTGATTCGGCTGATTAGTCTACGTTATACAGCTCATAAATAAGTTAATTAACTTACAAAACATAAACAGAAATTCCGTCTTGTTTTGCAAACATGGTAATTTATTCTTTAGATGTTCTATACCATCAAGTAGGCGTTTTTACAGTACAGCTCATACATGTAAATAAGGCATTATATTAGCAAAGAAAAACAGAAATTCTACCTTGCATTGAAAACGTTTTAATTTATTCTTGAGGTCTTCTATACCAAACGGTGTCAGGTTTCACGGAAACTGGGAGATAAAAAATCTCTAACCATTATCTTTCTGTTTTCAAAGGTTAGGCCTAGTTGTTTCACGGTCAGTACAAGATTATGTAAACACTAATGCTGAAAATTGTCTACATGTGTGCAGCAACGGTTTACGGCATCAGTTTCCAAAACGAATACAAGTTATCATATATACACCTGTTCAAAAGTTAAGCACCAGCAAAAACAATAGAACGTAGAAATATGATGGTACAACTAGGCTGCCATACTTTTTGTCCCCGCGTTAGCTGACATAATTCCAAGTACGAAATGCACATGCATGCATGACTTCACGCCGCTTGATGTCCGTGCGTGGCGGGAAACAGCACACGTGTTCAGTTATGTACAAGTCCAGTTTGACGTGTAGAACATTACATACAGATTTAGGCGACAAGATTAGGAATTCTGTGTTCATGACCGTGGTTTATTTGTACAGAGAGAATTAGCTCTTGATTGTGAACCGCTATGGCAAGACGAAGGTTAAGTGATCGTGTGAAATGGCAAATCATAGGCATGCATACCACTGGTATGTCATGCAGAGAGATTGGCAGACAGCTGAACATTAACCATACTGTAATCAGTCGTTTGATTGCAAAACATGGGCAAACTAACGAGGTGAACGACAGGCCTAGATCTGGAAGACCGAAGAAGACTACTGCCCGTGATGATCGAGCCCTAGTACGCCTTGTTAGGAGATCTCCATTTACCAACAGCAGAGTGCTCAGCCAGCAATGGGAAACGCGCAATAGAGTGTCAATGTCTACCGTCAAAAGGAGACTGTATGCTGCTGGCATGAAAGCTAGGAGACCTGTCAGACGTCCTCTCCTCACTGCACACCACAAAGAGGAGCGTCTGAGGTGGTGCAACGAAAGAAGACACTGGAACATGAGATCCTGGAGACGGGTACACTGGTCCGATGAAAGTCGGTTCCTGCTTCATGCCACAGATGGTCGAACTCGTGTATGGAGGTCCAGACGCACGGCGTACGACCAACGTAACATCATGGAAGAAGTTCCATTTGGTGGAGGTTCCGTTATGATATGGGGGTGCATCTCATTTGATTGTAAGCTGGATCTGTTGACTGTACCTGGAACACTAAATGGACACAAGATATCAAGATTCCAAACTGGATAGAGTTGTGGTCCCTCATTTTGTAAATCATGCACCTGGAACCCACCCTATATTCATGGATGACAACGCCCGACCACATCGTGCTAGAGCTGTGCATGAATACCTCGGCCAGAATGCCATCGAAACCCTACCATGGCCAGCAAGGAGCCCTGACATGAACCCTATTGAGCATATCTGAGACATTCTGGGAAACATGGTGAGAAGGAGGGATCCTCCTGTGCAGAACCTACAGGAATTAACAGACGCACTCCATCTTGAATGGCAACGAATACCACAATGGCGTATCAGTCGGTTGGTGACCAGCATGAGACGTCGTATCCAGGCCGTCATCCAGGCACAAGGTGGATATACCCGGTATTAATAATGACAGTCTCAAACTCGTGCACAGATGTTAAACTTCGTTTTCAGACACCATTAATGACAATCTAGCCACGTGTGTCAATAGTTGTCAGTTGTGTCAACGTAACCATATTCAGGCCTCGTTTTCAACTTCAAACAAAAACATACAGTGTTTCCCCACCATCATAATCAGCATTCCTCTAGTTGCATTATTACCTCTTGCACTAAGATGGATGGGTACATAAATGTTTATGCTATTGCTTTCTTCATAGCACATGAATATACCCTCGCATGTACGTAAAAATAGGGTGGTGCTTAACTTTTGCACAGGTGTATGGTTACCATATGTTGATAAATGTTTGTAATTTCAGCGATGTATGCGTTAGGTTTTAACGCATTTCTGCCATTCTTACCGCCTCTCCGTATTACCGTATTTCCCCTATTTATTTTTAACATAGATTTGTAGTTCCGTATTCTGCATGCTATTTAATCAGAATTTCTATTCCAGTTAACAAAAAAATAATTTACTTGAGTTTTGGAGGCTATATACATATCTGATCGTCTGCGTCTGATGTCAGTCAGTCAGTGAAGATCCAGGGGTCGAGACATCTATCCCATTCTCCCATAGTGAGCGTATGCGTATGAGCGATCAAGCCAATATATATCTTGAATCTATGGTTCCAACTAAAAATAGAGGCACGCTCTATCTATCTCTCTAGTTAGCTGTTGGAGACCACAATCCTTTGCGCAAAAATGGCCGCGCCTATGCGCAATTCTAGACACAACCCGAATATAAGCGTAGCCGTGAGCAGCCACGCAAAGAGCGATCTGAAGTATATTCCGCGTTCCGTTTCCGCAAACCGCTTTCAGCATTCCACCTGCCAGGGAAACGCCGCTTAACAAGTTATTAACCACCTACAGAATGAAGGTAGAGGCCAACAACCTGTGTCAGGGATCATCTCCCATGGATACAGCATACGGGCCTACCAAACGCATACACTCCACCACATCCCCAAATAGTGGTAAGGTTGCATCTGAAAATCTTGAAAGCAATTCGATAAACCGTTTTGGAATGGACCTTTCTATTTTTAGTTATGCCCGCCCATCTCTAGCTAAGCTCCACCACCACCTCGCTCGTGTTGGGATCGATCGATCTCTGAACTCCCTGATTATCAATTTCTAGGAAACTATCCAGGTACGCTGTTGAATATTTTGGAACTAATTTGACTGGGTGCCTATGGCAGCAACAGGCCTCCGGGGTGGGTGGGGTGGGAGCGGGGGGGGATTGGGTGGGGGAAGGGGGCATATATCTTATTTTCATAGTAATGTCAATCAGTGCACCCTAACGTTTTCCGTGGACTCCCAGGTTTGAACCCTTAAGAGTCTGTAAGCGCACGGTGTGTCGATGTCATTGATTTACTGAGACGATGTAGACTAGGTCCCAGTGAGCTGTGTGTATATGCCTAACACACCTACATATTGTTGAATATGGGTTGTATCAAATATATTACACAATGACGCTTTAAACTCCAGTTCCATTCTCATAGTTGCAAGGATTAGTCTAGTAGCAAATGTAGCAGATGCTACGTGGCCCCACACATATAGGTCCCCCACCGCATCAATAGAGAGAATATATTTCTAGATTGTTAAGCACCTTTGAAAATATCAAACACATACTGTAACGATCACAAAAACATATTTCTAAAGCTATATAAACCCATGGTATTTAGTTCAAATTTCAAGGATAATAGGTATGCAGTGAAACTCTTGCAAATGATGCAAATAGAATTTTCTATAGTAAACCACCTGTTTATCCAAATATCATGGCTTCATGTGCACGGGCCCCAAAATTGCAGGCCAAGGGCCCCTGTATGTATGTATGTATGTATGTATGTATGTATGTATGTATGTATGTATGTATTTTTATTTTTAAAATTTTTTGTTGACGCACTGGCAACGTGCGGCTTCAATTTCTATGTGCTAACTTAGCCAACAGTCATGCACCCATTAGTTTAATTTGTTGATCACCATCTCCCGGTCGGGGGATCGAACCGCCATTCTGCAACTCCGCATAGCATCAGCAACCAGACATCTTTCCACTGGACCACCGCGCCAAGACTAGAAGTCAAGGTTTGGCCGACCAGTTTTCACATGTATGATATACTGACACACTGACGATTCATATGGGACTATCTGTGGATGCACCTGCCACGATTCAATCCTAGGCTTTTTTAAGCCGATTGTACTCTGACTCCATCACAGCTCTGGCTGGGTTGTAGAGTCGGAATTAAAATGATACCACCTCCCTCAACTGGCAGCCGATCGGCAATCTGTGGTCCCCACCACCCTCTTAATCCCTGGGGACTTAGGGTTGTTGAGGTTGGTGTTTGCCTCTAGATGATGCCCCAGGGATTAAGACGGTGGTGGGGGCCACCACGGATCGCTGATCGGCTGCCAGTTGAGGGAGGTAGTATCATTTTAATTCCGACTCTACTACAACCTCTACACGCGTCAACAGTGATATACACCGACCACGATCACATGTCTCATGCCCAAGGGATTGATAGGGCCCCACGGATCGCCGAACGACTGCCAGTTGAGGGAGGTAGTGTCATAGTGTCACACTACTACTACTACCACACATAATAGGGTATGAACGCCCACTCTTGGGTAACGGGTAAAGAGTAATACTGTCATCAAACAAAAAATAGAAAAATAAAAAAATAAATAAAAAATAAAAAACTACAAAACCCGCGCCACCTCTTTGGGAGAACCCCTGCTTTTATCGCCGGCCCTCTCTAGCCAGCCACTCTCGCTTTCTCTCTCTCTCTCTCTCTCTCTCTCTCTCTCTCTCTCTCTCTCTCTGCAAGGGGTTTTCGGTGGTTCCCCATTGCTCAGTGACTTTTGAGATTTGAACCATGTTTTTTGGGAGGTTTTCAGCGCTGTTATTATCTGAGCCAACGGAGAACCGATAATTAAGTTACAAATAATGATACTAATTGTTGTGCAATAATTGCGCAATAATAGCAAACAGATCAATAACACACTGGTATAATATATACGTTATCTCGAAGTGACATTAAAATCTAGAGGGACTGATAAGCGTGTAAAATCACAGGTTCAAATCTCATTACTAGCAAAAGGTAAACATGTCTACAATTATTCTTTACCCGTAAGACATCTCGTCAAGATCAACTCGCACAGTCATTGTCTGACCACACAGACTGGGCCAAAGTCAAGAATAGTAGCTGCTATGCGTTAACACCTAATTAGATGCAGCATCCACAATGGTATACCGGCGATCATAACGCACAACATTACGTGGAAACATTCAAACACTCAACTACGTGTAAACGCTCATCTACAAACAATATTATACACAACGGACTGGCCTGAAGAGATATGGTCATGCATGCATGATGTAGGCTGTGCGGCGTGACGAGAAAAAGTACCCGGGCCATTGTGATATGGGCAACTATGTAGATCGAAATCTTGAGAAATGGAGGAGAAGCTCAGGGATCCGAAGATTCCGCTCGTCATTTCCACTGACATGCCTTATGCATTATCGGATGACTGTGATGGCGATGGACAAACTCTTCAAGTATATGAATTATTTAGAAACGGTTTGCAGTTTTGATGTGGATGCTGCTAACGAGTTGGAACAAGAGTGGAAACAAGAAATAATGCATTGAGTCTCAATGCCAGCACTACTCCCATGTATCAGCTCCTGAACATCGACCACATCTCACACATGTAGCGCAGCAATGATACTAATACATGGCCGAGGTAGTTAACGCGTTACATCCACGTTTTTGTGTTTATTGGCAAACTATAAATCACAAGTTCAAATCTCACTATTAGTATTTGTCGATAACTCGGCCATTCTGGTCCGATTTTAAAATGGTAAACAGTTTTGAAATTCTCGCTTCGAAACAAGAAATTCAGTGATCCCTCGCCCCACCAACCTCTCAATGCGCGCACTACTCCCACGTATCAGCTCCTGAACATCGACCACATCTCACACATGTAGCGCAGCAATGAGAACACATAACTTATCAGCTATAATTACTAATACATGGCCGAGGTAGTTAATGCGTTGGATCCTCGTTTTTGTGTTTATTAGCAAACTTAAAATCACAGGTTCAAATCTCACTATTAGCATTTGTGGATAACTCGGCCATTTCTGTTCCGATTTTAAAATGGTAAACAGTTTTGAAATTCTCGCTTCGAAACTAGAAATGCAGTGATCCCTCGCCCCACCAACCTCTCGATGCGCGCACTACTCCCACGTATCAGCTTCTGAACATCGACCACATCTCACACATGTAGCGCAGCAATGAGAACACATAACTTATCAGCTATAATTACTAATACATGACCGAGGTAGTTACTGCATTGGATCCTTGTTGTTTATTAGCAAACTTAATATCACAGGTTCAAATCTCACTATTAGCACTTGTGGATAACTCGGCCATTTCTGGTCCGATTTTAAAATGGTAAACAGTTTTGAAATTCTCGCTTCATTCCGGTCCTGATTGATGCCAAGAACGACGAGAATACAGTGATTTCTCGGTACAATATAAGCATACACTCTCACACATAGTCTCCGTCGGTATCACATGGCACGATGGGCCACCCACCCACAGGTACTGATCGCCTGGTGATCACCACATATAATAGGGTCTGAACGTCCATTTAGAGACAAGCATCCACTATCACATCAACACGATGGTCCACCCCAAAGGTACTGATCGCCTTGTGATGACCACACACAAAAGGTCTGAACGCCATTTAGAGACAGGCATCCACAGTGATAAACACCATGATTACTGTTGCACAGCTTCGCGATGTTGCAAAGCAATTCGGCCTTAGAGAAGCCTCTAAGGCCAAGAAAGCCGAATTGCTCCAGATGAATGGACAGATCCGTGCCGAGGAGTGGCTGAAGCGACTCTCCCGAGCAAGGAAGACGGGAAGGTTTCCAGCGCTTACCAAAGATGAGCCTTTGAATCCCCACAAGAAAGCGCAGCAGAGCCGTGAGCTTCGTCGATTGGACGAGGAGGTGACTGCTAGCTTGCGAGCCAAGGCTGTAGCGAGGCGGATGGCGGACCATCCACAGGAGTGCTTACCTCCCCTACGCAAGGATCACTAAGTGAATGATGGGGGGGGGGCCGAGGTCTGAACCCTTAGCCCGTAGCATGAGGCGAGAAGCCGAACACATTCTCGACCACCGTCTCGGCGAAAGGGAGACAGAGGATAGAGGACGCTGGTCAGTATGCTGGACATTCTTCAGAGGTCTAGAAGGAGACCTCATAGGTCAGATCATGCAAAAGATCCAGCAGACAGTCCAGAACGCCTTCTACATCCGCTACACCAATACCGATCGCATCCGTCATATCGAAGACGGTAGGGTGATGCTCTTCCTCAGGAATGCTCCAGGGAGCTCGTGGCTGAATACGATAGGAGCAGCTCAGGACTGAGTGGCTGCAAGAGAGCAAGCCCGCATCGAAACAGACAATATCGATCGACACCAAGTGGGCTTTCATTCGATCAATCAACGTTGAGGTCAGGGCTGTCATCGACCGCCAACCTCTGCTTGGGACAGGCCCGCTCCCAGCGTGGCTACGACAGAAGAAGATTATGACTGCCCTCGACACCTACAGGAACAACATGTGTCTCTGGGGATGTCTAGCAGTCGACCGAGGAGCGAGAGCTGGTAGAAGTACAGCTCCTGCATGAGAGCTTGCCACACAGTTATACGGCAAGACAGTACCTGATGTCCGCAAGACCTCGCTGGATCAGCTGGACAAGGTAGAGTTGGTCGCCGCGATCGGGATTCGCATGTATGAACCAACCCAAGAGGGCACCTGGCACTTGATCAGGCAAGCGGCTCCCTACCGTGACACCATGACCATCAGAGTGTGGGACCACCACGCCTTCTACATCAAGAAGATCTCCAAGCTGGCACACAAACTAGTCTGCAGTCACTGTCAGCAGAGGTTTACACAGGCATGTAATCTTCAATGCCACACTGATCACAACAATCGTGTGTCCTGGCGGGAAGGTTGAGGCGCCACAGTCTGCGTATGCGAAAGCCTTCTATCTGCCCCAACCATCCAGTTCAGCGGTTACTCGTTGGATCGAGTATGAGTTGAGAAACAGAGGCGTGCACATACACCATGTAGAGTGTTGGCACGGTGGCGAGCGTTGAATCGAGGGTGCTCCCGTCGATGGTTATGATCTGACCACCAACACCGTTTACCAGTTCCATGGCTGTGTCTGGCATGGGTGTCCACAACACCAGCGAGGTGAGGATGCCGAACAAAGATACCGCAAGACAGTCCTGAGAGAGAGAGGAGAAGCTGAGACCGTCTGGATGCACGTCTGGATGCACGCTTGTAGTACAGTGGGAGTGCTGTATAATACGCTGTCCAAGCCTCCCTAAACGAGTTCGGACTGTTCCATACCCACACTTCATAGTTTACGACTTTGAAGCACTCCTAGATGGAATCAAGACTCATCCTACGAAGACTCAAACGATCGAGGGTACTCACATACCTATCTCTGTTGGTAGTTGGCTGCTCCATAGAGGGCACCATGAGTGAGCCCACTCACCTCTGCAAGCCTGCCCCCAAGGAACTGATCAGAGAGTTCATGCTGGAGATCCAACGGCGAGCATATCTAATCTGGACAAGCGTTAGGGCACACAGTACATACCAACAGACCTGGACAAGCTCCCAAAGCGACAGCAGTGACTGATCAACGAGTGGTATGACCAAGTGCCTGCACTGTGGTTCAACTCTTGGTGGTATGACCTGAATCTCATCAAGAAGTACTTTGTCGATGGGCTGACTGACAGTAAAGGTACAGTGAAAGTCGCCAAGAAGGCTAGTCAGACCATGTTCCGCATAACACCTGAGCTATGGTTTCTCGATGTGCTGAACTACCTCGGCCCAGGAGTCTCATATGAGTTATGGGTCAAAGCTTACGGGTGTACACAGCAGAAGAGCTGGTTCCCGTATGAATGGTTTGAAAAACATGAGAAGCTCAACTATCCAGGGCTTCCTGACTACTCAGCATGGACATCTAAGCTCAAGGCTGGCTACCTCTTGACGCGATCGGAGTGGGAACAATGTAGCCAGACATTCAGCGAGCACGGAATGCGGACATTCGCCGACTTGCTGCGATACTATAACAACGTGGACGTCAGTCCATTCATCGAAGCCCTAGGATGGATGTGGGAGTTCTATACAGAATGAGAAATAGACATCCTCAAAGACGCGGTGTCTCTCCCAGGTGTGTCACTGCAGTACCTCCTACATGGAACTGGTCAGCACATGCCAGATGTTAGCCTCTACTCTCCAGGCAAGGAGGCCTACGAGATGCTGAAGGACGCGGTTGTTGGAGGCCCCAGCATCGTGTTCACCGGATACCACGAGGCCGGTGTGACATGCATCCGCCAGAGTGAGCGTGCCTGCCAACGTCTACTCGGCTACGACGCAAAAGCGTACCTGTCAACGATGGCCAAAGAGATGCCCTGTGGTAAGGAGACAGGGCGCCGTTGGTTCGGTGCCAGTGGTGTTGCCAGCTTTAAGGAGGAGCTCCTAGCAGACCGCTGGTTTGGATTTGCTGAGGTGGATATAGAGGTCCCTAAGGCTCTGTGGCTAAAGTTCGAGGAAATTCCCCCACTCTTCTATAACCGCGAGATCCCGGTAGAGGCCATCTCTTCTGAGATGCAGGCATATCTAGAGCATACAGGGTGGAAGCGACCCACCACCCAGAAGCTGGTCGGCGCCCTCTCTGGCAAGAAGCAGCTGCTGTACGCACCGACACTCAAGTGTTATTTAACCCATGGCCTGGAGATCACTGCTGTGTACCGCACCATAGACTATGAGGCCAAGCAACAATTCGAGTGGTTCGTGGAGAATGTTACGGAGGCCCGCCGCTCAGAAGATGTAGATAAGAGCAAAGCAGATCTCGTCATACTCCTCGGCAACCATGCCTACGGGAAGCTCATCGAGGCCATAGAACGCCATAGCAACACCAGCTTCACAAAGGATGACAGCGTGGTAGACAAGGCCCTGCATAGTGCATGGCTCGAAGATCTCGAGGAGATCGGTGAGTCATACTAGCTCCAGAGGCACAAGCCGAGAATCACTATTCGAAGGCCCTTCCAGGTGGGGATAGCCGTTTATGAGCTCGCGAAGCTGCGAATGCTGGAGTTATACTACGACTTCCTCGATTGCTACATAGCTCATGCCAGCGTTGAGTACCTGCAGATGGACATTGACTCTGCGTATATCGCTATAGCAGGCTCCAACCTCGACGATGTCATTCACCCTGATATGCGAGCAGAGTACCAGGCTCATAAGCGTGACTGGCTAGCTTGTGAAAAATGGTCTGGACGGACTCCGGGACTGTTCAAGTTCGAGTTCGAAGGCTCTCCTTGTATCGCTCTCTGCTCCAAATGCTAGTACGTGGAGAGCACAGCTGCAAGTAAGTGCTCGGCTAAGGGAATGCCAAAGTGGCAGAATGAGGTCTTTTGGCAGAGGTTCTACAGCGCCCTGCATGGCGGGGTGGACAGAGCTAAAGACTGAGGCCTACGCATGCGCATCCAATGTATGGTGATGTATGAGCAGGAAAAACTTGAACTCTCTGCTTATTATGATAAGCGCCATGTGCTGCCAGATGGTGTCTATACGGAGCCCATCGAGTATCATGTTAGCACCCTAGGGGGTGGTAGCTGTGTGTCTGCAGGGCCTAGCTGAAGCTCTTCTACGACAAATGGTCGCCTAGGCACTCCGTGCTGGCGTGCCAGGTAGTACAGTGTAGGCCGCTCCTCCGCTTCCACATACCTGTCAAGCCTGTGAACATCTATCGACCAGTTAGGATCTGTTGCACGCCGTCGACCACCTTCCAGCTCACCAGGCTCATACAGGTACTGAACCAGAGCATCAGGTGGTAGGCACTCCTCTCCCTTGTTTGCTCCTCTAGAGCTGTGACTGACAACAGCAGAGTGTCTGATAGTGGCTTCCGGCTTCTTCCCGATTAGCCTAGTAACCGTCAGCATTGGATCTCTCCACCACAGCAGGCAGCCGTCTCACCCATACTCTAGAACGTTCACTCGATGCGGCCATTTCCCGGACATATTGGTGTAGGAACAGTCTCAATGCCAGTGTCCGATTCGACGCGGCCATTTCCTGGACACATTGGTGTGGGAACAGTCTCAATGCCAGTGTCCGATTCCCCTGCTCAACGATAGCCTGGGCACGGTGATGCCCTACCTCGCCTCGCCTAACTGCCACACCGTGTTTCCGCATGAGGGCTGCAGTCTCACCTCTGATCTCCTTACCATCATCCACCTGCAACAATTCCGGCCACTGGAGGGGATTTTCCAAAGCCTCCTAGACACCCTGGAATGCCTGGGCCACCTGGCCAGCGGACTTGTCTGTGCGCGGTGCTGCAGCCTTGTACCTGCTGCCAACATCGACGATGGTGAGGGCACACTTGTAGGTCTTACGATCAACAGAGTCATGTGGAAGGAATAGAACATCTGCCTGGTGAACTCTGTTCGGGACAGTTTCATCGAAATGGGCATACCTGATGTGCCGTGGACGAGGTCTGTATATCTGCCACATCGCCTGGCAGCTGAGTCACTGGCTAACTGTCTCCAATGTGAAGTTGTGGCCCTTGCGACGTGCAGCCTCAAGTAGTTGAGGGGACTCATGGTAATATCCACCAGGCTGATAGTAGAGTTCCTCAAGAAAGACGGTTGATTTCATCACTGACGTCCACTCCCGTCCTGTCATGCATGGCCTGGGTGATTTTATCACTGACATTCACTCCCGTCCTGTCACGCATGGCCTGGGCGAACTCTAAACAGAGAACAGACAGCTGTCATTCATTTGACTATTACTGAAGACCTACTCAAACACCTCCGTACACCAGCGTCTAGTCTCTGCTGGATCGTCACTGAACGGTAGTTTATCGATTAACCCTCGGAAGTTAAGTATCTTGACCAGGTCGTACAGACACGCCAGACTTATATAGCACGGCTTAAATGTTCGGCGGCCCAGATGGCCGTGAGTGTTCTGGCAACGTATGGTAGCCAAGGGCCTGCGACGCCGAAGAACGCACCTAATCCTGAGGCGATGGCTGGTATGGCTTCAGAAATCTTCTCAACACCATGGAGAGCATTGTTGGCGATCTTGCAGACCATCTCGCCAGCCTTCGTTGTGAACAGAGCGATCAGAGCACCAACTGCTGCCAGCGGCCTGATAGAACCTTTTATGTAAGTGCGATAGATTCCTTTTGCTCTGTGTACTAGCTTGCGGGATTCAGGCTCTACATCATCATACTCACCACCGACCTCGTAGTCTGCATCATAATCCTCCTCATCATAGTCCTCCTCATAGTCCTCATCATCTATATCTTCGACTGGATCTTCATAAGCCTCTGGTTCATACATATCCGTCGCTGGGGACAGCTATATAGTAGCTTTAAACTGTGGACTATAGCATGGCATCCGCAATCTTGAATGTGGGCGTGTATGCCTTAGTGAAGTGGGGACTTCGCCAACAACAAGGCGGCAGAGGTCGAGCGTGAGCATAATAACCAGGCGATGGAGAAGCTGTATAAGGAGAAGTTTGAATACAGCAAAGTACTCGAGCATATGTGCCAGAAGGAGGCACGCCGACGACAACTCCGAGCTCAGGCCAACCAGAGCATCAAAGAGGCAGAAGAAAGTCTCGATGAATACTACGACGCTGTATCTGAGCCAACGCTCGACTATGAAGCATCGACAGGTCAGAAGACAGCAGAGCTTATGGTAGTTGTGGCAGCTGCAGCTATGATGACAGGAGTTGTGCTCTACGCACGCTCAAGCTGAATACCTGATGTGTTCGACACTCATACCTTAGCATAGCCAAAGTAAAGTACCATCACACCTAATTAGTCAGTCCCAGCTATGAGGTTTCCAATGTTGAAACTGAGCCGGTTGCCCTGATTAGGTGGGATGTCCTTGCCCCCGAGGTGGTCACGGCCCTCGAGTGCCGACTCGAGGTCATCGCTTCCACTGGTTAGTCACAGAAGTGCATATGACTTAGTTTTCTGTCTGTAGAGTTGGCAGTCAGTCAGCTCACATACCTCACCAAGAACATTGGTCCCAGCAACCACAAGCATGAAGTCGTCTAGCGTATCCACCTGCTGGATGGCTCCTCCATTCTGAACCAGGACCACAACAGCAACACAGTCCGATGCACCACGATGCAATGTGAGCTCTACCCATTGGTTAGCTGTGGTTTGGACCTGCTGGGGTTCTCGCTCCACATGCACGATCCGCTGTTTGGAACCCATTTGCTTCAGTTCCTGGTCATTCTCGTCATGCCAGACATGAAGACTTGGCGCTTTCATTGTCACATCTGTGAGCTGCTCAGTGTACACCCGGAGGACCAGCCTATCCTGCATGGCAGCTGGATTCACGTGTCTGTTCACGAGGAGGGCTAAGAGTGGAACTGCCACAGGCTTCTCGACATCTGCCTGTAGTTCGAATTCCGTGAACCCCTCATTGCACCCCACAGCGTAGTACCCCTTTCCCTTCACATACAAGGTTGGTCCACGAGCCAGCGGACCTAGGACTCGGTACTTATCATTCACATATGTGGTGTCCACGGTGATGTTGCTCTGCACGATCTCCCACCTGTTCAGAACCTGCATGAGCTCTATCATCTGTTCTATTGTGCTCTGAAGCTTGAACTCGAGTGTCCACACTCTTGATCTCGTGGATCTGTGCCGAGATTGTAAAGTCGATGTACTTCCTAGCAGCGGACAGCATGTATACTGGGTCAAATGACCATCGGTCAATCCTTCCGAGGATCAGTGCGGTGCGATGTCGTGGGTTCAATGGCCCCATCTGGATGTTGCACATCCTTCAGCATGTTTAAGGTCTGGGTATATAGAGGTTTCAAATGGCTGCCATGTTTGGTAAAGTTCTCCAGCAGATTGTCTATGGGCAGCAGAACAAGTCGGCATGACAGTCAGCACGACAGCCATGGCGTGCACTGTCCCACTGTGACAGGGTCCGATGACTGCTTCGTGACATCAACATTATCCATCAGCGAGCCAAGGTTACACCTCCGTCTGATGCGGAGATACTGGCTGCCATAGAGGAAGGAGCACCAGCTCGTAGTATAAAAGAACTCCGGACTCGGATACTCTACCAGAAGTTTGACGGCACCCAGGGCAGGTCAGTCAACCTACCTGTGGCACAAACCAACAGTCCTGTTATTCTAGCTTTCCAAAAGGCGAGGGTCGATCCCAAAGATCTACTAACAGTCAGGAAGTGGGCTGCCGTATTTAGCCTCCATAGCCAGGAAGAGCGAGATATGCTGGATAGCTTCCAATCTGGAGCAAATGACTACTTCAGGGAGGAGGTCAGTGCCGCCGTAGCGGAGAGCCATGGCACTGGTCATGCAGAAGGTACTCAGGACGTGCTCACTGTTGGCTGCAAGCAGGCAGTTGAGCACATCTTCAATGAAAGAGGGCGCAGAAGATTGGCCAGTAATCTGCCAGCATTTCTGAAATTCCCAGATAACTACCAGGACTACCTCATCAAATCCGCTCGCAAGTCAGATGCTCGTCGCACATGGACAAAGTAGATCTTCTGTGAGAAGTTCCAGAAGAAGAGAGTTCTACCATCTGACCCTCAGTGGATAGAGTTTCAGCGACAGGCTTCTGACGAAGCTGACGAAGTTCCTCAAGCTTCTGACGAAGTTCCTCCAGCTTCTGACGAAGGTCCTCAAGCATCTGACGAAGTATCGGAGACAGACAAGTTCCTCAGCCTCCTGATGAATGAAAAAAGCTGCGGTCGACAGCCTTTCAGCGATGACGCATAGAGCAGGCTAGTTTCCTGGCTGGATTCAGCTTGTAGGTGAAGGTGTGTGCCTTTTCCTGAGAGGGCTTGAAGTGTGACAGCTCATCTGTCTCATTGTTGCTGAAGATGAAGCGGTACAGATCAGCTGCCATCTGTACACCTGCAATAAAGTCCCCTTTGGTCTCCTTGAGGGTTAGGCTGTCGTATATTGTCTCGAGCAGGGCACGTCCACACTTGGAGCTGAAGTATAGCAACTGGGCATTGAGGCAGATGTCCGGGGACATCTCGCTGGTGTACTTCTGAAAGAGGATGAAGACAGTTATCTTTGTGTGCCGGATGCGCCTGGTGATGTTGCTGAGGTAGGTGACTGTCTTCTCGTCCATTGCAGGGTCATCGATAACTAGAACAAGTGGTTCTGTCAGTCGGGCTGCCAGCAGCTTCTCCATCAGTGTTTGCAGGTTCTGCGTCTTGGTGATTCTGCTATTGTACCATTGATCATTACTGTCAACCGCCTCAGCGGCGGAGTCAGACACCAGAAGGATGTATTGAGAGTGTAGATGTTCGGCCAGGAGAGCCCGCAGCAAGATGTTTTCCCCGTGTCCTGACGGGGCAATGATCAGCACCACCTGGCCAGCATCGACCGGGCTAATGTCGAATGGTACAGACATGCGCACGGAGGATGGTTTGCACTCGGTCGGCGGTCGCCTCATCTATATCTCGGAGACTAAACGGCAGTACTTCCTGCACAAGCTCGTTCAGCTGCAGAGCGGGGAATCCTGCCCCTCTGGCGGCTACGAAGGATGCGATGGAGGCGTCAGGCATGAAATCCCAGCAGCAGCTGAGAAGATAGTGTAGAGGGCCTGAGTCAGCACCCACAGTGTCTAGTACATCCAGTGTCTGTATGATACATGCACGGGAAACCATGACAATCCTGTGGTCTTAAATGGCAAACCAAAGAACCCTGGCTTCTTCACCTCTGGTAGCTGGAGGCCACCCTCTGTGCCATCAACAGTGATCTTGCTCAGCCTGATGGTGCCTAGGTCGTAAACGGCAAACCAAAAACGCTGACTTCTTCACCGCTGGCAGCTGGAGGCTGGCGGTAGCACCCTCTGCGCCATCAACAGTGATCTTGCTCAGCCTGATTGTGCCTACCTTGAGATTCTCTCCATCCTGTTGGAATGAGCTCCGTGGTTGCAGGAGATCCTTAACCAGGCATTGTGCATAGGACTCAGCCATAACCTTGATGGCTCCAGCCTCATCGACTCCGAGCATACCTTGCATCGTCGCCCTGTCCTTGATACCCATCCTCTTGTATACAGTCTTGGCCTTGTTAATGGGCAATTGTCCTACTATATCAGTGTTCCCGATGAGATCTTGTGCTAGGATGGTACTGCGGATCTCCTGCGGCTCTCCCTTCTCATCGAAGTATAGGAAGGAGATAGGGGCAATAGTGCCCTCTGAACCGAGGCGTGCCTCGCCCAAGTGAGCAAGATCGCCTAGCTCTTTGCTTTCTAGGTTTGTGACTGACATAGTCATAGTGCTATATACACGGCTTAAACCTACTAGTCATACACCCAGTGAAATAGTTGGGCATAGTAGGACCACAGGAATAGGTAGCAGTGCTCAGGGTACTGGCCCTCCTCTCTGCAGGGGCACGCCTTGTGGACGGTCCACCTATTCCTGGGCATTGACAATCCTCAGTCCGTGTGCTCGACTATGGGCTACACACCACCATCCAGCACGCCATGCCTCATATGCTGCAGGGGTCTCGTGATCCATCTCTCACTATTGAGAGTGGTTAACCGTAGGCGACGATGATCTCAGCCATTGGACTCGTTGCTAGCGCTAGAACCACTTCCTCCATTAGTGTAACACGTTCACCCATGATCTTGGCAGCGGCAGTGTAGGAGGCACCAGTGATGGCGATCTTTGGGATGGGGTGAGTTATTCCGAGACAGTGCTCGGCCACCCCACTCACCACTGTAGCGAGGACAGCCACAGTGGCGGCAGGAAGAACCTCATTTCCACCTGTCATCTTCACCACGGCCACATTCGCCACCATGTTACTGGCGATATGGACTGCCAGGTGCTTAGCCTCTGTCAGTAGCCTCTGGGTCTTGGTTCGCAGCATGTTCTCCACCTTCTGAAGACTCGCCTGGCTCTTGAGCAGTTGCTTCATGATCTGTACCATTGACGTCATTGTTTAAGCACTGAGTATACAACACAGTTAAACGCCTGCGTTCCCTGTCGAGTGAGCTAATAAGAGCTTCCCAGTCTGCATCTGCCAGGTGTCCGGGTTGGTACCCAGGAATATTCATCTCTCTGTTGAGACATCTTAAACATGTCTGGGCTCACGCTATGCAAGAAGTACTATGAGGTCTTCCGGAGGGAGTTGAAGGACTACAGGAAGAAGAAACCAGATGAGCTCACTCAGCTCTCCGGTGCTGAGCTGACAGAGGAGCTGACAGCTGTGATGCTCTATCTAGGATTTGGTAAGGGGCAGATCTGCTTCCTCGAATACCTTATCATGGGCGGGAGTCTCGTCGAGCAGCTCCTGCTAGCCAAAGGTTTCCACAAGGATCGGGAGTATCTGTCAGATGTGTTTCAGCAGGTACAGACCTCCATGGCCTCACCTGACTCGGAGCTGAACAAGGCTCTGCGATACTACAAGCTGAAAAAAGGGTATGCTGTGGAACCATCCGGCCCTTGGATGTGCATGTTGGCAGCGTGTATAGGGGCTATAGGGCAGGCCAAGTTGGTTCAGTGTCTCACCGTGGTCCCCACTGCCACTGTAGAGAGTCAGAATAGTCTTCTAGCTGATTTGCTAGCGGCGGAGTAGGCTGAACCCGAGCGCATTGATAGCTAGGCCTGACACCACTCATAGAGCTACCACGAGAAGTGGTGTCGTGTCGACTGGCTGCAGTGTCGGTCGGGGTCGGCGCTGCCATGGGAAGCGTCATGTCGACTGGCGGCAGTGTCAGGGTCGGAACGACTGTATGGCACATAGGTGCGTTGATATCAGTGTTGAAGCTGCAGTGGACACCAGGGGAACTTCCCTCGACTATCATGTTGTTATAGTCCCTGACTTGGAGGCCCTCGATGTTCACGATCATGTTGCTCGGAATCAACCATAGGCGTGGTGAAATAGCAAAGTCAAGTTTGCGATGGGCCTTCTGCAACCCCTGCTGGCACTTAGCAATAAGACTGCTGGGATCTGCCACGATGATCATATCTTCAACGAGACTGATGAACATAGCCTGGACCTCCTCTCCGATGACACCATCTATGGAATGACGCAGCTTGGTCTGTGCTGTAAGGAGGCAGTAGCACAGTGCTTCCGGGGAATGGGTGATCCGAACGATCACTGCTGCTGTGAGGCTTCAGGTGGTGGGTGAGACAAAGTACTTCCACACATCTGGATAGTCCTGTCGCAAGCCAGTGATATGCATATTTTGCACCAGCACTCCAGCATCAGAGTCTGGATTGAACGAGAATGTTGCTGTCTTCCGGTGGCCTACTCGTCGGGGTGTCCAATAGGGGAATCCTGACTAGTCACGTCTCGGGTCACCGTACATAACCCCTACACCGCTGGTGTCCCCACCATGCCACCGATAGTCTGGGTGAGCACTGAACTCTCTCTGTAGTCTGCTGCCCACTGAGACGCTATGACTGTTGAGCTGTGGGTCGAAGTCGTTTGTATCAGGGAGGCTCGTGGAGGATTCATCGCACCATGAAGTACATGTGGAATCTGAGACAGCTGGCGATGAGCACAGCTTCAGGAGTACCAGAATAGGAGTGAAGCCTGGTGGAACTTACTCCACATCCTGCTGTGGCATACCACACGGCAAAGTTCAGTTGCTGATTCCAGTATGAGAGGCTTGGAGCATCCATCCAAGTATGAGCTTGCTTCGCATCCTTGATGGTGATGGGGCGGTTGGTCAGCGGTCGTGGGTTGATGGAGAAGCTGGTTCGGGACCGTCCATCCAATGTGATGGAGAACGGTATTAGCTCTGGTATATCATCCAGTAGACCTCTCAGGCCAGTCAAGGGTGTACCAAAGAGTGGCAGTTGGCTCCGGATGACTGTCGTGAGGTTCAGTGGGAAGGCTATCTATACTGGTGTTCTTAAAGCTACCGTACAGGCAGCACACTATTTGTAGTCGTCTCGACTCCAGAGACCGGCGAAGTGACCTGGGCGTAACATCTCACTTTTTGGCTCCTCCATATCAACACACGCGCTGGAGGAGCCTTTGAGGTATTACTGTCGCACTTAAGGTTTCTCCATGCGGTACAGGGCTTGGACCTTCAATATATGGTGGTACTCTTCATCAGTGACCCGCCCATCCTCGAGAGCTTTACTTCACCCACCCACACAACAAACCAAACAACCAGCCAACCAAGAAAACCACCAAAGCACACAACCAAACAACCAACCACCCAACCATCCAGCCACCAACCAACAACCCACACAACCAACCAACCAGCCAACCAAACACCCACCCAACCAATCACCCAACCAACCCTCAACCACCTAAATAAGCAACCAACCATCAAATCAACCACCCAATCAACCAACCAACCAAACATGATGGACGAATGGAAGGACAGATGGAAAGAAGGGTAGGGGGGAGGAGGAAAGGTGGAAGGAATGAGAGCTCGAAGGAAGGATGGGATGATGGGAGGAAGGAAAGATGAAAGGGATGAAGGCTGGAAGGATGGAAGGAAGGAAAGATGGATGGCTAGAAGGAATAAATGAAGGGATGGAGAGAGGGAGGATGCAGCAGGGAGGAAGGAGGGATGATGAAGCAGGGAGGATGGAGGGACGAAGGAGGGAAGGACGGAGGAAGGAAGGATGGAGGGAGGAAGGAAGAAAGGAATGAAGAAAGGAAGGAAGAAAGGAAGGAAGAATGGAAGGAAGAAAGGAGGGAGGAAATGAGGGAGGAAAGGAGGGAGGAACAAGCGAACAAGCGAACGAATGAATGAGCAAAGGGAATAAACGAATGAACGAACGAACGAACGAACGAACGATCAAACGAATAAATGAACGAATGAATGAACGAACGAACTAATGAACGAACGAACGAACGAATGAACGAACGAATGAACAAATGCCGGTGGGTGAAAAGCAGGAAGGAAGGCTGGAAAGAATGAGGGAATGACGTAATGGATGAACGAATGAAGGGTGGAAAAACAGAATGATGGGTAGAGGGAAGGATAGAGGGAGGAAGGATGGAATGAATGACAGTTTGCGTGCTCAAACAATCATGTAATTCAAAAGGTAATAATAGGTTCAATTTAATAATAGGTTCAATTTACCCATTTATGTGGAGGATATGAGATTTCTATATACCTTTTAGGTGGATCTAATGAAGGACTGATAGATTTCCTGACGATGTAGACGAATATTATAAACAAGTTATGGATTTATAAAGTAATAAAATAACGGAACTGGCACTGGCATGTATGTATGTAATATTGTAAACGCACAGGCTCAGAATATTAAAAATTGAAAAAATTGAAAATATTTTTGCTTATTTTATCACCTGAGATTGTCAATTTTGTTTAAGAGATGCCGTATGGCCTGATTAGTATACAATGATTAATCCTTGATTGATGTTTTGAACACTTATTTGAGTTTCGCTTTTACCACGATGTCACGTAGATTAGGATTTCTTTTAATGCAATTACTGGACGCTTGTTAAATGGTTGTTTTAAACTGTCCTATAATTTGTGATACTACTCCTTTAGGATTTTCGCAATTTCAACATTTTCCCGATTGTATGTGAGAGTAAATGCACATGATTAAAAATGCATAAAATAATCATAGTAGTAATGGCCAAAACAATCGTACTCGTTTGCTGTTACCTAGAGGAAGTCTAGTACATGGTGCTGGGTTGACGACTCATCATCGTGGTCCTCGCCAGAGGTACCTCATAGAGCAAGATCCGTGAGGCATCCCCTCAAAGGAGGGTCCCATCGCGGCTACTTTGCAAGTTTAATAGGCACTATATTAACCCATACACACATCATTTTGTTGTGAGAGGAAAGCGATTCGCGTGGGCCTCCGTCACAGGAAAACGCCTACAACACCGAAGCAGAGGAAGAGAGATGGCAAAAAGGCCACACTCTTGTTAAAACCAAATTATGTAAAAGAGTCAACTTGGTGAAGCTATATGTTTAGTGTAATGCACACTGAATTACGTGAAGGCGGGGTGGATGATTTCTGCAGAATTCAACACCGCCATCTTATGTAAGTTCCAAGATTCTGTGTTAGCAGTGGCTGCTTTTATTTATGCTAATTCCTACCCTATAATTGAGTTTTTGGGTCCAGGTATAGTTTTAGTCGCAATTGGCAAGGTAAGCTAACTATTCTTTAACATATAAGTCTGACAGGCGAGAATGTTCGGTGACCGTGAGGTCACCCTAAGGAGCATCATCTTCAGTAGACACATGTGCACATATCATGAGATGAAACCTCCAGACTCATATAAAGATCCTGTTACCGTCAGGTCATGACCAACACATCTCAAGGACAAATCATAGTACATAGGCGTTGAAAAGCACATATAAGTTTTAGGGTGGGGACAAAGATGCAGCTATCCAACTATAGCGACCTTCCCATGAGGGCGTGGTGGGTTCTAAGACTGCACCAGTCACGTGTACAGTTAGATGGAGAGCTGGATCCTTTCCGTCACTAGGTGTGTCGGGTACAGATTATTTCTGATCCGCATCTGAGAGCTAACATTCCCCTGACGTTAGGGTTATGTAAAATCGCTCAGAGATGCACTGCAGGCCAGTAATTAATTATATATATATATATATGTTTTCGCAGTGCTTCTTACTTTGGCAGGGTTTTCGAACTAACACTATCCGAGGATACAAGGGTGGTGTACGCAGTGATCGTCACTTTATTTCTAGTAACACTGGAACGCTTATAGTTCCAGAGCTAGCTCTCAATAACGTGACGGAAGGAGGTCCAGACAATTAATAAGCCATAAGGCTGGTGGAACGTAGACAGAGACAATTACTCATAATGGAGGCCTTATGGTAAATGGCCAATTTATACAATTTAGCCGGAGTGCAGTGTTACATATCCGCTACTCCCGAAAAAGAGACTACGACAAAATGTATCCTATGGAGTAATCCTCCCTACTACTATACACCTTTCCTATCAAGATAGAACAGTCAAGGTTTAGTCGGCCACATGTCATGTTCGCGCATTGAGAACTTGAACAGCGACCTCAGTGAAAAGTTGATGCCGTACGGGGAGCAAGGTTGTGCGAATGTTGGTGTTGTATAGCTCAGCATAGTGATACTGCAGTCAAAGAGATTTTAAATAAAATACATTTAACATTTACCATGATGGCTACTGCCATATCACTAACTTTCTAAAATACAGTAATAGAAGGTCACTCGACCTTTGCGGCGCTTATAAGCACGAAAAATAATGATAATATATAGATATTGATAATAAACTATAAAATGCGGTCTCAAATGACCAGGAGGTACCGATTAGTCATCAGTACCTGTTACACAAAAAGTAATACAATAATGATAATATAATAAAACAGAGTTCCTATTAGGCATCGGTATGGAAACAGTTCTATATTCATGATAGTTGAAGCATGAACAAATTTAAATGCGAGATGCGACGAAACGGAAGTTGGCTGCTAGGCAAAACTGCAGGCACACTGTGGATGCAGCTCATTCTCAGGAAAAGTGAAGCCGAACATTTGCGGAAGTGGATGGCTAGAAGATATTCAAGTCTACATGAATAGTTATTAATTTAAACTGAGTTGTCAAAAGTTCCGTACTGGTGCGGAAGTTGAAAGCTGCCCTATAGCTCTTGAAGGACTACGGATGAAGGTTGATAATACGGATGCATTCTGATGGTTCACAAGACGAGATGCATCGAATAGCTCACACGATGCATCAAGCAATGTTCCCCTAACTTCAGTCGAAAATGTCAAAAGGCTAACACATGATGTGTGGATAAATTACACCACTGGTTGCGTAGTCCAGCAGATCTGGCGAGTTATCACAGAGCACGTCACTCGCCCCACATACTGAACGATGAACTACATCGGGGCCAAAAGGCCCATTTACATGAAAGGTCCCTTTGTGGAAGTAGAGGCCCGGGCTACCTGACTTTTAAGTTCTTTATTGCCCCAGGATGATATCTTCCCAGGAGCTTACAAAAACTCGTGGTTGCAGATGTCGGGGCTAGTACCCCAAATGCGACGAGTCTCAAAACCGAAAGGATCCGCAGCAGACGCTGGTGTCTGCTTTACAGAGTGCAGTAACTTGCGCTCGTCCTTTCAGACCAGGCACCTCACCACCACCTGACTGCTGATGAATCTGATTTTTGACCCCCTATATACTGCCTGTGACGTCACAGCTGGAGTGTCATAGCCAATCAGCTCGAATGCTTCAGAGGCAGGGAAGTGGGTCACGTGATGCGTTATCGTACTCATGCACTGAGAGTATGAATGCGCTAAGCCTATGGGGTTCAATATTTTGAAATAAAATTGGCTGGCTCATTTAGCCATAAGTCGGCCAATTCTTAACCGATTTTAAAATGGTCAAGAGTTTTTGAAATTCTCCCTTCATTCCGGTCATGATCCAGACCAAGAACCGCGAGAGAGGTGTAATCTAAAGTGAGTACGTGTACCAACTCGCTACAAAATTAAGGTGCCTTTTCTACCCAATGCTAACACGTTGAAGATTTTCGGTCTCCGATTACACAAGATTATGACGACCACTACGACTTCGGAAAGACTTATGATGTTTAAAAGATTGCTGCGACAATCTATCTTTCCGACGCTGTAGCGGTACTATTGCTGGCTCGCCTCTTCCGATTTTATGAAGATATTTCTGTTAGCAATACGGGCCTATCTGACTTATCATAGATGCTCAGGTAAGGCACGATGGTGTTTCGTGCTTCTGGAGTCAAACACAACTACGACTAGCTACTTATATTATTACGGTTATTTATTGGCTATTATACTTATAACAATGTCGACTTTTACTGTCGAAAATAAAGGCTAAACTGTGCATATATTTCTGAATAATTACTAGATGGATTACTCCCAGCTCTACTGATCTGATATCCAATCTAACGTTATACTATTCGACTACTCAAATTCTATTATACGCTACTGCTATAATACGAGATAATACTTCCTGCGAAATCACAGAGGTAGACTCTTACCTACATGAATCAACGATGGTAAAAGATTAACTTTTCAATAGACCAAGTGCCTATTAAATACTCTTCATATTTCCCTAACTTCTATACATATTACGATATATAGATCTATACATATCGTAATACATAGTTTCTGTTCCTTTCATCATTCTAGGTAGTCATAACCACAGTTTGATTGGCCTGCATCATTCTTGCCTCCAATCAATATCTGCTTATCCCTTCCTAGAAGTTTATACCTATTCTCGTTTGTCGTTCTGACCAATCCCTGGTGGTCCAACCTCTCGATTTCACTTTGAAATGTGTTCTTTTGTTTCTCTGCCACAGAGTTTGACTAGATGCTCATCGATTATGACGTCATCTCGGCCAATCAAACTCTGGGCTTCTCTTCTAGGGATTCATTACTAAACATGATATATCTACACGCTAACTCTGGCAAATCGGTTCTAGCTGGTTCTGATTTGATGCGATCTGTCAGCTAACTAACAACATTACGGAATGTGTTGTTGTAGCATGCCTTTCTTTGATTGACATATAGTTGATATACAAATTTCGATTGTGTTATTAATTCCTACAGGACACTACAATGCCTCTGTCCTGTCCCTTGCCTATCGTGAATAAGCCTGTAGGAAACGAACGTTAATAATCACATGAGCTGTATGATCTCATTGCCAGCTGGTGTTGTTGTACTTGCTTAAGGGAGTCGGAATGCCGACCGTCAACAACTACATGACAGTCTGTTTCCTATAATTCTCTCGATTCCCATCGATTCGTATCTATTCTTATCACTCAATTATTTACTAAACTAACGGCCTAAATGACTGCTGAATTTCATAAAAGTGTATGGCGATCCCACAGCAACAACTTTTGTCTTCAACTATTGACAGATATCATCAACTCAGAACCGTCGGTCTTATTCCAATCTATTCTAATTCTAACTTATTGTGATGAATATACTACTACAGTTTCGATCCAGTTTCTATCCTATTTCCGCGAAACTGTACCACTACTAGCACGGGTCCAAGTCAACCAGTGCATCCTACTACCTATCTAACTGCTATTCATATTCACTCAGTTCACTAGCTCACCTGGTATTTTCAAATAATAACAATTTCACTGAGGTCTTACTCATAAATATAAGACGTCCAGCGGGGTCATGACTCCCCCAAGACAATCCGATATCTACAACGTGTTGCTTAGCAATCTCTGACGCCCGCGCATGCACACTAGGCGATCTCACAGACTTAGTCATTTTACGAACCTGTGATATACGGCTCTATACATGCGTATCATCCTACCAAAGGGGGGTGGGCGTGCATGGAACGTATCCAGCGGTTACATACCCAGATTATCTGGGACGATCCATACCTGGCCGGTCGATCCATGCTACACCACCCCTCCTAGTTTGGCACCTGTGACGAATGATACTGCAGTTGTGGATCGAATATACAGGGCACACGCTAGGCGAGAATTATAGCCTTCTCAGGTAGGCGTTTAGCCGAGAGTAGTAGTGACGAGAGGGATGCATAATTTATCAGAGAAGGCATAGGCGTGCGAAAGAGTTTGGGAGGGCTGCATACATTTGTTTTGATTTTTGGCCTCGTATTTATTTTTCCGGGCCTTTTCTCTTTTCTTTTTTGTTTCATGATTCGGTGCGTGCTCTTTTAATATGTTTATTATCATGATTAGACTAAACAATAGCTCGCATGGGCGATCTCTTGGGTGGCAGAATATTAATTAACGCCCAAGCTCCAACGTACCCGATTTCAGTTATATATAAAATGTATATAAAAATAAAGACATATATCTATAGGCATATCACAATCAATGGTAAGACAGTAAATTACGCATGCATGTTGATATATGAGGACATACATACAGTTTGGCCCGTTATCGCGGATCCGCTTGGATGGCTCTCGCCCACCAATATTCATCTTGTTATCTCTAACAAACAGAAAAATAATAAGAAAAATAGCATGTTAATAATAATAATAAAAATAATGGTAAACATTAAAAAGCCACCAGGCAGCGCCAGCAATAGCGGGGATGGCATGACTGGGATAAATGACATGTTCGCTGCGGTATGCTGCGTACTTACACCATATATAGTGTTCTTGCAGCATAAGGATCCGCAGTGATTATTTTGGTGAGACACAGCTATGCAGTAATTAGCATAGCTGTGTAGGATGACCGTGGTCGGCCTAGGGACTGGGTTTCAATTTTAAAAAACTTTAATAATAATAAGAATAGACATTTAAAAATAAGCATAATTCACTTTTCCGCACAATCAAGCATTCTGCTGCATCCACGATAATAATGGCCACAGGTGTGGGCCGAAAAGTTACCCCAACGGGTTTGAGTACCACGATCTGCATATGCGGGACATGGTGCATATAGTCGAGCTGCTGAATATCTGGTATGTTTCGGTCGTGAAGGTTGCTGTCATCATGCATGTCATCGCTGTGATAATGGTGACAGTTGTGGTGGCAGTGGCGGTGGTTGCGGATTTTCGTCTTCGGAAAGCTGTGATGAGGCGTGAAGAAGTAGTGGTGGTTGCAGCAGTGAGTCTCCTGATCTTTGCGGCCTGGATGAGTTTGCTGGTGGACGTATGTAGAACTGCTCGGATGTCTGGTTGGTGCACGATGTGGTGTTTCCCCGAGTACACTTTATCCGGTGTGGTGGCCTTGTGGATGGCAGGATCTGCGGATGCGGTGTGAAGAGAGCTGGTTGTGGTGCTGGTGATGGAGACTGTGGTGGAGGTAGTGCTGCACGATGGTGTCGCCGTTGTGCTGATCTCCTTGGCAGTTTCCTCGTCGATGGTTAAGTCCGGTGGCGAACTATCAGAAATGTTTTATAATGTTAATGAAAGCCTAGAGACTGTTATTGTTGGTACACTTAACACGACTGATGCTGGATGGACGACTGTGGGTGCTGATGTAGCCAGAACTGAGGGGGCTGCCAGTGTGGTTATCACCGAAGTTGCTGGTGTGGTGTCTGCTGTGGTGTTGGTAACTCCTGGAGTGGTTGCTGGTGTGGTTAGGGTGGTGGTGGAACGCGCGGAGTAGTTTGACGTCTCCTGGTACGATTTGTCTTGGCCAGTTTTCTGGGTAGGAATCACTTCATGTGGTGTACAAGCTTCAAATCTCGGAGCTGTAATTTCAATCGGCTCGTCTTGTTCCCTGGGTTCAAGATTAATCAGAAGAACACGATGCTTAGACGTGGAGGCGTGAGTAACTCCATACCGTGGTGCCAAAAATAAATACTTGCAGTCTGAACAATATGCGCGATGAAGTAAATGATCTTGATTGATATGTAATGTCAAATCCGAGTTGCAGGAAAATCCGCGTTTACACCTTTGTCCCTTATATAATAATGAAGTGCACGGAAATTTCTTCACCGTTCTTATCGGAGGTTCGTCAATCGAGCTGTCAGACAAGGCTAGATCTTCTGCAAGAGACATCTGCATTGTTGTTATATGCGGGACCGCAAACACCTAACCAATCCTTTTCAAACTTTACATTTTTATATAGACTGTCCTAATGGCCAATTAAAGTAGTAAGATAAATGATTAAACAGCAGAATTTGGTTTGCGACACGAAAGTGGTCTAATGCTGACCCCGCCAAGCAAGACTGTATTTACCGGGTGGGCAGACTGCCAAGTATCCTCCTCTGTGGGTAGGACTAGTGTCACCACACATAGACCAAATTTAATTATTACAGTACAACTCGAAAAATGCGTGCCACAGTTTAAACAATTACAATACCGTCGTATGGAGATTGTGAAACAGTCATCCTGAGTGTCTATGTTTCTGTCGTGTCGATGTTGACTGTAGATACGCGTGGCTGGTTCTCTGCGGATGAATCCTGAAATATCGTCCGGTGTCAAAAAGTTTTATTGCAGTTTGGGGGAGGGGCACTGCGGTGTTTGCGAAGACAACTTTATCGGACATTGAATATATTCTCTCTGTAATGCCCGAGCCTTAAAAGGCGGGACAGAGCTACTTAGAGCGAGGATGACCAAGACTGGGGCTGTCGTAACTTGAATCAGACCATTGTCGAATTTCACGTTCTATGCCTATCTCGTACTAGCAACCGACGACAGACTGTGGTCATCCGGCTCTCTCAATAAAGAAGTATGTTATTACCTGTGAACAAGGTATTGACCTTTTTTAGTTGATGTGTGTCACTTCCAGGAGGTGGGGTTCTCCTGGTGGCGTGTACTGTTGGTGGTTGCGATGCTTTTCCTCCTCACCATATAATCGGTTTTCCGTATACAAGGCGGGGGTGGGGGTGGGCAGTCAACAGACGACGAGTGGAGTGTGAGAAGGATGGGGTGGGTGATGTCCGAGCTCGGTGCGGAAACTAGGGACGCCAGTTGGAGTGGAGGTGGTGTTGCAGATGCGACTTGAACAGGGGATGGTCTAACGGCTTTGGGGAATGGAAGAAGGTGGGGTGGTTGGGGGGGGGAGGGTCTCCGAGCTGTGCGGTTTTCCTGTTCCTTACAACAGGACAAGGCCTCATCTAGCCGCTTCACTTCCATGCTATTTATTACATGTTCCACCTCACTGGCGGCATGGCTTGGGGCAGCCTCAGCATCCGCTTGTGGCAACTCTATAATTGGGGTAATACCATGACGTGGGTGGGAATGGGAAGAGGTTCGCGGAACAACTTTTCCGTCCTTCCCCTTGGACAACACAAACGAGAAAGTCTTCAAATATGGCTTCCCAGACCTGGTAGACCCGCTCTGAATAGGGAGAGGGCGAGTACATGGCTCGTCATCGTCCTCAGCGTTAGCCGTTTGTTCACACAACTCCTGGCTTGGTAGGAGAGGGGTCAAACTGGCACTGCAGTGCTCTGTACTAACATCGGGAATACCTGTTTCCGTGAATAACTCTATCGCCATGTCCGAGATCTAACACCGGGTCATCACAAGGTTTATGATGATCAAAGTGGATGACTGAGGTCATGCCATCCGAGGCATGGATATGGTAGGTCACGTCCGACTTTTTACCTATTACCACATAGGGGTCTTTCCCCTGGTAACTCGTTTACAGAACATCAGGTATCATGAGCCCAAACCATTTTTCCACCTCATATGGGTCTCCGTGCATGCGCAGGTCATGTCATGTTTTCTGACGCCATTGTACAGTGGAGGGTGTTTTTCTCACTAGCTCATGGACCTGTTCTATCCTTTGGCACATGAGCTCTACATAGAGAGAGGATGAATTTGTCTCCCCCGAAATCCTGGGCATTCCCAGATCCATGGGTAAGGCTAATTCATGGCCTAACATTAACCGAGCAGGGGTATAACCCATACTGGAATGTATCAAAGTGCGGTATGCCATGAGTACATATGGGAGGCGAAGATCCCAATCACGACAATC
This sequence comes from Chaetoderma sp. LZ-2023a, assembly GCA_034401795.1. NCBI lineage: Eukaryota > Metazoa > Mollusca > Caudofoveata > Chaetodermatida > Chaetodermatidae > Chaetoderma > Chaetoderma sp. LZ-2023a. The sequence continues at coordinate 110,337,252 of CM067373.1, forward strand.
AAGGTGTGTTTCCTTAGTCAACATCACTGGGAGAATTCGATTTAACCTCTACCATCCTATCGCCACATGGATGATATGGTGTAGTTTGTGTTTTGACTATATACCACATTTTGCAGATGTCGGAGATCAACTGGCTCTCAAAATTACTACCTTGGTCGGAATGTAACTCATAGGGTATTCCAAAATGGCAGAACACATCGCTTGACAGAACCTCCACCACTGTGGATGCCCCTTGGTTCGGTAAAGCAAATGCTTCTACCCACTTCGGAAAATAATCTTGCAATAACAAGGATGTATTTGTTTCCTGCAACCATCATATTCAAGGGGCCGAGCACATCAATAGCCACATGCTCCCACGGTGCACCCACAATTTTAATTTGTAATGGTGCAGTGTGGTGCTGGCTGGGCTTTGAACGGGGGGGGGGGCGGCATTTGGCGACCCAAGCCTTCACACTATCGCATTTCCCGACCCACTGGAATCTCTCTTTGATCCGATCTGTGGTTCTCTCGATGGCTAAATGACCAGCGTCTTCATGTAATTGTTCGAGAATCATGACCCTATAATGCTCAGGAATTATTATCCGGTTATTTATATAGAGAATGTCATTGTACAAGTGACACTCTATAAACTTTTGATAATAATACTTGGCCATAGCGGATAAAGGACTGACAGCTTCCTTCAGAGGGCGTACCCCCTCCGGGATCCATGTATATATTCTTCGTGTCTGCACATCTGTTACTTGTTCATGGGCAAGCTTCGCCACATTCCAGTCTATGGACTCTCAGCTCTGGGAATATGGGAGCTGGCTGTGTTGCATGTGTTACGGTGGTGGCCACTTCTTGTTCATCCGTAAGCCCGATTCTGCTTAAGGCATCGACATTTCCATGCAGCTTACCAGGTCTATAAACATCATTGAAGTTATAGGTCTGCAGGGATTCCTGCCACTGTGCTACCTGACCCATCAGCCTTTTTAGGTTTCTGAGCCAGTGTAGTGAGGCGTGGTCTGTACATTGTGTAAATGGGCGTCTGTACAGAAAGTGTTTGTAGTACTTAACAAAGTACACCCCAGCTAACAATTCTTGCTTGGTGGTTGCGTAATGTTTCTCCATTTTGATTAGAGTACGCGAACCATAACCCAGTACCTGCTCCAATCCATCTTCTTTGATCTGTGATAGAACAGCACCAATTGCAAAAGCGGATGCATCAGTCTCCAAGATGAAATCGAGGTTAGGGTTAGAATAAGCAAGAATAGGTGTGGTCGTTAACAGGTCCTTCAATGCCCTGAAGGAAACCTCACACTCACTCGTACATTCGAAGGGTCGATCTTTTCAGTGATCTGGAACAGAGGAGGGGCAATCTCGCGGAAGTGACGAATGTATCAGCGATAGTACTGGCAGAGCCCAAGGAAACTTTGTGTGTTAGTTACCGAAGTTGGCGTCTGCCAATTTGCCACTGCTTGAATATTGGAATGTTGTGTGGCCACTCCATCTGCGGATATCACATGTCCAAGATACTCAACACTCTGATGGAAGAAATGGCACTTCTTGTGTTTGAGCTTTAGATTGGTGGTACGGAACCGCATTAGTACTTTGTCTAATATGGACAAACTCTGCTCAAACGAAGGCCCAAAGATGATAACGTCGTCGATGTAACAGAGACAGATCTCCCATTGCAGGGTGGTTAATACCTGCTCAATGAGACGCTCGAATGTTCCTGAAGCGTTGCAGAAGATGTAGGGCATCTTGCTGAATTGGAAAAGACCCTCTCTACAGAGGAAGGTGGTCTTCTCCCGGTCAGCATCATCCATGGCTACCTGCCAGTATCCGCCTGCCAGGTCAAGTGTATAGAACCATCTGGCTCCGGACAATGAATATAATGCCTGATCTATCTGAGGTAACGGATACGCATCCTTGATGCTTAGATCATTAGGGTGGTGGTAGTCAATGCAAAACCGCAAATATATATTTTTCTTGCCTGCAATTACGATATGACTGGCCCAGGGGATGCTGAAGGCTTTACATTTTTATGGCGTTTACTTGTTGGTGTGCTTCTGTCTTTTTATGTATGGGAAGACGATGTACCGGCTGTCATACAGGTCGGTTCTTCCCAGTGTTGATAGAGTGACACACGAGGTGAGTTTCTCCCAGGTCCATGTCTCCTGCGGCAAAACTCTCCTGGTATTTAAACAGGGTCCGTCGACATCACGTTTGTGAGATTGCATTAGTCCAACTGTGGCACGCAAATATAGATCATGCACATGTTCTGGTATGTTGTCAGCAGAAGCTGCTGTTGTTACAGTTGTCCACAAAATGGCCACAGCGAATGCCGGGGATACGCATTATAGGGTGGGCTGTTCCATTGAATACCCTGAAGGGTATATGATTTTTGTTGGTGATGTCCACTATCATCCGTGGACTCACACATTGGGAGACGATCATGCATTCAGGGTCGGGTTCCAGCATGGCTATGTTTGTGTTATCTCCTAACTGTAGTGTGGTGGCTCATAGGATTTCCTCCTGTCCCGGCTCAACTGTTGCAGTTGATGCTAAAATTACTGTATCATACAGTGATGACTCCAGTCCAAGAGGTATACAACGACCGTGTATATCTAATTCCCGTTGTCTGCAGTGAATGACGACTTCACTGGCGCTGAGAAATCAGACCCAATAGGGCACCGTTTTAGATAGGGGCGATGACACCTCACTGAATGAATTACGTCTCCTCCATCTGTATCACGATGTTTACTACTCCAGCCATGGGAACGTCAGCTCCCGTGGCTGTATGTAAAAATATGTTAGAGGACATAAGGGGTACTCTCTGATGAGGTGGAATGCTCTCATAGAGATGCTTGTTGAAAACGTGATGGAAGCCCCAGTGTCCACGGTAGCACTGGTAGATATTTCACCGAACAAGTAGGTCATGTAGTCTGTTGGGTCGCCACCGATGTGGTAAGTGTAGTAACTAAATTAGTGAGTACTGAGATTTACGTGGTGATCTCCTCTGATCTGTTGTTAGTTGCCTGTTTATTGTTGTTGTTGTTGTGCTGGTTTCCACGTCCTGGGGGTATTACAGTGGCATCCGCGATGGGACTGGCCATGCCGTCTTCCTCTGGGCATGTGATCTCCTCTGGGAGGTGGTCCGGCTTGTGTTGTGGTGCAGATGTCGGTGGTATGTGCGGTGCGTGAGCTGTCCATGGAAGTCAGAAGTTTGGCGTCATTTAGTTCATTGATAGGGTGAAGTTGACGGCAAGCGTTTTTCTCCTGCTCAAGGAAATTCTCGATTCATATGCCTGTTGTGGTGAGTGTTTGGTGTTTCCGTGCTCCAAAAGGAATAGTTTTTCCTTGTGGGCTGGTTCTCTGCTTAAAGCACCAATTTAAGTATCTAAATGGAGGTGTATTACTCCTTCATGATTAGTGTTTGGGTACGCTCTAGTGACGAGACGTCAGATGTGGCTGGCTAACTCAGTTAAAGTTTCGTCACATCGTCTTCTCAAGTTCTTTAGTTGAAGACGGCTGGTCTCTCCCAAAGCCGTATCTCCGAATTTCTCTGAAAGAGCACTTTCCAGTTCTGTGTATGTGGGTGTAAGGTCTGACACCATATCTGCCAGTATCTGCAGGGCCTTCCCTGACAGTTTGGCGGCCAGATACTCCCCCATTTTCTGATCCGTCCATCTGTTGATATGGCTTATGATCTCAAACTGACACTTATAATTGGCCTAGTAACCCCCCCCCCATCACTGAATTGAGGTGGGAGGATGACATGATAAGGTACTATGGGCGCGAATTTAGGTGGGGGCGTGGGAGAGAGTGGAGTTAATGCAGATGTACGTCTATGTGTGTGGACGCGGTTTCGCGTATCCTGGTTCCTCCGCACCTGAGGGGGAGATTCCAGTCTGTGTGGTTCCAGATCATATGTAGGAACGGATGACCATGCGAACTTCTGTCTTGGTGTTGGATGATGCACTGGGAGTGGAGTGGCTTACGTCCAAATTTAAGTGATATCGTGACCTGCTGGAACAAAGCACCAAATTTGGCACATTTGTAGTTTAGGTTAATACGGAACTTTTCAGCGGGGGCTGCCAAATTTTAAAGGTCAAGGTCATGCTGAGGCCAAGGTCAAAGGTGAAATTATGGGGTTTTCATATTTTCCCATGGAATGACTGTGATATTATGCAACAAAGCACCAATCATGGCACAGAAGTACTTTACGGTAATAAGAAACACTCTTAGAGAGGGATGCCACTTTTTAAAGGTCAAAGCCATGCTGGGGGTCAAGGTCAAACATAAAATTATGTGGAATTTTTTAATCTTGGCTGTGAGATGACGTAATAAAGCATCATTTCGGCATAGTATAGTATTTTAGTATAATATAAAAAAATTAGAGGTAGTTGCCAAATACTGAAAATCAAGGTTACAATACAGTCAAGGTCAAAGGTCAAACTGTGTGGAGGGTACAGATTTGTTCATGGAATGGTCGCAATATGCTGTAACATACCATTAAAGCTCGGTAAGATGTACATTGGGACAATATCAAATTTAAAATTTATTGATATGCATAGCTATCTATAGTTTGAAAAGAACACGTGTCTGAAAATGAACCACAGTGTAGCGCACAGCATAACACAATTACATTCATAACGGCGGTGAAATTCTAATAGAGTGAAAACCTTTAAACAAGAAATTAAAATAAATAGCAAAACATTAATGCAGTCATTCAACATAAGAACGATCTACAGACATTTTTACGATTGCCATGGTATCAGATTAAAACACAAGATTGACGTAATTTAATTGAAACATCAATTGCGAGATGTATACGCATACAATAGTATCGGTATTCATTTGATTTTTATAATAATGCACGGCCCAGGGGTAATTTTATAAACTGTTATTCAATATAAAATGAAAACGCGTTATCGCTTAGATTACAATTCTCTCATTGTCGTCTGCTATCATGTCTTATACAGTTGTATAAATTGATAGGAACTTTCGCCTGTTAGTTGCTGGTGACTAAATTCTGCGCTAGCAATACAATAGACTGTACAACCTTATATATTAGACCTTCCCGACAGAATGGACTGGCCAAATTGCATAATATGTGGAACGGACGATGACATATTAAGACGGTAAAGGTCTGCAATCATATGAGGACTTATGAAAAACGTAAAAGGTTTCAGAAAGTTACATTTAATGCCTGTTGATGTATGTTTTCCTGAAAGCGTTAATGCAAATGACCCCATGCTAACAAGGCAAAGAGGCACCTTAATTGTCAGCTTAAATGTACTAGTTCAAAACTGCAGCGAGCTCAAGAAAAACATGACAAAAAGGGAAATGTTGAACAGTGTGGGGATGATATCGTACAAAGAAAATCAAAACGCACCACTGATGAGTCTAAACACTCAGATAGTTGTATCATCTGTACGCAAACAGAAGGGATACTTCATATGTGTAGTACATTAGAACTGGACACCTCGCTTAAAGAAGAGACAACGGAAATGCAAGACACAGATCTGTTAGCCACACTTGCAGGTGGTGATTTGGTTGCCATTGATGCAAAATATCACAAGCATTGTATGAATATGTTTAGAAATCGCTACAGAAGTATACAAAGAGTCCAATCAGTCCCATTAACGCTTACTGAGCAGAAAATTACCGAGTCGAGGGTATTTGCTGAACTTGTATCATTCATTGAAACCAGTTTGGAAGACGGTGTTTTTATATTCAGGATAGCTGACTTGCATAAAATGTGTGAAAATCAGCTTACATCATTAGGGCTTCAAAGATCAATAAATAAAACCCGGTTAAAGAACAGGCTTATGTTGCACTATCCCAATGACTGCCAGGAACAAACAGATGGCAAGAACACATTTCTAGTCTTTAACGAAGGTCTCCACGTGCTGCTGAAAGAAACACTTGAAATGCGTAATTTCGATAAAGATGCCCTGTCAATAGCACATGTAGCTAAAATCATACGGAAGGAAATGTTTGAGACAGAATTTCCCAAATTCTCAGGTAGTTTTACTACAGATTGTTAAGACAGTTCAGTGCCGAATTCCCTCAAAGTCCTGGTTTCGATGCTGCTGTATGGGTCAAATATCACAGAGCAGAATGCTGGCAACTCGCATGCATACCTGACTGTAAGCCAACTAATATGGTTCAACTCTAAGCAAAAGGCTAAGGGAGCAGAAAGGCCACATAATCGCAAGGATAAAGAGCCCCATTGCCATTATATAGAGGTCTGAATGTACACACGCAAACCCGAAGTAAAGAAATTGTGAATCAACTTCATGCACTTGGTGTCAATGTGAGTTATGAGCGTGTATTAGAACTGGAAGACTGGCTCACAAATGCAGTTTGTCAACGGTTTAATGAGGAAAACTTAGTATGTCCTGCACAAATCCGCGAGGGTGTGTATATAACAGGAGCCCTTGATAATTTAGACCACAATGTCACATCACAAACAGCTGAAGGGTCTTTTCCTGGAACTAGTATTAGCGTGTTCCAGCTCCCTACACAGTCTACTCCTGGAATATCTAGACCACCCATCACAGTTCCACCTCCAGTGTGCACCAAAAACCCTTCCCTCCCGGACAGCTACTGCATAGATCCAGCTGTAGCATGCAACACCAATCTTTTAACTGTTCCAAAAGCACATGTTGTAGATGACACCCCTGACATGTTAAATACAGCAGTTGAACAGGAGAACCTCTGGTTAGGACAGAGAATGCCACTGCTAGATAAAGACAAACTTGAGAAAGATGACTTCATTGCATGGGCATGCTGATCGTCAGCCTGATAACCCAGATCCACCTGGGGTAAGTGCTCTGTTGCCTCTGTTCTATCAGAAAGCAGCTACGATGGCAATGGTTAAACATGGAATGGAAACGGTTAAACTTGTCATCCAAAGACGAAACCCTGGGCAAATACCAGTACTGGTTGGTGATCAACCAATTTACGCTCTGGCAAAGTATGCACAGTGGAATTGGCCACAAACCATAGGTGAATCTAGATATATAGTCGTAATGGGTAGTAGCAGACTTCTTGAAGGGATCAGGGTGGTGTGTAGCACTGAGTGAAGCTGGTGTTGCCACTGCCGGAACTGCAGACTCCTTCCTCAAGGTGGCGCACCTCACTAGGACACGCATGCGCATCAAGTAACTGTCATGGCTCTTGCAAAATTACAACATGATGCTTTCAACACAAGGTGCAATCCAGGAAATGTGCCTTTTGAGGACCGGAAAGTTGAAATGATACATAACAGCCCAACCATTGAGTTCTCGGATAAAGTCTTGCATCTTGAACTGTTGGTGCTAGTTTTTGCTCGATCGTATATACAAGTGCTTGAAGCACTAGCACCATAGTATTTTGTGCTTGACCACACAAATTATGCCAGATGGCTACCAGTTCACATCAGAGATATGAAGGCTTTTCCACAAGAAATACGAAATGAGTTTGAGGCTAATTGGGTGTTCATGAAGGGTAAGCGAAAGTTCTCGAGCATGCCTCTCGACCAAGCACATGAACAAAATAATGAAAGAGTGAAAGGATCCGGTGGTGCCATTGGCCTGACTGAAAATCCTGCTGCTCTCAAACGATGGACGATAGCAGGACCTGAACACGCCAGGATCGTCGCAGAGTTTGATGAACTGTATCACATGACTGATCAACCATCCACCAGCATGAACAGGGGCATTCAACACAAGAAACATTCCAGAATCAGGTTAACAATATGTGCAATACCATATTGGCAATGGGTAACCCATTTATGGATAAGTCAAATGAATTCATGACTCTGGACACACACGATTGTATGGATGGCACAGTTGTACAGGCATTGCACACGATGGAGACATTGGGTCATGAGCAATATTCAAACTATGTCAAGGATGTGCTTGTTGAAAGGAAAGAATCAATCCATAGGGCCATAAAAAAGAATCATTTTCCACTCTTTAAGCGTCCTCACGACATTAGTGGGAACTCAAAGGCAAAACAACAATTCCAAGAAATAAAAAATGACTGCAATCTATTCAATCAGCGATTCATCGCTGCACAAGTCTACAGCACAAAGCTGGATGAATTCTTCACACATGAAAATCACCCATGGCCACCAGCATTGTCTCTACATGGAAGACTCCGTCTACCAAGCAACAAAGCAGAGCTACTGCATTGCATTGATCCAGCTGTCTAAGCAGAAACACCATCTCACTTTGATGCCAACGTATTTGATGGTGCTGCCATAGTACATGCCTTGCCACAGGAAAGTGCATCTACTTTCGGTGAATATAGTGGCAAAGTTTTCATCCCATGGACAGAGAGACAACTTACAAACTGTTCCTGAATTGGCATAGTTTAGAACACTTATAACTGTGACAGCCTGAAAACAACAACTAGAGAAAAACGAGGTAAAGGGGTTCGGAGAAAGGTGTCCCGCAATGGTAAGTTACCACCTTGCTTTGCTGGTTTCTTTCAGGATCCTAGAAACAAGGAAGCGCTATTTGCTCTACTGACAGAAGATGCAGTGCATCATGAATATCCACATAACAAACTTGTATTCATTACCTCTGGCCCGACAGTGCAGCCAAGTCAGTCCAATATCACAATAGGAGAGAGTGATTACGAAGAGGCAGATAGTAGAATATGCCTCCATTTTAATGATGCTCTTAGAGAGGGTGCAACTTCTATCATCATTAGAACCATGGATACTGATGTGATTGTGATTCTGGTGGGAGTTTTCCATGAACTTATACAGTGTCATCCAGATATGCAGCTATGGGTTGTCTTTGGTATCGGAAAACAGTACCGATGTTATGATGTTAATTAAATCTGCCACGAACTTGGTGAGGACAAAGCTCGTGCTCTACCATTTTTCCATGCCTTCTCTGGTTCTGATACAACATCACAATTTAGCGGTAAAGGCAAGAAATCTGTTTGGAAGACATGGGAAGCATATCCCACTGCCACAGACGCATTCATCAGCACACCACTGTCTGCATTCATTCAACTAGACATTACATCTCCAGTATTCAGAATAATAGAAAGATTTACCTGTATCATGTATGACAACACTACTCCACATGTTGATGTGAATGAGCTTCGACAGGAGCTATTCACAAGACGAGTGAAGATGATGAAGAGGTTTCCTCCCACTCAAAATGCACTGCTCCAACATGTTAATAGATGTCTATACCAAGCCAGTATTTGGAGAGGAAGTTTGAATCCAAAGATACATGCACCTACTCCTGAAGGCTTTGGGTGGACCAAAGGAGACACTGGGTGGTGCCCATTGTGGACAACTCTACCAGCTGCCGCTGTTAGCTGCAGAGAATTAATCAAGTGTGGATGCAAGGCGACGCCTAGTTGTTCAAAGAATTACAAGTGCAGGAATGCAGGTCTCGCATGCACAGCATTGTGTCTTTGTCATGGCAGTTGTAAGACAATTTGACTTTGATCGACTGACTTTGAAACCACGCACGTAGTCTCAGTGTAATTGCCATGATTGGAATTACACAATTGAACATAAAACTGTTAGTTTAGACAGAACGTTTATGTTTCTATTTTGGAAATACAACCCCACCACAATTTTACCTTTTGACATTGACCTTAGTTTGGCAACCCCTCTAGAGAGATTTGCATCATGCTAAACCGTGTTGTGCACATTTTCCAACCTCAGAATACAAATGTACCATTTAAAATAACATGTCCCGCATGTATTTACAATGGGAGGGGCCAAGACCGCAAATTATCCTTTTGATCAACGAACCCAGGAACAGCACTGACTAAGGTACAGCAGTACAAAAAATGGCTTTGATACAGCATGTTATAGTAATTCTATGTAAAATATGAAAACAACACACATTTTGATATTTGACCTTGCCCCTAGACGTGACCCTGACCATTAACACTGAGCAGACCCATCTGAAAAGTTATGTATTGTGCTATGGTACATCTGTGTCAAAACCTGTGCTTTTTGCAGCATGTTACACACATTCCCTGAGAAGAAATATAAAAAATCCCACATAATTTCACCTTTGACCTTGACCTCTACATGACTTTGACATTTAGACTTTGGCAGCCCACTCTAAAAATGTGTGTATTATCCTCTAATAATGCTTTGTTATAGAGTGTCACGGTCATTCCATTGAGAAAATATAGAAAAACGCATAATTTTACATTTGACCTTGAACTCTGTGTAACCTTGATGCTTAGACTGTGGCAGCCTACTCTAAAAATGTTCATATTGTTCTCTAGTACATCTGTGCCAAATTGTGTGCTTTATTACAGTGTGTCACGGTCATTCCATTGGGAAAATGTGAAAAAAACACATAATTTGACATTTGACCTTGACCTCTGCGTGACCTTGGCCTTTAAAATTTGGCATCCCTAGCCTAAAAGTTTAGTATTTTCCTCACGTACATCTGTGCCAAATTTGGTGCTTTGTTCCAGCAGGTCACGGTCATCCCCCATAGCCACACCACTATGGTGGTGGAGTGTTGTGCATCCATCGTCGCGGATCTGCAGCGTGCTGTGCAGGTCTTCCTCTGTATGGTGGAGGTCCAGGGGAATGACGAGGCCGCTGGGTGTGGTAGGTGTTGGTGCCACTTCTGGGATTTGTTGCCTGTGGGGTATCCACAATCCAGTCTCCGTACTGCAGTACTAATGGGTAGCAGGGAGACGATGTTCTCATAGGTGGGGATGCGGGCCACGGCACATGACGGGGGTCCATTGATCACCGTAAAGTTGACACGGTGAACCTAATGGGCGTGTAGATTATATATGTTGCTCCCGAGGGGGACTTCTCCGCTGCTATCCGTGATGTGGCAAAGGTGTAGAATGCCTAGCGCGGATGTCAGACAGCGTTATAAAAGATGCACCGGCCTGGGAGGCATCACGGAAAGCCTCCTCACTGATCGGCGAGTACTCTTGTGGTTGTAATAATGGTGTATCCTCCAATACGGACTAATTTAGTTCATACTACTCCACCTCTGCATCGGGGGAATACTGATTGTAGTAGAAGGGAGACTGGAACATGCGGGTGATGAGCGTGGGCGTGGGTTCATTTCGTGTTCGAGCCCCACATCGGGTGCCACTTGTAGCCTCCCGGCACGCACACTGGTCCACCGGAAATTCCCATTCTGTGGCACTACTGATACGTGGCACGGCGGGATGGGATAGCTGGTTAACTGCAGATCTCAGGGTTGCGGATTCGGTATTGCCGGTTGCTGGATTATACAGAAACTGACTTGTAGAGCCAGTGAAACGTTCACATTCCAGAGGGACTGTGCGACGATCGCCGCCAAAGTTGAACCTCATGGTCTCATCCTCGCTGTTGGTGTCATCAGTGTGATGGTTCCACAGCTCCATTTAAAGGCCGGGACATGATTAAAAATATATACAATAATTATAGTAGTAACAGCCAAACAATCGTACTCGTTTGCTGCTACCTGGAAGAAGTCTTGTACATGGGCTGGGTTGACGACTCGTCATCGTGGACCTCGCCAGAGGTACCTCATAGAGCAAGATCCGTGAGGCATCCCCGCAAAGGAGGGTCCCGTCGCAGCTACTTAGCAAGATTAATATACACTATATTAACCCTACAAACATTCCATGAGGCGTGAGGCATCCCCGCAAAGGAGCATCCCAGCGCCGCTACTTAGCTAGTTTAATATAAACTATATTAACCCATACACACATTATTTTGTTGCGAGAGAAAAGTGCCTCGCGTGGACCTCCGCCAGAGGAAAATGCCTACAACGCTGAAGCAGAGGAAGAGAGATGGTAAAACGGGGCCACATTCTTGTTAAAACCAAATTATGTAAAATAGTCAACCTAGTGAAGCTAAATGTTTGGTGTGATGCACGCTGATTTACATGAAGGTGGGGTGGATGATTTCTGCAGAAGTCAACACCGCCATCCTATGTATGTTCCAAGATTCGGTGTTAGTAGTTTCTACTTTTATTTATGCGGGCCTTCTGCTAATTCCTACCCTATCATTTAGTTTTTTGGTCCGGGTCTAGTTTTAGCTGCAATCGGCAAGGTAAGTTAACTATTCTTTAACATATAAGTCTGACAGGTGAGCATCTTACGGACACCCCCCCTCCCCCCCCCTCAGTGGATGCATGCACAAATATCATGAGAAGAAAACTCCAGAATCATATAACGATCCTGTTACGGTCAGGTCATGACCACACATAACATCCCAAGGACAAATCACAGTACATACGCATTGAAATGCCCATATAAGATTTAGGGCGGGGACAAAGATGCAGCTATCCAACTATAGCGACCTTCCCATGAGCGCGTGGTGGGTTCTAAGACCGGACACAGTCACTTGTAGAGTTAGATTGAGAGCTGAATCCTTTCCGTCACTAGGTGTGTCGGGTACAGATTATTTCTGATCCGCATCTGAGAGCTAACATTCCCCTGACGTTAGGGTTATGTAAAATCGCTCAGAGATGCACTGGAGTGCTTCCTACTTTGGCGGGGTTTTCTAACTAACCAGTATCTGAGGATACAAGGGGCTTGCACGCGGTCATCGTCACTTTATTTCTAGTCACACTGGAATCCCAATAGTACCAGAGCAAACTCTAAATAACGTGACGGACGGAGGTCCAGACAATTAATAAGCCATAAGGCTGGTGGAACGTAGACAGAGACAATTACTCATAAAGGAGGCCTTAAGTTAAATGGCCAATTTATACAATCTAGCCGGAGTGCGGTGTTACATATCTGCTACTCCCGAAAAAGAGACAGCCACAAAATGTCTCCTACCGAGTAATCGTCCCTACTACTATAAACCTATCCAATCGAGCTAAAACAGTCCAGGTTTAGTCGCCGCATGTCATGTTCGCGAAAAAAATGATGCTGCTGGCGAGCATGGTGGTGTGGATGTTGGTGCTGTATAGTGTAGCCTAGTGATACCGCGGTCCAGCAGTTTTTATACTGCCATATCACTAACTTTGTAAAATACAGTAATAGAAGGTCACTCGGCCTTTGCGGTGCTTATAAGCACGAAAATATAAAGATATTATATACATATTAATAATAAACTATAAAATGCGGTCTCAAATGACAGGGAGGTGCATATTAGTCATCAGTACCTGTTACACAAAAAGTTAGACAATAATGATGATATAAGACAACAGAGTACCTATTAGTAATCGGTACGGATACAGTTCTATATTCACGATAGTTGAAGCGTGACACAATTGAAATGCGAGATCGCACGATACGGAAGTTGGTTGCTAGGAAAACTGCAGGCACACTGCGGATGCAGCTCATTCTCACGAAAAGTAAAGACGAACATTTGCGGAAGCAGATGGCTACTAGATAAGCAAGTTTACATGAATAGTTATTAATTTAAAATGAGTTCTAAAAAGGTCCGTACTGGTACGGAAGTTGAAAGCTGCCCTATAGTTCTTGAAGGGCTACAGATGAAGGTTGATAATACGGATGCATTCTGATGGTTCACAAGACGAGATGCATCGAATAGCTCACACGATGCATCAAGCAATGCTCCCATAACTTCGGTCGAAAATGTCAAAAGGCTAACACATGATGTGTGGATAAATTTACACCACTGGTTGCGTGGTTCAGCAGATCTGGCAAGTTATCACAGAGCACGTCACTCGCCCCACATACTGGACCACGAGCTACATCAGGGCCAAAAGGCCCATCCACACGAAAACTCCCTTTGTGGAAGTAGAGGCCCGGGCTACGTGACTTTAAAGTTCTTTATTGCCCCCGGGTGATATCTTCCCAGGAGCTTACAAAAACTGGCGGTTGCAGATGTGATGGCTAACACCCCAAAGACGACGAGTCTCAAAACCGAAAGGATCAACAGCAGACGCTGGTGTCTGCTATACAGAGTGCGGTAACTTGCGCTCGTCCTTTCAGACCGGGCACCTCACCACCACGTGACTGGTGATGAATCTGATTTTTCGACCTCTTTTATACTGCCTGTGACATCACAGCTGGAGCGCCACAGCCAATCAGCTACCCTTTCTTCAGAGGCAGGGAAGCCTGTCACGTGACGCGTTATCGTACTCATTCACTGAGAGTATGCATGCGCTAAGCCTATGGGAGGGGGTCAATATTTTAAAATAAAATTAGCTGGCTCATTTAGCCATAACTCTGCCAATTCTTAACCGATTTTCAAATGGTAAAGAGTTTTGAAATTCTCGCTTCATTCCGGTCATGATCAACACCAAGTTTGGCGGGACAGGTGTAATCTAAAGTGATTACATGTACCAACTCGCTGCGAAATTAAGCTGCTTTTTCTACCCAACGCTAATGCGTGTTATTTAGCAATCTCTGACGCTCGCGTATGCACGCTAGGCGATCTCACGGACTTTGTCGTTTCACGAACCTCAAGTATACGGCTCTATACACGCGTATCGCCCTACCCAATGCTGGTAGGGGAGGGGTGTGCTTGGAACGTACCCGGCGGTTACGTACCCAGATGGTCTGGGACGATCCGTAACTGGCTGGTCGATTCACGCTACAATGTTTCCATCTCACCACCTCACACATACCACCTCGTGTAGCTCAGCGGCTCCACCTTACTACATCCACGCAGTGATACCCATTTACACAGCTTCTCTTTAAGGCACCCATTATTATGATTTTCAGTGACAAATGTCCATTGAACATCTACTATTGGGGATGGGGTGGGGTGGGGTGGGGTGGGGGTGGGATGGGGCTTACTCATGTCAGCCCATATCCCGGCTTGAGAAAAGTGGCCACACAGGAGCTTAGCTAGGCTATATACTTTCAATTTCTCGAAGAATCTATGTAGTAGCTCAGTACTTGGAAAAGCTGGAAGTTAGAGTTTCTTAACAACACTACGTCACCATGCTACCACGTCATGGTGCCACACATGGGCTTAATCTGGCACTGACCGATGTTGCCTGATAGTATCCCGCACGCACGAACGCACCCGTAGATGTATGTGGATTTATCTCTGATTCCGATGCATTTTCCATGCAAACCACATTGACGTTGTATTTAGGATAATTGTATTCGAACATACGCGCGCACACACCGACCGGCTTACAACACGCTAGTATCCATGTATATAGATATATTGCATCGATTGGCATTGGGGTTGGCGAAATAAGGACTTATATGATAAGTAATTATTTAGTCAGTCAAATGCAGTCGATTTGCTATAAATAATGGGTTCGGATGCTTATATTTGCCATCCAAAGACCAATATAAAAGCTTACAGCTTAAATAGCGGTGTGCATGGGCTATCGTGTCACATGCACCCACACGCACTCGCTCATGTACGCGGACGCACATGCTCTAACATGAGCACACCCGTGCATACATATCATCAGTGGTGAAGGGTGGATGCAGTTGATGTGGGGTGACACACATTAGTGGAGTGTAGGTCAGAGACAACCATTGCTTCCATTACCGGGTGTTGTCAAGGGCTATTGCCTGCCCAGATGTGCCTTCTCTGAATCTTGATTAACGATTCTCCAATCTATCAGTATCTCTATTATGGCCACTCAGAATCCCTGTGACTGGATCTTTATTAGTTTGCTGATCGTTCTAATGAAAGATAAGAGCGAGTTCACCAAAATATGCAATTCAGCCTATGCTATCTAATCCACTCCCTACTCCACCTCACCCAACCGATCTCTCCGCCCCTCTCTTTCTCGTCCTCTTGCCCTCACCTCCTCGTCCTTACTTTCTCCTCTCCCTTCCTCCCTGATTGCCACCTCTCTCTCTCTCTCTCTCTCTCTCTCTCTCTGTGTGTGCGTGCGTGCGTGCGTGCGTGCGTGCGTGCGTGCGTGCGTGCGTGCGTGCGTACGTGTGGGTGGGTGGGTGGGTGGGTGGATGGGTGGGTGGGTGTGTGTGTGTGTGTGTATGTGTGTGTGTGTGTGTGTGTGTGTGTGTGTGTGTGTGTGTGTGTGTGTGTGTGTGTGTGTGTGTGTGTGTGTGTGTGTGTGTGTGTGTGTGTGTGTGTGTGTGTGTGTGTGTGTTACTAGTATTATCCTACCACATGACCTGCATATATATCTCACAAGTTATCAACCATGCTTCTGCATAATACTCCTAGCATAGCTACTGACACGTTAGGATCAAAATATCATGCCTCTTCTCACACATACAGCATTACCCGTGATGTTTAAATTAACTGCCTAATGGACGGAAAAGCCGAGATAATGGTTTCCGGCAACAACGCCGTCATGGGCCCTTCAGTGTATCACGTCATTCGTATCAACTACATTGTAAAATACGGCAGGTGCACGTCACTGGCCATTGTTTAATGTAGAATTATTGAAAGATTACACGTCCATTGTCACACCATCTTGGGAATTATGGCTGTTTTGAGGGATACATCAACAACACCTGGCACATCGTTGTTCCTGAACGGTATTTCCCGCCCATATTAACCCTCCCTTACTAATGTGAATATATCGATGTATGCCGTATGCCAGGACAAATCACACATTGAACGTTAAGTGCAATATTATGACAGAAAGCCCCGTACTGGAATGACCATACAAAGTGTAATATTTCATGATCTCGCTGCTCTCCAAAATGTTGGACACGATTTTAGAAAACCTGAATTCATGTTTGTCGTATTGTAATGTCTATTTCATTAATGCCTACCTTTTGAAATAGTTGATGTAAATGGTGTTCCATGACAGCTGAGTAAAGTAATGGGCCTGTATTTTTTAGGTTATATAGGGTCTCCCTTTATGTACGTGTTACAATTTTGACGTACCTATTGTCACTTATTAACGGTATCGCTGGATAATTAGCTGTGGCAATGCAAGGATCATTTTTTTCCACGCAAGTAACTATTGTCAACATTTAAATGCTTCACTTCTTAGCTAACATCGCAAGTAAAATAACGTATGTCCGTCACGAAATTGGAAAAGGCTGATACGAAAGCGTATGAATTGTATATCTTTCGCAAATTTACAATTTAATAAACATTCTGTTGAGTATGATGGAAGATCTTTGACTGGGACCTATCGTTGCCATGGTTTCAAAACATTCAACTCCTTGCCTGTATAATTAGGCTTGTCTTGAACTTAATTTTCTATGTCTATTTTCTAGGAATTTGGGTTTCATGCGTATGCGCGCATGTGTTCGTCAGGTGCCATATTTTCAGTTATTCTGGTGGTATTTTCAGCACATGTGGGTTGGATGTTCCCATGTCGTGGCGAATACACATCTTGATATTTCGGTTAACCCTTTCACCGACAAATCCCTGAAAACGTAA
The DNA here is from genome assembly GCA_034401795.1 of Chaetoderma sp. LZ-2023a. Taxonomy (NCBI): domain Eukaryota; kingdom Metazoa; phylum Mollusca; class Caudofoveata; order Chaetodermatida; family Chaetodermatidae; genus Chaetoderma; species Chaetoderma sp. LZ-2023a. Next base: position 110,354,494 of record CM067373.1, read on the forward strand.
ACTCTACGATAATACACTTATACTGTTGAATATTTTGAAATTAATTTTACTGTACGCCGTTGCTGCCTAAGCCAGCAACTGCTTCCGGTCACATTAATTAAAAAATATCCAACAGTTTTCCTGTATGGGTGCCTTGAAAATGAGATTTGAGGAATTCCTCTGTGAAAGAGTTAATGTTACCGATATGGGAGGGGGGGGGGGGGGTTCTCATCATTGCGTTAATTTATTTTCGCTGGCACAAATGACTCAAATCAGCAAACCATTTTAAAATAACAATTGATTTATTTGTTGTAGCAGAGGGCTAACTCTATCGCGCCCCAATTACAGATTATTAAATTATATAATCCTGAATAATGGACATTTCGGTACTAATAGCTCAGCGTTCTGCTTTAATGTGCGCGACAGTGGCATTACTACGTTTATAATCTGGGCTGGTGGTAGAATCTGACATTTGCCATTTCTTTAATGGCGGATGACGGATGACAGCCGAGAGAGAGATTTTGACAAATAATTATATTTGTCTAATCTATAGCTCTCTATATTTGTATAACTTCATCATTTTCTAAATTGATGAATCCAGTTTACCGATCAATCATTATGACGACATAATCAATCACGTAATAAATGACATGATTTAGTCCATCACAAACTCTTAATAGTCCGTAAAGTTGTACGAACTGCATGCCTTTTCTATTTAATAAACATTCTGTTGAATATTTTAAAACTAACTTGACACGATGTTGTTGCCGCCATAGGCAGCAACTGCTCCCAGTCAAATTGGTTTCAAAATATTCAATAGCTTACCTGTATAGTTTTCTGCAAGTTGAGCTTAATAGAGTGCGGGGATCGATTGATCTTATCGCGGGAAAAACGTGAGTGGAGCTTAGCTAGAGATGGCGAGTCATAGATAAAACTGGTTTCTTCCATTACGAATGTGAATGGCAAATCCCGCTTGTTAATCTGTGTGACATTATCATTGATTTCTCATATAAATTTCCAAGTCACCGTGCACTACAGTAAAACGCATCATCGTAATAGTCATGTGGATGAACACACGTGTAGATGAACCAGCGCAGAACATGTAAATCTGATTTACATTTGATTTGATATTACAACCCGTCTTATGGTTAGAGGAAATAAATAAGCGCAGCCGATCATCGTAGTAAATTACTTCAAACTCCCTGACTCAATAAGCCTCTATCTAGCCTACTAACTATCTGGTTGCATCTTCTAGGGATTTCTGATGACAAATAAAGTTCTTACAACGCAATGCGCGCATAACGGATCCAATGCAGATAGTTTTATATGAATTGCGTGTGATATAATCAGTCATCTCTATTAATTCTTTAACATTGCATACCTTCAGAAGATTACTTTTGAAAACTTACTACTACATTGACTGGATCTTTCGCAAGTTATTCAAGTCGCACATTGTAAAATACCGTCTTCTCAATGTGTGTGTATGTGTGTGTGTGTGTGTGTGTGTGTGTGTGTGTGTGTGTGTGTGTGTGTGTGTGTGTGTGTGTGTGTGTGTGTGTGTGTGTGTGTGTGTGTGTGTGTGTGTGTGTGTGTGTGTGTGTGTGTGTGTGTGTGTGTGTGTGTGTGTGTGTGTGTGTGTGTTACTAGTATTATCCTACCACATGACCTGCATATATATCTCACAAGTTATCAACCATGCTTCTGCATAATACTCCTAGCATAGCTACTGACACGTTAGGATCAAAATATCATGCCTCTTCTCACACATACAGCATTACCCGTGATGTTTAAATTAACTGCCTAATGGACGGAAAAGCCGAGATAATGGTTTCCGGCAACAACGCCGTCATGGGCCCTTCAGTGTATCACGTCATTCGTATCAACTACATTGTAAAATACGGCAGGTGCACGTCACTGGCCATTGTTTAATGTAGAATTATTGAAAGATTACACGTCCATTGTCACACCATCTTGGGAATTATGGCTGTTTTGAGGGATACATCAACAACACCTGGCACATCGTTGTTCCTGAACGGTATTTCCCGCCCATATTAACCCTCCCTTACTAATGTGAATATATCGATGTATGCCGTATGCCAGGACAAATCACACATTGAACGTTAAGTGCAATATTATGACAGAAAGCCCCGTACTGGAATGACCATACAAAGTGTAATATTTCATGATCTCGCTGCTCTCCAAAATGTTGGACACGATTTTAGAAAACCTGAATTCATGTTTGTCGTATTGTAATGTCTATTTCATTAATGCCTACCTTTTGAAATAGTTGATGTAAATGGTGTTCCATGACAGCTGAGTAAAGTAATGGGCCTGTATTTTTTAGGTTATATAGGGTCTCCCTTTATGTACGTGTTACAATTTTGACGTACCTATTGTCACTTATTAACGGTATCGCTGGATAATTAGCTGTGGCAATGCAAGGATCATTTTTTTCCACGCAAGTAACTATTGTCAACATTTAAATGCTTCACTTCTTAGCTAACATCGCAAGTAAAATAACGTATGTCCGTCACGAAATTGGAAAAGGCTGATACGAAAGCGTATGAATTGTATATCTTTCGCAAATTTACAATTTAATAAACATTCTGTTGAGTATGATGGAAGATCTTTGACTGGGACCTATCGTTGCCATGGTTTCAAAACATTCAACTCCTTGCCTGTATAATTAGGCTTGTCTTGAACTTAATTTTCTATGTCTATTTTCTAGGAATTTGGGTTTCATGCGTATGCGCGCATGTGTTCGTCAGGTGCCATATTTTCAGTTATTCTGGTGGTATTTTCAGCACATGTGGGTTGGATGTTCCCATGTCGTGGCGAATACACATCTTGATATTTCGGTTAACCCTTTCACCGACAAATCCCTGAAAACGTAAACTCTACGATAATACACTTATACTGTTGAATATTTTGAAATTAATTTTACTGTACGCCGTTGCTGCCTAAGCCAGCAACTGCTTCCGGTCACATTAATTTAAAAATATCCAACAGTTTTCCTGTATGGGTGCCTTGAAAATGAGATTTGAGGAATTCCTCTGTGAAAGAGTTAATGTTACCGATATGGGAGGGGGGGGGGGGTTCTCATCATTGCGTTAATTTATTTTCGCTGGCACAAATGACTCAAATCAGCAAACCATTTTAAAATAACAATTGATTTATTTGTTGTAGCAGAGGGCTAACTCTATCGCGCCCCAATTACAGATTATTAAATTATATAATCCTGAATAATGGACATTTCGGTACTAATAGCTCAGCGTTCTGCTTTAATGTGCGCGACAGTGGCATTACTACGTTTATAATCTGGGCTGGTGGTAGAATCTGACATTTGCCATTTCTTTAATGGCGGATGACGGATGACAGCCGAGAGAGAGATTTTGACAAATAATTATATTTGTCTAATCTATAGCTCTCTATATTTGTATAACTTCATCATTTTCTAAATTGATGAATCCAGTTTACCGATCAATCATTATGACGACATAATCAATCACGTAATAAATGACATGATTTAGTCCATCACAAACTCTTAATAGTCCGTAAAGTTGTACGAACTGCATGCCTTTTCTATTTAATAAACATTCTGTTGAATATTTTAAAACTAACTTGACACGATGTTGTTGCCGCCATAGGCAGCAACTGCTCCCAGTCAAATTGGTTTCAAAATATTCAATAGCTTACCTGTATAGTTTTCTGCAAGTTGAGCTTAATAGAGTGCGGGGATCGATTGATCTTATCGCGGGAAAAACGTGAGTGGAGCTTAGCTAGAGATGGCGAGTCATAGATAAAACTGGTTTCTTCCATTACGAATGTGAATGGCAAATCCCGCTTGTTAATCTGTGTGACATTATCATTGATTTCTCATATAAATTTCCAAGTCACCGTGCACTACAGTAAAACGCATCATCGTAATAGTCATGTGGATGAACACACGTGTAGATGAACCAGCGCAGAACATGTAAATCTGATTTACATTTGATTTGATATTACAACCCGTCTTATGGTTAGAGGAAATAAATAAGCGCAGCCGATCATCGTAGTAAATTACTTCAAACTCCCTGACTCAATAAGCCTCTATCTAGCCTACTAACTATCTGGTTGCATCTTCTAGGGATTTCTGATGACAAATAAAGTTCTTACAACGCAATGCGCGCATAACGGATCCAATGCAGATAGTTTTATATGAATTGCGTGTGATATAATCAGTCATCTCTATTAATTCTTTAACATTGCATACCTTCAGAAGATTACTTTTGAAAACTTACTACTACATTGACTGGATCTTTCGCAAGTTATTCAAGTCGCACATTGTAAAATACCGTCTTCTCAATGTGTGTGTATGTGTGTGTGTGTGTGTGTGTGTGTGTGTGTGTGTGTGTGTGTGTGTGTGTGTGTGTGTGTGTGTGTGTGTGTGTGTGTGTGTGTGTGTGTGTGTGTGTGTGTGTGTGTGTGTGTGTGTGTGTGTGTGTGTGTGTGTGTGTGTGTGTGTGTGTTACTAGTATTATCCTACCACATGACCTGCATATATATCTCACAAGTTATCAACCGTGCTTCTGCATAATACTCCCAGCATAGCTACTGATACGTTAGGATAAAAATATCATGCGACTTCTCACACATACAGCATTACCCGTGATGTTTAAATTAACTGCCTAATGGACGGAAAAGCCGAGCTAATGGTTTCCGGCAACAACGCCGTCATGGGCCCTTCAATATATCACGTCATTCGTATCAACTACATTGTAAAATACGGCAGGCGCACGTCATCGGCCATTGTTTAATGTAGAATTATTGAAAGATTACACGTCCATTGTCACACCAACTTGGGAATTATGGCTGTTTTGAGTGATACATCAACAACACCTGGCACATCGTTGTTCCTGAACAGTATTTCTCGCCCATACTAACCCTCAATTACTAATGTGAATATGTCGATGTATGCCGTATTCCAGGACAAATTACACATTGAACGTTAAGTGCAAAATTATGACAGAAAGCCCCGTACTGGAATGACCATACAAAGTGTAATATTTCATGACCTCGCTGTTCTCCAAAATGTTGGACACGATTTTAGAAAACCTGAATTCATGTTTGTCATATTGTAATGTCTATTTCATTAATGCCTGTCTTTTGAAATTGTTGATGTAAATAGTGTTCCATGACAGCTGAGTAAAGTAATGGGCCTGTATTTTTTAGGTTATATAGGGTCTCCCTTTATGTACGTTTTACAATTTTGACGTACCTATTGTCACTTATTAACGGTATCGCTGGATAATTAGCTGTGGCAATGCAAAGATCATTTTTTTTCACGCAAGTAACTATTGTCAAAATTTAAATGCTTCACTTCTTAGCTAACATCGCAATTAAAATAACGTATGTCCGTCACGAAATTGGAAAAGTCTGACACGAAAGCGTATGAATTGTATACCTTTCGCAAATTTACAATTTAATAAACATTCTGTTGAGTATGATGGAAGATCTTTGACTGGGACCTATCGTTGCCATAGTTTCAAAACATTCAACTCCTTGCCTGTATAATTAGGCTTGTCTTGAACTTAATTTTCTACGTCTATTTTCTAGGAATTTATGTTTCATGCGTATGCCCGCATGTGTTCGTCAGGTGCCATATTTTCAGTTATTCTGGTGGTATTTTCAGCACATGTGTGTTGGATGTTCCAATGGCGTGGCAAATACACATCTTGATATTTCGGTAAACCCTTTCACCGACAAATCCCTGAAAAAGTAAACTCTACGATAATAAACTTATACTGTTGAATATTTTGAAATTAATTTTACTGTAAGCCGTTGCTGCCTAAGCCGGCAACTGCTTCCGGTCACATTAATTTTAAAATATCCAACAGTTTTCCTGTATGGGTGCCTTGAAAATGAGATTTGAGGAATTCCTCGGTGAAAGAGTTAATGTTATCGATATGGGAGGGGGGGGGGGGTTCTCATCATTGCTTTGTTGATTTATTTTCGCTGGCACAAATGACTCTCAAATCAGCAAACCATTTTAAAATAACAATTGATTTATTTGTTGTAGCCGAGCGCTAACTCTATCGCGCCCCAATTACAGATTATTAGTGAAAATAACCAATTCATAAAACTATATAGTGCTGAATAATGGACATTTCGGTACTAATAGCTCAGCGTGCTGCGTTAATGTGCCCGAGAGTGGCATCACTACGTTTATAATCTGGGCTGGTGGTAGAATCTGACATTTGCCATTTCTTTAATGGCGGATGACGGATGACAGCTGAGAGAGAGATTTTGACAAATAATTATATTTGTCTAACCTATAGCTCTCTATATTTGTATAACTTCTTCATTTTCTAAATTGATGAATCCAGTTTACCGATCAATCATTATGACGACATAATCAATCACGTAATAAATGACATGATTTAGTCCATCACAAACGCTTAATAGTCCGTAAAGTTGTATGAACTGCATGCCTTTTCTATTTAATAAACATTCTGTTGAATATTTTAAAACTAACTTGACACGATGTTGTTGCCGCCATAGGCAGCAACTGCTCCCAGTCAAATTGGTTTCAAAATATTCAATAGCTTACCTGTATAGTTTTCTGCAAGTTGAGCTTAATAGAGTGCGGGGATCGATTGATCTTATCGCGGGAAAAACGTGAGTGGAGCTTAGCTAGAGATGGCGAGTCATAGATAAAACTGGTTTCTTCCATTACGAATGTGAATGGCAAATCCCGCTTGTTAATCTGTGTGACATTATCATTGATTTCTCATATAAATTTCCAAGTCACCGTGCACTACAGTAAAACGCATCATCGTAATAGTCATGTGGATGAACACACGTGTAGATGAACCAGCGCAGAACATGTAAATCTGATTTACATTTGATTTGATATTACAACCCGTCTTATGGTTAGAGGAAATAAATAAGCGCAGCCGATCATCGTAGTAAATTACTTCAAACTCCCTGACTCAATAAGCCTCTATCTAGCCTACTAACTATCTGGTTGCATCTTCTAGGGATTTCTGATGACAAATAAAGTTCTTACAACGCAATGCGCGCATAACGGATCCAATGCAGATAGTTTTATATGAATTGCGTGTGATATAATCAGTCATCTCTATTAATTCTTTAACATTGCATACCTTCAGAAGATTACTTTTGAAAACTTACTACTACATTGACTGGATCTTTCGCAAGTTATTCAAGTCGCACATTGTAAAATACCGTCTTCTCATGGTCTGCAAATGGTAATTTCTAAGGACCACTGCATAATCAATTTTGTCAAGATTGAGTGTAGAAGTGTTAATCAACGATGCGTGCGGGCGCAATACGTGTAGTAAATGACCTATCCAGTTTCAGCAATGCCACGCCCATCACTAGCTAAGTTCCATCCATACCTCGCTCGTGTTGGGATCGATTGATCCCCTCAGCTCTCTGACTCAATTTCCAAGAAACTAACCAGGTAAGCTGTTGAATATTTTGAAACTAATTTGACTTGGTACTGTTGCTGCCGATGGCAGCAACAGTGTCCAGTCAAATTAGTTTCAAAATATTCCGCAGAATGTTTATTAAATAATAAAGACGTAAAACTCGTACAACGTATTGGACTATTAAGTGTTTAAAACGGACTAAATCGAATCATACATGCTGAATTTGAGTATGACGTCATCCTACACGTAACGTAGTTGATAATGACGTCATATGATGAATGGATAAACTAGAAAGACCCATTCTGGATAAATTGAGACGGAACTGTCTAAGAGCGCCAAATCAAATTAAGCTTAACCCATTCTATTTTATGCGTCCACAGTTGACATTTATAAGACGTTGTCAACATCATGCATGCATTTTTAATACAACTAAACATACACTGGTTACAGCCTATTACAGGAGTAACGCTGTTTAGTATAATTACGGTCAAATTACTCATCAGTCAGAAGTATTACAAAAGACGGAATGCAGCGAGGGTGACTGAATAAATACATAATGGAGCTTATACATGACCATTAGTATCCCATTATCCAATTGGCCAGATGCATACATTTTTAGAAAAAAGTACTTTTAATACTTTAATTCGTGTTCCTCATTCTTTAAAGCGCCGAAATTTATCTTTAGCTATAACGTTGTGTGTCTAAAACACGCATCCCTTTCATCTCTTTATATGTCTTCCTCATTTCTATTTTCAGTTTCCCTGATTTTTATCCTTTTGTCTGACTTTCCTTTCTCCTCTATCTTAACCTCTCACCTACCTGTCAGTTTTTTAAGTCTGTCCATCACACAATATTCGTGAATCTTTTCATCTCTCACGCTCCCCTCTCCCTCTCGCCCCTCCCCCTCTCTCGCTCTCTTTCTTTCTTTCTTTCTTTCTTTCTTTCTTTCTTTCTTTCTTTCTCTCTCTCTCTCTCTCTCTCTCTCTCTCTCTCTCTCTCTCCTCCCTCCCTCCCTCCCTCCCTCCCTCCCTCCCTCGCTCCCTCCCTCCACCCCCCTCTCTCTCTTTCTCTCTCCCTCCATCCCTCCCTCCTTCACTCTCTCCCTCCCTCCTTCACACTCTCTCTCCCTCTCTCTCTTCCTCTCTCTCTCTCCCTCTCTCTCCCTCTCTCCCCCACCCCTCTCTCTCTCTCTCTCTCCCTCGCTCTCTCTCTCTCTCTCTTCCCCTCTCTCTCTCTCTCTCTCTCTCTCTCTCTCTCTCTCTCTCTCTCTCTCTCTCTCTCTCGCCAGGCTCCCAGTAATACATTAAAAAAATAGTCTTCTCTTACCCTGCAAATGGGCATACAGTCACTAAGCAAAATATGATTTTTAATGCCCAATCGCTTTAAAAAGTAGTTGAAAATTAGGTTTTGAAATATTTTATGAATAAGAAAATATTCACGATTATTCGATTATTCAATTTTTAGTCATATATATTCACGATTTAAAACATAATCGCGATGGTCGGTTTAATCACGTAATCGCGCAAGTCTTTGTTCATGAAAATTAAAGTAAATTCTTCTATAGAGTTTTACATCTGCCTGGAAAGGAAATCTAGCTTCGACTTTGATGTCATCCTATAATGGATTTAGCATTAAAAGTGAGCATCTCCAGCGTCACGTTGCTGTCTATGACAATCATATATTCATATTCTGCTACAATCAGAAAATTGGTAATAAATTACTCTCAGTTTTAATATCAAATGCGGATTGTATGCCATTGATGGATTTGCTAATTTTATTGAACATGCTGTTGAATATTTTGAAACCAATTTTACTGGCCGTTGGCAGTAACAGCACCCAGTCATATGACGTTCCAAATATTCAACAGCTTTCCCATATTGTTACCGTGATATTGGGATCCTGTGAATTCAGAGAAGCAAAGCATATAAATGAATTCCAACACCGGTACAAAGTGGGCGGAGTTCGCCTAGAAATGGGCGGGACATAGCTCGAAATGGACCCATCAATTGATTATAGGTAATTTTGTGATATTATGGAATGGACCTTTCCAGTGTGTCCATCCATCATATGACGTCATGATCAACTACGTGACGTGTAGGATGACACCATAATCATTATGTTATGAATAACCCGATTTAGTACGTCTTAAACGCTTAATAGCCCGACACGTTGTACGAATTGTATGTCTTTGCTATTTAATAAATATTTTTTCGAATAATTTAAAACTAATTTGACTGGGCGCTGTTGCTGCCATAGGCCCTCGGTCAAATTAGTTTCAAACTATTCATCAGCTTACCTCTATGGTTTTCTGGAAATAATGGTCATGGAGTTCAGCGATCGATCCAAACACGAGCAAGCTGTGGGTGGAGCTTAGCTAGAGATGGGCCGGTCGTAGCTAAAACTGGAAAGGTCCATTGCCATTAATGACTGATTCACACACCATGAGACACGCCATTTCCACGACCAGTTTTGCACTTTTGGTACCCATCGCTTAGAGGCAGGATTTGAGCCCGCAATCTTTTGGTTTACGAGTCGACCTCGTTACCAGAGGAGCGTGTGTATCACGCGGTGAGTAGATAGATGGCTGATTGACCTTAAAGGAAAGGATAGGGGAACTAACATATGCTCTTGAATAACAGCTTTATATAATAATCAACCTATAGCTCCCAGTAAAAACACGCACAAATAAATCATAATAGTTCGAAAAAAGCAGCTAAATACCATTTATGTCATTCTGGTGGGAACCAATTATTGACGAAAAAATATTATCTCGAGCACTCGACTTATATGTCGAGCGCTCGACTTAATATCTCTAGCGCTCGAGATATGTATGTCAAGCGCCCGAAATAATTATGTTGAGCGCTCGACATATTATCTCGAGCGCTCGAAATAGTTATCTCGAGCGCTCGACATATTATCTGGAGCGCTCGACATAAGCGCTCGAGATAATTTTAATACCACTGTATCTATTACTACCGTAGGCGAGCCACGTTTTAACGACGCATGTTACATCTACTGCAGCAGCAGCAACAGCAGCGACATCGGTAGCGGCAGTGGTAGTAGTAGTAGTAGTAGTAGTAGTAGTAGTAGTAGTAGTAGTAGTAGTAGTAGTAGTAGTGGTGGTGGTGGTGGTACTGGCAGTGGCAGCGGGCCGGGGGCCGGGGGTGGGGTGGCGGCGACTGTGGTGTTGGTGGTGATGGTGGTGGTGGTGGTGGTGATAGTTGTGGTGGTGGTGGTGATGGTGGTTGTGGTAGTAGTGGTAGTGGTACTGGTAGTAGTAGTAGTAGTAGTAGTAGTAGTAGTAGTAGTAGTAGTAGTAGTAGTAGTAGTAGTAGTAGTGGTAGTAGTAGTAGTAGTAGTAGTAGTGGTAGTAGTAGTAGTAGTAGTAGTAGTAGTAGTAGTAGTAGTAGTAGTAGTAGTAGTAGTAGTAGTAGTAGTAGTAGTAGTAGTAGTAGTAGTAGTAGTAGTAGTAGTAGTAGTAGTAGTAGTAGTAGTAGTAGTAGTAGTAGTAGTAGTAGTCGTAGTACTAGTAGTAGTAGTAGTAGTAGTAGTAGTAGTAGTAGTAGTAGTAGTAGTAGTAGTAGTAGTAGTAGTAGTAGGAGTAGTAGTAAAAAATTTAAGATGTTTTGGTTTATCTTACTGCCTGAGATTTGTCATTTTGTTTGAGGAAAGCCATATGGCATTAATGTTAACCCTTTACTGGTTAAATTTGTTCAGAAAAATCCAAATATGCGCTTACTTATCTAATGTACATTTGCTGGCACAGACAAGGTCATTCCCGAGAATATGCCACTGGAACGACTGTCTCGGTTCCCGAGCCAGTCATTACAGAGGTAAATTTTCAAAAATACTCCAATCCCTGCCGGCAAATAGACATTGCCCAAGATCACTAAATTGACCGTTTTTGGCTGACCATCATGCAAGGGTTAATGTTGAATGCTTGAGATGGGCATTCTGGATAGCTATTTGAGTTTTGCTTTTACCAAGATGTCACGTAGATTCGGATTTTTCTTAAAAGCAATTACTGGACGCTTGTTAAAGGGTTGTTTCAGTTTCTCCTGTAGGTTTTGATACTCATCTTTCAAGATTTTGGAAATTTCAACGTTTTTCCGATTATAGGTCAGAATGAATGGAATTTCGTCACGTTGATCATATAAGCCTGGGTCCGAGTTTATTCCCCTTAGCCACTGTGTTTCGAGTTCTTTAATCCAAAACGATTCTCGAAGTTTTCTTTGTTTATCAGTTTCTTCTGCCGTATCTGAAAGGCTGTTCAATCGGCATAATTTCAAAGTCACGAAGGACTAAATGATCAGGAAGATTAAAATGTTCGGAAACATGTGTGTCTTCCTCTAGCCTAATATCTGAGAGGTGTCGAGTTGCCCGCCATCTTAATGGACATTTGGTTTCGCCGACATACTATTTTTGGCACAATTTGCATGAAATTTGTTAAATAAGAGTAGACTGAAGTTGGAACTTGCTTTTGTTCTGAAAGCTCGTGAAAGTACTCTAGTTTGGGAGAAATTCATCTAACTTGCACCTTTTCTTTCCGCATTTGCGAGATTCGCCTACACCTATAATCGGACGATTGTGAGAGATTTTGGTAGGCCGACGATTTGAGGCATTATCTGGAATGGTTTCCAAGCCGTCTAATGTTTCAGATTTGATTTTGCGCAAGAATCGTGAGGAGTAACCTCGTGGTTTGAGGGCTTTGAATAGGATAGAGCATGCTTCTTCAAACTTTTTCCTATCACTCGAATTCCTGTGAAAACACATTATTTGTGATTTTACTATTCCTTTAAAAGTATGCGGATGGAAAGATTTTTTGTGCAATAGCTGATGCGCATCGGTTGGTTTGAAATACACTTTGTAATCTAAGTAGCCAGTTGTTTCATACTTTAGACCTTTATATACAGTTACATCCAGGAAATCTACAGACATCTCGTCAATGGTTGCTTTTAATTTGATATTCGGATCGTGATTGTTCAGAATTTCGAAAAATTCATCAAACTCTGCCTTTGTGTGTTGCCAAATCATGAAAATGCCATCAAGGTACCTGCGATAAATGAGGGGCTGTTTTGAACACTTTTCTAACGCTTCCTCCTCCCACTCTGCTACGTAAATATTGGCAAAACATGAGCTAAAGCGCTTGTCCATCGCGCAGCCGCAAATTTGTTGGTAAATCTCGCCATCGAATTCAAAATCATTGCCTTTCAGACTCAGCTCTAATAGAGCTATTACTTCTCTGTCTGGCCTGGTGGTGTCTGGGTAGTTCACGAATGCTTTACGGATAGAATTTATACCCTTCTCGATGTCAATGTTTGTATACATAGCACCGATGTCAAGTGTGACCAGGAATGAATTTGGAGGTATCCAGGTCTCAGAGACCTGGGATAAGAAGTCTGTGTTTTTCAAGAAGTTGGGGTGTCTATTTGCTATTGGCTGTAGATGGCAATTGATGTATTCACTGATTGTGTAGGATTCTGAGCCACAATCAGAGATTATAGGTCGCCCGGGCGGTGACATTGGGTCCAACCACGAATCTATGGGTTTATGAATTTTTGGCAAAAGATAGAAAGTCCGTGGTTTTGACTCAAGCTTAGCAAAGAGATACTTATGTTGCTTTTCGGTGATCTTCTTGCTATCGAGCAATTTTTTAAGAATCTCATTAAATTTGCTGCAATTATTTTGCCAAAGTGGTTTGCTTAGTTTCTGGTAATGCTGTGGGTTACTAAGTTGTCATTGTGCTTCACGTTTATAGTTATCTTTAAGCATTATTACAGTCGCCGACCCTTTATGTGCAGGTTTGATGACAATTTCGCTGTTTTTAGATAATTGAATTAAGGCCTGGCGTTCCTCATAGGGTAAATTTGGTTGACCATTAGGGAATGCAGAATTTTTAACACGTTCTGAAAAGAGTTCTATGCTTTCATCGATCGCTGGGTCCAGGAGTTTTACGCTTGGTGCCCAGCCAGTTTTTTCAATGAATGGTTGAATGTTACTATTAGAGTTACGAAAGAAGTTTGCTAACTTAATACAGTGACTAAATTCAGATGTTTCCATACAGCCATTATCTAAATGAGCGTCCAAACCTGTTTTAGGTTTGGGTTTTTGGGACAACTGTAAGACCAAAATTAAGCAGTGACTGCTCTGCTTCACCTAGTGGGGAGCCAGTTAGATTGACAATATTACTGCCCAGTCCTGTTTCCGGGCGGATGTTACCTTGGCCCCTGTCTAGTTTAAATTTAGGAATTTAAGCCAGGCAGAATACATAGAGTTAGCTGTCTTTTCAGTCCAATGAATGTTATCCGTAACAACATTACATTCGGAGAGTCTGAGTGCAGGAATGACCGTCACAGAATTTGATGATTCAGCCGTCGAATTGAGGGACTGAATCGCCAACCTCTGCTGAGCTGTCAACCGACTTGAATAGTTAAGTTTTGCGAAAAAAATCGCAGTCTTTGGGAATTTGGACTTAATCGCACTGAAAAGCAGCATTAATCTATGTTTTGAACTAGAGATGGGTTCATTCATATCATTAATACCTATTAAGACTTATATCTCGAGCGCTCGACTTAATATCTCGAGCGCTCGAGATATGTATGTCAAGCGCCCGAAATAATTATGTTGAGCGCTCGACATATTATCTGGAGCGCTCGACATAATTATGTCGAGCGCTCGAGATAATATTAATACCACTATATCTATTACTACCGTGGGCGAGCTACGTTTTAACGACGCGTGTTACATCTACTGCAGCAGCAGCAACAGCAGCAACATCGGTAGCGACAGTAGTAGTAGTAGCAGTAGTAGTAGTAGTAGTAGTAGTAGTAGTAGTAGTAGTAGTAGTAGTAGTAGTAGTAGTAGTAGTAGTAGTAGTAGTAGTAGTAGTAGTAGTATTAGTCGAAGTGAACGCACACGTTTATTTAGCTCTGCAATTGCTGCCCGAATTTGCTAGTTTCTAGCGCGATTTTGTAGATAAATTTTATACATATATTTCGTATTAGTATTTCCTTTCAAACTTTATGTTTAATTTGTAAATTCTTGTCTTGGTTGGAGCGCATTTTGTGTCTCCATTTTCTAAAGGCATTCCTCTTAGCTGGCGTTTTCCGCCATTTAATACGGCTCCTCTTACTGTGGTCAATGCAATACATTTCTCCCCGCGCCAGTCTGCTATTTCTATAGTTCGTAGGCTAGCGCACTATATTTGGCAAGATTGTTTGAGTGTCATTTGTAAGCACAAGCCTAGTTCTTTAACTATATAAATCCTTATAGTCAGTTGGCTGTCCCCTGTCAACTCGAACAGACTAACAAATATATGACTGTACTATCTATTCATATACTTGTTAGTATACTTTAATCGGCTAGGTGTTAGTGAACCACTTAGAAAGTGGTTCAAACTAACAAATATACGACTGTACTCTCTATTCGTATATTTGTTGGTAGACGTCAGGGTTTCAAAAGGGGACACTATTTATTTAGTGTTTAGCTCTTTCCCTGACGTCCTGGTGTTATATAAGTATATATTTATTATATATTGTAGTAGTATGGGGTTCCTCCTTTGATAAACCACCATGGCAACCTATACGCATACCCTAAGCCTTAAAATAACAACTAAGGGGTGGGGTGTCACGGCTATCGACGTGTATCATGAGTTAAAAGACGTCGTTGGCGCGGGACCTGCTACTTTGCAGGGGCTTATCAATGTTACTAAAACTGTATGGAATGTAACAGTGTCAAATGAGGGGGTCAAGGAAAAGCTTCTGGAAGATGTTCTTATTGTAAAGGGTGAAGTTTGTAACGTAGAGGAAATCGAGTCAGATAGGTTGCTAGTGAAGATGAAAGTTCCACTAGAAATTCCAGATGACAGAATCATGAGTGAACTCAAGAAGTATGGCAAAGTGCAAAAGATTGAACGGGAAACGTATCCCTTTGACAGAACGCTAGAAAACGGTGTAAGACGTATTTGGTTTGATAAAGTGGATAGCCCTTTACCAAGCAGATTGATGCTTGATGGCAGCTTTGTCCTGCCCTTATGGTATAGAGGGCAAATTAAAGAATGTCGGATCTGCCTAAGTACTGACCATTTGGCAACAGATTGTCCCAATCGAAACAAATGTTTGCTCTGTGGTTCAGTTGACCATTTTAAATGGCGCCGTCCAAAAAATCAAAACAAGCCCTCAGTATCAGGAGATAATCGCCCATTAAAGGATGCAACTGAGTCAAATGCTTCTGAAGCAACCGCTACGGAAGCTGTTGTTTTGGTTCATGCCACTGTAAATGACACAAACAAATCATCAAATCCTGTTAAAGTAACTACAGTTGATGAAATTCATGTATTAGAGGAGGGTATAGCCTTAAGTCAAGAAAATACTCAAAATGCAGTGGAGCCAAACGGTGCTGGAAAAGACACGCAGGAAAATGATGATCTTACAGAAGAGCCAGTTTACAATTCCTTAGAAGATGAATTAAAATTAGGACAGGATAAGTTTAGGACTCAGAAGACAGAAAGTCCAGTCTATTTTCCGCTAAGCCCACTTGATTTAAGTCAGCTTGAAGATATGGTAAATGATGCTCCTGCCAAATGTTACTTAAGTAGCAATAAGCGTCATAAAGAAGACAATAGCTCAGAATCTGAGATTGAAGTAAATGATATGGATGATGATACAATGTCAGTTGCAGAATCAGATGTGTCCATTCAAACACAGAGTTCACAGATGAAAGATGAAATGGTAATGTACCGATCAGAATGGGGTGAAGTGTTAGTGCCATATGTAACGGCGAGAGGCGTGAAATATCGTCTACTGCGCCATGATTCTGATATTTCCAAATATGAATATTTGTCTGTGGTTGAACTAGGAAATATTGAATTCGCAGGAAAATTAGGTAAATGGTCTAAGAAACGAGCTAAAAAACCCAAATCTAGTTAATCTAATGATGGCAGTTGTAAACATCATTTTACAAATTCTGATTAATTGCACCATCAATTGCAGAGGATTAAATACCGAATTCAAGCAGCGCCACTTGCTTGAAGAATTAGCACATGAGAGAGAGTTGATATTGCTTTTCTACAAGAGACCAAAATTCAAAAAGCTGAAGTGTATGAATCTCTCAAATATATTTCAAAAGGGCAGATTTTTTTTTCTTTATCACAAGATAATAGTGCGGGAGTGGCCATTTTTATCCTTCCCCGCTGTCTCAAGTATGTTGACGTTATATCGTCGTCATCAGATCCAAATGGACGATGGATTTGTGTATCAATTGATGTACTAAATACAAGTTTAAACTTGATGTGCCTTTATGCACCTACCTCTCATCAATTGCGCTGTGAATTTCTAAATGATGTTTCCACAATAATTCAAGACAGAACGCCTGAAAACCTAATTCTGGGCGGTGACTTTAATTGCATATTAGACGAGGCTAAAGACAGAAACTCTAGGTCTAATTTTAATGACACATTGCATAATATTTTGAAACACATTTGTGAAAATAAAAGCTTGTTAGATACTTATCGGATTGAAAATCCAGAAGGCCCGGAATTTACTTGGTTTTCAACCAATGGAAGATTAGCTTCAAGGTTAGACAGGATCTATGTAGAACGTTCGTTGAAAGGTTACATGTGTAAAACTAACATAAAACCAGTAACTTTCTCTGATCACAATATGTTTTCCATCACATTAGACAATGCTGACTGGGTCAAACGAGGAGATGGATTTTGGAAACTTAATGTAGCATTGCTACGAAATAGTTGCTACCGCAAATGTGTGGAAAGTTGTTGAAGGCATTGGGATGAAAGAAGAGGTTCGTATGAATGTATAACAGACTGGTGGAAAGATGCTAAATCGGACCTGAAATATATTTCAAGGCAGTATTCCATTAGGAAAGCACGTAAAATACGAAAGCGTAAAAAGGCGCTTCAGAGGTCGTTGTGTAAAATTAATAAGAAAATTAATGATGGGGAATATAATTATTACGAACTATTAGTTAAATTAAAAGGTAGACTAAATGAAATAGAGCAATAGTAGTTTGGTGGCGCCAAAATAAGGTCAAGAGCACAAATGCACACCGAGGGCGAAAAGCCTACACGTTACTTCTGTAACTTGGAAAAAGCAAGAGGTATAGAGAAATTAATGCGCTCACTGAAGACTAATGATGGAGTATCAGTGTGCTCAAATGCAGAAATGATTGAAACAGTATCCGAATTTTACAAATCATTGTATAAATCTGAGGGAAGCGAGGAAACAGCAACTAGAGATGTTTTAGCTAATATAACGAAAAGACGTCCAGATTCATGTCGTGAAAGCTGTGACCAATCAATAACAATTGATGATTTGACAAAATCCCTCAAAGGTATGAAGTTAGAAAGGTCTCCTGGATGTGACGGACTTCCAGTTGAATTTTATCAAACATTCTGGCACATATTTGGGCCAGTATTAGAAGAAATAGCAACCAGCATTTTTAAGCAAGGGCATCTCCCTACATCGATGGCCCAAGCATATGTTCGGCTTATATACAAGAGGGGTGACAGAAATAAAATACAGAATTATAGACCAATCACTCTACTCTGTGTAGATTATAAGATTATTACTCGGGCACTAACATTAAAACTTGGCGCAGTCCTAGACGAAGTCATTCATGATGATAAAACCTGCTCTGTGCCAGGAAGATCAATATTAAACAACACTTTTCCTATACGGGACCTTATTCAATTAGTTGAAAAGGATTGTATCCCAGCAGCAATAACAGCACTTGATAACGAGAAGGCGTTTGACAGACTAGAATGGGATTTCTTGTTTAAGTCTTTAGACCATATTTGCTTTGGTTCAAGATTTATTAAATGGGTCACTATTTTATATACTGATATAACAAGTTGCTATTTAGTTAACAATCAGCTATCCAAACCTGTAGTGTTGGAACGAGGTCTCAGACAGGGTTGCTCACTGTCCCCGCTTCTATTCGTCATAGCTATGGAATCGTTGGGGGCCACATTGAGGCAACACAATGACTTTCAAGGAATATGTATACGTGGCGTAGCAAGGCCACTAAAGGTTTCTCAATATGCAAATGATACGACTGTGTTTGCGGGTAAAAATACGGATTTTAGAATTGTAAATGGAGTATTAACAGATTTTCAAACGGCATCAGGACTTAAAGTCTATAAAGATAAATCTAAGGGATTGTTTTTGGGCGATTGGAAGGGCAGAACTGATAATGTGATGGATATTAACTGCTCAAATGATGTCATACAAATTTTGGGTATTTACTTTAGTAGAGAACAAAATGTATTACTAAACTTGGAAGAAAGGATATCCAAGCTAAAGTGTGCATTACTAAACTGGAAACGACATCGCCTAACTGTCTTTGGCAGGACATTTGTCCTTAATAATCTAATGTTATCTGCAAGTGTGGTATACCGCTTCTGTAGTTCATATGCCCAAATCAGTAGAGTCAAAGATCAACCCGTTACTTTTGTCCTTCTTATGGGAAGACAAAGCCCATTTGGTATCACAGTCAATCCTCACCAATGAAAAGCATGCCGGAGGCCTGGATTTGGTTAATGTTTCAGCAAAGTGTGCCTCTTTAAAATTGAAATTCTTGAATAAGTTACTTACTTCAAACTCATCTTGGTCAAGTGTTTCAAGGGCACTTCTCCAAAGGTACGTTGACCCATTTCCAGTAGAATGTTTATTTATGTGCAACAAACTGCCACCTTATCATCAAAAGATTCCAAATGTATATAAAGAACAGCTTGAAGCCTTAAAAATATTTACACGATCAATGCCACAACCCAATTGTTGGGAAGATGCCTTAGAGCAACGTCTTCGGGGCAACGAGTTGATTCGTGATAATGATGATGTATTATACTTGCGCTCTATGGCCAAAAACGGTATTCAATATTTACGTGACTTGGTAAATCCGAAATCTCGTAAATGGATTGCGATGCAAGATGTAGCAAGAATAACATCAATGAGACATATTGATGCTCAGCGCTTATTTGTTAGAATAAAGAATGCAATACCTGCTGTATGGTTCAAATTGCCGAAAGCACGTGGCAACATTGATATGTTGCAACCAACATTAGTATTTATGTCAGAACATATAAAATACAACATGGCATCTAGAGACTGGTGTAGAATTCTAATGCAAAGTCGGAGACAGACTCCTATTGTGGTTAGGCATTGGAACAATTTAGGATGCACGCCAAAGAACTGGAAAAATGCCTGGAAAGCAATACATCTACCTTGTCCACCAGGAAATGCATGGGACCTGGCATGGCGATTACTCCATCGAAGGCTATGGGTCAGCCATCTTACTTATATGTGTAAAATATCAAGTACAGACCGGTGCTTATTATGTAATACTGAGGAGATAACGATAGACCATCTATTTACTCAGTGTCGCATAACTACAGGCTTTTGGGTATAAATTAATATGCTCCTTGCCAAATTTGGAACCAAATATGTGAATTTGGTGGCTGAAACAATTTTTTTCAAAGAGTGCTCAACTATCGGACGAATCATTAATAGCAAGGAGAAAGAATTGTTAATAACCCTGTTATCTGTAGGAGTGTGGGCCATCTGGAAGCATCGGTGTTCAGAGGCCAGGGATAAAACCGGCAACAACCATCAGAGAGCCATACAAGCTATATTTCGATCATTGTTGATAAACTGCATTCATTGTGAATTTTACAGGCTAGTAGAACATGGGAGAGAAAGTAGATTTAAAGACGTATGGTGCAAAACTGGCCTAGTATCAATTGAATACGGATATCTAAAAATATCAGAAGCGGAACTTGTATAAGCTAGCACACTCGCTGCTTGCTGTATATTGATAAATGCTATTTTAATTTAATTTTATTGCCTTTATTTTAAAATTGTAATGCCTTAGGAGACTCTAATCTTGACGAATATCTTAACCTTGGGATCAGAATATTTAAATATCAAATGAGCATTATGTCAATATTCTGGAGGTGATCCGATTTTCAAGTTAACAGAGTGTGATATCTTACAATTAGCTTCCTGTTGTAACTATTTACTGTAGGTGTATTTGTTCCAGGGTAATTTGCAAAAACTTACAATGAAGTAAATTTAGAATGTGAACCCAGAGCGCCATCTAAGTAGTCATAGTTTGTATACGTTTGCTTTGTGCATTATATTATATAAAGGCTACTACGTCCGTTGGGTATTTAATAATCGGCTAACTGGCGTCAATGAGTGACTTTTTGTTACTTATTGACGAGTCACCTCGCCACTTGTTGGCGAGCTGCACTCGCCATTTGCCCATACTACTATACGGTGTGCTACGTTAAACTACATATGATCTACTTAGCCTGCCGGTCATGAATCGGCTCAATGGCATCAATGATTAGCAGTAGCTTACTGCTAATTATTGATGAGTGGCTTTACCACTTGTTGGTTAGCTATGCTCGGCATTTGGGCCTACTATTACACGGTGTGCAAATAGCAATGTCTTTGTTGAATTATGTTATGTTATCAGCTCTTTATTAATTATGTTTTCTATGTAGTTATGCCACGGTTGTGGTATATGATAATAGAGTATTTTAGCTTGCACTGTTTTGACATGTTAGGTTTGTATTGTTATTCTATTAATAACGCCTGCTATTTCAACCTATTTTTTATGGGGGTTTGCAAGCCTTTTTAAAGGAGTTCCTCCGGGAAGTGTATCCGACTGCGTCAGCGTCGGATTTAAAAAAAAAGAAGAAAAAAGTAGTATTAGTAGTAGTAGTAGTAGTAGTAGTAGTAGTAGTAGTAGTAGTAGTAGTAGTAGTAATAGTAGTAGTAGTAGTAGTAGTAGTAGTAGTAGTAGTAGTAGTAGTAGTAGTAGTAGTAGCAGTAGTGGTGGTACTGGCAGTGGCAGTGGGCCGGGGCCGGGGTGGGGGTGGCGGCGACTGTGGTGTTGGTGGTTATGGTGGTGGTGGTGGTAGTTGTGGTGGTGGTGGTGGTGGTAGTAGTGGTAGTAGTGGTAGTAGTGGTAGTAGTGGTAGTGGTAGTGGTAGTGGTAGTGGTAGTAGTAGTAGTAGTAGTAGTAGTAGTAGTAGTAGTAGTAGTAGTAGTAGTAGTAGTAGTAGTAGTAGTAGTAGTAGTAGTGCCAGTGGCAGCGGGACTGGGGGTGGGGGTGGGGTGGGGGCGGCTGCGGCTACGGCAATGGTGTTTTTGGTGGTGGTGTTGTTCATATTGCCGGACATTTCAATTTTGCTTCAATATCTTATGTTCTACTGGCTAGTACATTGATACAATTTCTACAACCAAGTTATGTTGATTATATGCATATTAGTAGATGCATCCCCTATTTTGCCGTCAGTTCACCTTGCATGATATGTTTAAAGCCTAGTAGTAGAATAATGGCAAGCTAAAATTAATCCCATCCTGTGATGACAGTGAGGTAAATCTCACCCGCCAGCTTCCAAACAGAAAATCCGACCAGAGCAGCCCCAAGGGCTCTACCAGCCTTCAGCTATAAAAAGACTTTGGGATGGATCACACTGGCCATGTAGTTGGTCGTACTACTGGGGTCGGGGTTGGCCCCACCCCAAGCCGGCCCCGCCCAGAAGACATGGATCGTGTCTGAACGTCCATTTAGGGACACAGCTGTCAGCAGTGATATAACCAGCATAGCAGGAACTACCAGTTCAGTGCCTGCCCATCGAACCACCAGTTCAGTGCATCCATACTTAGCCCATAGTCTTCCAGGCGTGAAAGTGAGCGTCTGTGTCCTGGAGAGCACGGCCACCACAGCGGTGAGCAGTTGTTATTGACCAGCATAGCGAGCGCTACCACTTCGATCAGAGCATTTGCACTGAACTATCAATTCAGTGCATCCGCACTTAGCCCCGCGTATCAGGCAAGATTGTGCGCATCTGTGTCATGGAAGACGCGGCCGCGACATCTGTGAGCAATGATATAACAAGCGTAGCATGACCTACCAGTTCAGTGCAAGCGCACTTAACCCAGAGTATCCCAGGCAAGAAGGCGATCGATTGTGTCCTGGAGGATACGACCACCACAGATGTGAACAGTTTTCACTACCACTTCAACGCGTGTGTACTTATGGCACGCGGGGCCCTGAACACGTCTAGATGCGCCCAGAGATTTCACCCTTGTTCTGTGTAGGTAATAGCCAGATAGCAGTACCATACTTATATCCACGAACATTTCTGATCATGGACAACGCTGTCCAAGAATTGATGAAGCTATTGCGGCAAGGGATTATCAGCCCTGTTATATATTCAGAGAGTTGGTAGCTCTGAGAGAACAGCCACCTGCCATCCCATCCCTGTCTCTACGACACTGGGCAACACCAGATATTGAAAAGCTCACAACGGCTCCAAAGAAGCTCAAACGCCGAATTTGACAATCTACTGGAGGACATCTTCAAGCGGGACAGAGCCCCAAACTTTCTAAAAACATCATTTGCAATCAAGAACTAACTGCGGGAATGGGTACTCCATGCTCATAGAGCAGATGGGAAGGATTCATAGCCTTAACTTGCAGGCAGTCAAAACAAGGTCAAGAAAAGGCTAGTGGAAAAAGTCCTTGACTTTAAGGGAGTGAAGTTATGTATCTCGCTCTCAGGGTGACTCTGCATAAATCGAAGAACGATGGAACCGAAGTGACCACAGACCCACTGTTCTGGTCCAGCAACAGGCACTCCACACGACAACCGTCATTGGCGTGCCTGTGAAAGATACCAAAGCCAGGTGTTGCAAGGCTTGAGAACTGCACTCATGAGGGGTCTAGCTGCGCAGTAGACCAAGTTGATGCACTGTACCTCAACATCGCCAGTTGCGAAGCATTACGGGATTGTTCATATATCGTAAGGCCTAGCAACGCCTGGCTAAGGCCTATGTAATATCTAGGTAAGATCTAGTAAAGTCTGGCTAAGGCCTAGATAAGGTCTTGCAAAGCTTGGATAAGCCATATTTGAGGCTTAGAAAAGCCTGGATAACGCCTGGGTAAGGCCCAACAAAGGCTGGCTATGGCCTAGATAAGGCCTACATAAGATCTAGCAACGTCTCGTTAAGGTGCAGGCAATGTCTAACAAAGTCGGGCTATGGCGTAGATAAAGTCTATCAATGCCTGGATATGGCCTAGGTTAGGTCGAGCTAAGCCATATCAAAGTCTTGCTACGGCCTTGGCAATGTCTAGCAAAGTGTGGTTACGACCGAGATAAAGTCTATCAAGGCCTGGGTACGACATATGTAAGGCCTGTCAAAGCCTTGCTATGGCACAGGTAAGGTCTACCAAGGCCTGGCAAAGGCCTAAGTAAGGTCTTGAAAAGCTTAGCTTACGCCTAGATAAGGCTTAGCAAAGCGTGGCTCTGGCCTAGGTAAGGCTAGCAAAGCCTGAATAAGGCCTACGTAAGACCTAGTAAAGCCTGACTAAGGCCTAGATAAGGCCTAAGTAAGACATAGCAAAGTCGGGCTGAGGCCTAGCTAAGGCTTAGCAAAGCGTAGCTAAGGCCTAGGCAAGGTCCTGAAAAGCCTGGCCAAGGCCTAGTCAAGGTCTAGCAAATCCTGGCTAATGCCTAGACTAAGGCCTAAATAATGCGTGGCTGCAGTCTGACTACGGCCTAGCAAAGCCTAGCTAAAGCATGGCAACGGGCTATCAAAGCCTGGCTCTAAGACCTAGGTAAGGTCTAGTTAAGGCTTAGCAAAGTCTGGCTAAGGCATAGTCAAGGATTAGTAAGGCCTGGCTAAGCACGCGGTAATGCCTAGGTAAATCATAGCAACGACTGGATAAGGCCTATGATAAGCCTAGCAAAGTCTGGCTAAGGCCTGAATAAGGCGTGGCTACTGTCTGGATAAGGCCTAGAAAAGCCTAGATAAGGCATGGCAACGATATATCAATTCCTGGCTAAGACCTAGGTAGGGTCT
>CM067373.1:110379296-110454296 GCA_034401795.1 Chaetoderma sp. LZ-2023a
GATAATTAATTTTCCGCCAAGAACGCCCAAGCTCCAACGTACCTGATTTCGGTTAAATATAAAATGTATATAAAAATAAAGACATATATCTATAGGCATATCACAATCAATGGTAAGACAGTAAATTACGCATGCATGTTGATATATGAGGACATACATACAGTTTGGCCCGTTATCGCGGATCTGCATGGATGGCTCTCGCCCACCAATAGTCATCTTGTTATCTGTAACAAAAAGAAAAATAATAAGAAAAATAGCATGTTAATATTAATAATAATGGTAAACATTAAAACGCCACCAGGCAGCCCCGGCAATAGCGGGGATGGCATGACTGGGATAAATGACATGTTCGCTGCGGTATGTTGGTACTTACACCATATATAGTGTTCTTGCAGCATATGGATCCGCAGCGATTATTTTGGTGAGACACAGCTATGCAGTAATTAGCATAGCTGTGTAGGATGACCGTGGTCGGACTAGGGACTGGGTTTCAATTTTGAAAAACTTTAATAATAATAAGAATAGTCTTTTAAAAATAAGCATAATTCACTTTTCCGCACAATCAAGCATTCTACTGCATCCGCGATAATAATGGCAACAGGTGTGGGCCGAAAAGTTACCCAAACGGGTTTGAGTACCACGATCTGCATACGCGGGACATGGTGCATGTAGTCGAGCTTCTGAGATATTTTCGATAATGTTTTCCACAGTGGTAGCCGATGATGTAGCGGATAGATTTGGGAAAGGTCTATCTAGCGCACAAGGTGTCGACATGTGTGCGATGATGTTGGCTGCGGTGCTGCTGGGTATCTGGTTTGTTTCGGTCGTGAAGGTTGCTGTCATCATGCAGGTCATCGCTGTGGTAGTGGTGGTAGTTGTGGTGGTGGCAGTGGCGGTGGTTGCGGATTTTTGTCTTCGGAAAGCTGTGATGAGGCATGAAGAAGTAGTGGTGGTTGCTGCAGTGAGTCTCCTGATCTTTGCGGCCTGGATGAGTTTGCTGGCAGACGTATGTGGAACTGCTCAGATGTTTGGTTGGTGCACGATGTGGTGTTTTCCCGAGTACACTTTATCCAGTGGTGGCCTTCTGGATGGCAGGATCTACGGATGCGGTGTGAAGAGTGCTGGTTATGGTGCTGGTGATGGTGACTGTGGTGGAGGTAGTGCTGCGCGATGGTGTCGCCGTTGTGCTGATCTCATTGGTAGTTTCCTCGTCGATGGTTAAGTCCAGTGGCGAACTATCAGAAATGTTTTATAATGTTAATGAAAGCCTAGGCACTGTTATTGTTGGTACACTTAACACGACTGATACTGGATGGACGACTGTGGGTGCTGATGTAGCCAGAACTGAGGGTGCTGCCGGTGTGGTTATCACCGAAGTTGCTGGTGTGGTGTCTGCTGTGGTGGTGGTAACTCCTGGAGTGGTTGCTGGTGTGGTTGCGGTGGTGGTGGAACGCGGAGGAGGAGTTTGGCGTCTCTTGGTGCGTTTTGTCTTGGCCATTTTTCTGGGTATGAATCACTCCATGTAGTGTACACGCTTCAAATCTCAGAGCTGTAATTTCAATCGGCTCCTCTTGTTCCCCAGGTTCAAGATTAACCATAAGAACACGATGCTTAGACGTAGAGGCGTGAGTAACTCCATACCGTGTTGCCGAAAATAAATACTTGCAGTCTGAACAATATCCGCGCTGAAGTAAATGATCTTGGTTGACATGTAATGTCAAATCCGAGTTGCGGGAAAATCCGCGTTTACACCTTTGACCGTTATATAATAATGAAGTGCACGGAAATTTCTTCACCGTTCTTACCGGAGGTTCGTCAATCGAGCTGTCAGACAAGGCTAGATCTTCTGCAAGAGACATCTTATGTCTGCATTGTTGTTATATGCAGGACCGCAAACACCTAACCTATCCTTTTCAAACTTAACATTTTCATATGGACTTTCCTAATGGCCAATTAAATTAATAAGATAAATGATTAAACAGCAGAATTTGGTTTGCGACACGAAAGTAGCCTAATGCCCGATCTTCCTTAGTGTTGAGTTTGGAGGGAAGATGAATTTCCATGCACGATCTCCTCCTTTTAAAGTTTTTGACGACATCACAGGAGGGTGGATGACCACGCCCAAGATGTTCTGGGTGAGTCGGTCATCCCCGTAGAAGGTTTCTGCAAATTTTGTTCTCCTGGAGTCGGATTTAATAGTCCCTTCGTGAATAGAAGGTAAATATAAATATAAAAAGAAAAGAGTTGCTTATATCTCCATGTTTCGGAAAATCGGGCATCTGATCAACGTTAAAATCGGGAACTACTTATTCCTGTGAATGCTCACCTTTTAATTAGTGTGTGGCGGTTTCCAAGTTAGATACTTATACACTTGCCTGTTCAAATTTCAGGCTGGAATGCCCGACGGGGTGGGGAGAGCGTGATTACGTCAGTGGTCTGTGACCCCGACTCATCACCTCTCGCCTCCTTCATCATGTGCGTGGTAGCCACGTGGGAGGGCGATTCCTGTGTTTATAGCCTTTAATCTAATTTACTCGAAAACAGTGGTGCTGATCACGTGGTTTCTTATTTTGAAAGCACGTGGTTGATCGGACTAGGTGCGTTTGTTGCTATTGTTCATTGCTTATTCTTATAAATTAGTGCGAAAAGTTGAAACATGATTTCCTAAATATCTGTTCCTCAGAACAGCTTTCTTATTTGCGCGTGGTTTTTATTAGCGCACTCCTTCTTTCCGTATATGGTGTATATTATTCCAGCTCATGTTGATTGTTGAGCGGAACCTGTAGGTAAGATTTTTTTTTTTAATTTCTCTTGTGAATTAAGCTGTTCAAGTTTTGATGCTGCCTTGCCAGCCTGCGCATTAATGATTTGTAGTCACGGTAGATCATATTAGTTCTCAATCAAAATTATAACAGTTTAGCTGACTGTAATTTATTGTTTGGTTTAAACATATCCAAGTCTTGCTGGCGTCAAGTATACTGATCCCGCCAAGCAAGACTGTATTTACCGGGTGGGCAGACTGCCAAGTATCCTCCTCTGTGGGTAAGGACTAGTCTCACCACACCTAGACACAAACTTAATTATTACAGTACAACTCGGAAAATGCGTGTCACAGATTAAACAATTACAATACCGTCGTATTGAGATTGTGAAACAGTCATCATGAGTGTCTATGTTTCTGTCGTGTTGATTTTGACTGTAGATACGCGTGGCTGGCTCTCTGCGGATGAATCCTGCACTGTCGTCCGGTGTGGTGGTGAGGCAGTTGTTTAGGGGTGCCTCGGACGGGGATGGACATCTCCCTTACACAATGGTTGGTATTCTGTCATAATTTGTAAGTACCGGGAAAAATCGAGCCCAGAGTCTGCTGAACAGGCTGCCTCCCGACCACCACCAGCTATGGGGTTAGTGGTGCGGGATGCGCCCTCCTCTCAAACGGTAGTCTCTCTTATATCTGAAGATGGACAGTCAACAGACGACGAGTGGAGTGTGAGAAGGATGGGGTGGGTGATGTCCGAGCTCGGTGCGGAAACTAGGGACGCCAGTTGGAGTGGGGGTAGTGTTGGAGATGCGACTTGAACAAGGGATGGTCCAGCGGCTTTGGGGAATGGAAGGGGGTGGAGTGGGGTTGGGGGGCAGGGTCTCCGAGCTGTGCGGTTTTCCTGTTCCTTACAACAGAACAAGGCCTCATCAAGCCTCTTCACTTCCATGCTATTTATTACATGTTCCACCCCACTGGCGGCATGGCTTGGGGCAGCCTCAGCCTCCACTTGTAGCAACTCTATAATTGGGGTAATAGCATGACGTGGGTGGGAATGGGAAGAGGTCGGCAGAACAACTTTTCCGTCCTTCCCCTTGGACAACACAAACGAGAAAGTCTTCAAATACGGCTTCCCAGACCTGGTAGACCCGCTCTGAAGAAGGAGAGGGCGAGTACATGGCTCTTCATCGTCCTCAGCGTTAGCCGTTTGTTCACCCAACTTCTGGCTTGGTAGGAGAGGGGTCAAACTGGCACCGCGGTGCTCTGTACTAACATCGGGAATACCTGTTTCCGTAGATAACTGTCTGGGTACAGGTCCTACGCGTATCGCCATGTCCGAGTTCTGGCACCGGGTCATCACAAGCTTTATGATGATCAAAGTGGATGACTGAGGTCATGCCATCCGAGGCGTGGATTTGGTAGGTCACGTCCGACTTCTTACCTACTACCACATAGGGGTCTTTCCACTGGTAACTCAGTTTACTCAGCACGTTTGCAGAACATCACGTATCATGAACCCAAACCATTTTCCGACCTCATATGGGTCTCCATGTATGCGCAGGTCATACCATGTTTTCTGACGCCATTGTACAGTGGAGAGTGTTTTTCTCACTAGCTCATGGGCCTGTTCTATCCTTTGGCACATGAGCTCTACATAGAGAAAGAGAGGTGAATTTTTCTACACCGACATCCTGGGCATGCCCAGATCCAGGGATAAGGCTAATTCATGGCCTTACATTAACTGAGCAGGGGTATAACCCATGCTGGAATGTATTAAAGTGCGGTATGCCATGAGTACATATGGGAGGCGAAGATCCCAATCACGACAATCAAGGTGTGTTTCCTTAGTCAACATCACTGGGAGCGTTCGATTGAACCTCTACCATCCTATCGCCACACAGATGATATGGTGTAGTTTGTGTTTTGACTATATGAAACATTTTGCAGAGCTCGGAGATCAACTGGCTCTCAAAATTACTACCTTGGTCGGAATGTAACTCATAGGGCATTCCAAAATGGCAGAACACATCGCTTGAGAGAACCTCCACCACTGCGGATGCCTCTTGGTTCGGTAAAGCAAATGTTTCTACCCACTTCATAAAATAATCTTGCAATACGAGGATGTATTTGTTTCCTGCAACCATCGTATTCAAGGGGCCGAGCACATCAATAGCCACATGCTCGCACGGTGCACCCACAATTTTAATTTGTAATGGTGTGGTGTGGTGCTGGCTGGGCTTTGACAGGGGAGGCATTTGGCGACCCAAGCCTTCACACTATCGCATATCCCAATCCACTGGAATCTCTCTTTGATCCGATCTGTGGTTCTCTCGATGGCCAAATGACCAGCGTCTTCATGTAATTGTTCAAGAATCATGACCCTATAACGCTCAGGAATTATTATCCGGTTATTTATATAGGGAATGCCATTGCACAAGTGACACTCTCCAAACTTTTAATAATAATACTTGGCCATGGCAGATAAAGGACTGACAGATTCCTTCAGAGGGCGTACCCCATCCCGGATCCATGCATATATTCTTTGTGTCTGCACATCTGTTACTTGTTCATGGGCATGCTTAGCCGCATTCCAGTCTACGGACTGCAGCTCTGGGAATATGGGAGCTGGCTGTGTTGTATGCGTTACAGTGGTGGCCACTTCCTGTTCATTCTTAAGCCCGGTTCTGCTTAAGGCATCGACATTTCTATGCAGCTTGCCAGGTCTATGGACATCATTGAAGTTATAGGTCTGCAGGGATTCCTGCCACTGTGCTACCTGGCCCTCCAGACTTTTTAGGTTTCTGAGCCAGCGTAATGAGGCATGGTCTGTACATAGTGTAAATTGGCGTCTGTACAGAAAGTGTTTGTAGTACTTAACAAAGTACACCTCAGCTAACAATTCTTGCTTAGTGGTTGTGTACTGTTTCTACATTTTGTTTAGAGTGCGCGAACCATAACCCTGTACCTGCTCCAATCCATCTTCTTTGATCTGTGATAGAACAGCACCAATTGCAAAAGTGGATGCATCAGTCTCTAAGATGAAATCGAGGTTATGGTTAGAAAAGTGCCTCGCGTGGGCCTCCGTCAGAGGAAAATGCCTACAACACCGAAGCAGAGGAAGAGAGATGGCAAAACGGAGCCACACTCTTGTTAAAACCAAATTATTTAAAAGAGTCAATCTAGTGAAGCTAAATGTTTGGTGTGATGCACGCTGATTTACATGAAGGTGGGGTGGCTGATTTCCACAGAATTCAACACCGCCATCTTATGTACATTCCAAGATTCTGTGTTAGTAGTTGCTGCTTTTATTTATGTGGGCCTTCTGCTAATTCCTACCCTATCATTTAGTTTTTTGGTCCAGGTCTAGTTTTAGCCGCAATTGGCAAGGTAAGCTAACTATTCTTTAACGTATAGGTCTGGCAGGTGAGAATGTTTGATGAACGTGAGGTCACCATACGGAATACACCCCACCCCCACCCCATCCCTCAGTAGACGCGTGCACACATATCATGAGACGAAAGCTCCAGAATCATATAACGATCCTGTTACGGTCAGGTCATGACCACACATAACATCCCAAGGACAAATCAGAGTACCTAAGCATTGAAAAGCACATATAAGTTTTAGGGCGGGACAAAAATGCACCTTCCCATGAGGTTGTGGTGGGTTCTAAGACCGGACCCAGTCACTTGTGGAGTTAGATGGAGAGCTGGATCCTTTCCGGCACTAGGTGTGTCGGGTACAGAATATTTCTGATCCGCATCTGGGAGCTAACATTTCCCTGACGTTAGCGTTGTGTAAAATCGCTCAGAGATGCATTGCAGGGCTTCCTACTTTGGCGGGGTTTTCTAAGTAACCAGTATCCGAGGATACAAGGGGCTTGCACGCGGTGATCGTCACTTTATTTCTAGCCACACTGAAATCCCAATAGTACCAGAGCAAACTCTAAATAACATGACGGACGGAGGTCCAGACAATTAATAAGGCTGGTGGAACGTAGACAGAGACAATTACTCATAAAGGAGGCCTTAAGTTAAATGGCCAATTTATACAATATAGCCGGAGTGCGGTGTTACATATCCGCTACTCCCGAAAAAGAGACTAGCACAAAATGTCTCCTACCGAGTAATCGTCCCTACTACTATAAACCTATCCTATCGAGCTAGAACAGCCCAGGTTTAGTCGGCCGCATGTCATGTTCGCGCAAAAAATTGATGCTGCTGGCGAGCAAGGTGGTGTGGATGTTGGTGCTGTATAGTGTAGCCTAGTGATACCGCGGTCCAGGAGTTTTTATACTGCCATATCACTAACTTTGTAAAATACAGTAATAGAAGGTCTCTCGGCTTGCGGTGCTTATAAGCACGAAAACATAAAGGTATTATATACATATTAATAATAAACTATACAATGCGGTCTCAAATGACAGGGAGGTACCTATTAGTCATCAGTACATAGTTAGACAAAAAGTTATACAATAATGATAATATAATAAAACAGAGTACCTATTAGTCATCGGTACGGAAAAAGTTCTATGTTCACGATAGTTTAAGCATGGCCCAATTGAAATGCGAGATGGCACGATACGGAAGTTGGTTGCTAGGAAAAACTGCATGGCACACTGCGGATGTGGCTCATTCTCAAGAAAAGTAAAGACGAACATTTGCGGAAGCAGATGGCTACTAGATAAGCAAGTCTACATGAATAGTTATTAATTTAAACTGAGTTGTAAAAAGTTCCGTACTGGTACGGAAGTTGAAAGCTGCCCTATAGTTCTTGAAGGGCTACAGATGAAGGTTGATAATACGGATGCATTCTGATGGTTCACAAGACGAGATGCATCGAATAGCTCACACGACGCATCAAGCAATGCTCCCCTAACTTCGGTCGAAAATGTCAAAAGGCTAACACATGATGTGCGGATAAATGTACACCACTGGTTGCGTGGTCCAGCAGATCTGGCGAGCTATCACAGAGCACGTCACTCGCCCCACATACTGGACGATGAGCTACATCAGCGCCAAAAGGCCCATCCGCACGAAAGGTCTTTTTGTGGAAGTAGAGGCCCGGGCTAACTGACTTTAAAGTTCTTTATTACCCCCGGGTGATATCTTCCCAGGAGCTTACAAAAACTGGCGGTTGCAGATGGAGTGGTGGCTAGTACTCCGAAGGCGACGAGTCTCAAAACTGAAAGGATCCGCAGCAGACGCTGGTGTCTGCTTTACAGAGTGCAGTAACTTGCGCTCGTCTTTTCAGACCAGGCACCTCACCACCACCTGACTGGTGATGAATCTGATTTTTCAACCTCATATATACTGCCTGTGACATCACAGCTGGAGCGCCACAGCCAGTCAGCTAGCGTGCTTCAGAGGCAGGAAGCCGGTCACGTGACGCATTATCGTACTCACGCACTGAGAGTATGCATGAGCTAAGCCTATGGGGTCAATATTTTAAAATAAAATTAGCTGGCTCATTTAGCCATAACTCGGCCTATTCTTAACCGATTTTCAAATGGTAAAGAGTTTTGAAATTCTCGCTTCATTACGGTCATGATCAAGACCAAGTTTGGCGGGAGATGCGTAATCTAAAGTGATTACGTGTACCAACTCGCTGCAAAATTAACGCATGTTATTTAGCAATCTCTGTCGCCCACGTATGCACGCTAGGCGATCTCACTGACTTTGTCGTTTCACAAACCTCTCATATACGGCTCTATACACGCGTATCGCCCTACCCAATTGGGGGGGGGGGGGTGCTTGGAACATACCCGGCGGTTACGTACCCAAACGGTCTGGAACGATCCGTAACTGCCTGGTCGATCCACGCTACAATGTTTTCATCTCACCACCTCACACATACCACCTCGTGTAGCTCAGCGGCTCCACCTTACCACACCAACACAGTGTTTCCCATTTACACAGCTTCTCTTTAAGGCACAAATTATTATGATTTTCAGTGACAAATGTCCATTGAACATCTACTATTGGGGGTGGGGAGGGTGGGTGGGGGTGGGGGTTGAGGGCTGACTCATGTCAGCCCATATCCCGGCTTGAGAAAAGTGGCCACACAGGAGCTTAGCTAGGCCATATACTTTCAATTTCTCGAAGAATCTAAGTAGTAGCTCAGTACTTGGAACAGCTGGAAGTTAGAGTTTCTTAACAACACTACGTCACCGTGCTACCACCTCATGGTTCCACACATGGGCTTAATCTGGCACTGACCGCTATTGCCTGATGCATTCCCGCACGCACGAACGCACCCGTAGATGTATGTAGATTTAGCTCTGATTGCGATGCATTTTCCATGCACACCACATTGACGTTGTATTTAGGATAATTGTAGTCGGACATACGCGCACACACACGGACCGGCTTACAACACGCTAGCATCCATGTATATAGATATAGTGCATCGATTGGCATTGGGGTTGTGTGTGTGTGTGTTGTAATATTTGAGGCGTTTATATGCTAGTTCCCAATGCTAGGGTCTAGACTCACGCCTGGCCTTTATGGTTTCTGTTGAATTCTTGTGAATTCTTGTGACGTCGGTTTGTGCATTAGCTTGTGTCTCTCTCTGTGTGTGTGTGTGTGTTGATCGTTGTCTCTCGATTTTGTCTCATGTTGCTGTTCTTTTCCATGGCTTTTTTTGTTGCTCCTCATGCTTGGGCGTGTGTAATGGGGATGGCCTAACCTGGACCTAACAGGGGTGGGTAAGGTATGGGGTAGGTGTTGGGTCGGGGGAGGTGCGTACGGTCTTATGACCTGATGCACCCAAGGGGGGGGCTTTAGGTCAGAGACCTCCCGGCCCCTTTGGGGGGAGTGGGGAGGTTGGGGTGTGGGGTCTTTCGGGTCCTGGGACCCATTTGGTCTTCTGGCCATCATCCGAGCAGGCACCAGCGCGCACTTGTTTGATTTTGATTGGTTAGGTAGCCCGTATGGTGACTGTGTCCGTCCGAGGACGAACTCGGTCAGTCATCCGGGTTACATCCCTCCATAGTCCCCTCGAAAATTCCGAAAGATTCTAATTCTAGCAATTTGGTTTTGGTTTTGTAATCCGTATGTTGCGTGGTTCCATCCGAGGAGGGATCCATTCAGCATCCGGTTTACTTTGACTATACCGAAATTTCTTGCCTACCTAACCCTAGCTCACGTTCACACAGTGATGGGCACTGTGTGACGGGACCTCAGTTTAAAGTCCCATCCGAGAAGACTGGGCATTGGGGTTGGCGAAATAATGACTTATATGATAAGTAATTATTTAGTCAGTCAAATGCAGTCGATTTGCTATAAATAATGGCTTCAGATGCTTATATTT
The DNA here is from genome assembly GCA_034401795.1 of Chaetoderma sp. LZ-2023a. Lineage (NCBI taxonomy): Eukaryota > Metazoa > Mollusca > Caudofoveata > Chaetodermatida > Chaetodermatidae > Chaetoderma > Chaetoderma sp. LZ-2023a. The sequence goes on from CM067373.1 coordinate 110,389,369, forward strand.
GGGATCCGAAGACCATTATAAAAGCTTACAGCTTAAATAGCGGCGTGCATGGGCTATCGTGCCACATGCACGCACACGCACTCACTCATGTACGCGGACGCACATGCTCTAACATGAGCACACCCGTGCATACATATCATCAGTGGTGAAGAGTGGATGCAGTTCATGTGGGTCGACATGCATTAGTGGAGTGTAGGTCAGAGACAACCATTGCTTCCATTACCGGGTGTTGTCAAGGGCTATTGACTGCCCAGATGTTCCTTCTCTGAATCTTGATTAACGATTCTCCAATCTAGCAGTATCTCTATTAGGCCCACTCAGAATCCCTGGTTTGCTGGTCTTTCTAATGAAAGATAAGAGCGAGTTCACCAAAATATACAATTCAGCCTATGCTATCTAATCCACTCTCCGATCTCTCCGCCCCTCTCTTTCTCGTCCTCTTGCCCTCGCATCCTCGTCCTTACTTTCTCCTCTCCCTTCCTCCCTGCTTGCCACCTCTCTCTCTCTCAATCTCTCTCTCTCTCTCTCTCTCTCTCTCTCTCTCTCTCTCTCTCTCTCTCTCTCTCTCTCTCTCTCTCTCTCCTCTCTCTCTCTCTCTCTCTCTCTCTCTCTCTCTCTCTCTCTATATATATATATATATATCTATCTATCTATCTATCTATCTATCTATCTATCTATCTATCTATCTATCTATATATCTATCTATCTATCTATCTATCTATCTCTATATCTATCTTTATCTCTATCTCTGTTACTAGTATTATCCTACCATATGACCTGCATAGTTATCAACCATGCTTCTGCATAATACTCCCAGCATAGCCACTGATACGTTAGGATAAAAATATCATGCGACTTCTCACACATATGGCATTACCCGTGATGTTTAAATTAACTGCCTAATGGACGGAAAAGCCGAGCTAATGGTTTCCGGCAACAACGCCGTCATGGGCCCTTCAATATATCACGTCATTCGTATCAACTACATTGTAAAATACGGCAGGCGCACGTCATCGGCCATTGTTTAATGTAGAATTATTGAAAGATTACACGTCCATTGTCACACCAACTTGGGAATTATGGCTGTTTTGAGTGATACATCAACAACACCTGGCACATCTTGTTCCTGAACAGTATTTCTCGCCCATATTAACCCTCAATTACTAATGTGAATATGTCGATGTATGCCGTATGCCAGGACAAATTACACATTGAACGTTAAGTGCAAAATTATGATAGAAAGCCCCGTACTGGAATGACCATGCAAAGTGTAATATTTCATGACCTCGCTGCTCTCCAAAATGTTGGACACGATTTTAGAAAACCTGAATTCATGTTTGTCATATTGTAATGTCTATTTCATTAATGCCTGCCTTTTGAAATTGTTGATGTAAATGGTGTTCCATGACAGCTGAGTAAAGTAATGGGCCTGTATTTTTTAGGTTATATAGGGTCTCCCGTTATGTACGTTTTACAATTTTGACGTACCTATTGTCACTTATTAACGGTATCGCTGGATAATTAGCTGTGGCAATGCAAGGATCATTTTTTTTCACGCGAGTAACTATTGTCAAAATTTAAATGCTTCACTTCTTAGCTAACATCGCAAGTAAAATAACGTATGTCCGTCACGAAATTGGAAAAGTCTGATACGAAAGCGTATCAATTGTATACCTTTCGCAAATTTACAATTTAATAAACATTCTGTTGAATATGATGGAAGATCTTTGACTGGGACCTATCGTTGCCATGGTTTCAAAACATTCAACTTCTTGCCTGTATAATTAGGCTTGTCTTGAACTTAATTTTCTATGTCTATTTTCTAGGAATTTGGGTTTCATGCGTATGCGCGCATGTGTTCGTCAGGTGCCATATTTTCAGTTATTCTGGTGGTATTTTCAGCACATGTGGGTTGGATGTTCCCATGGCGTGGCGAATACACATCTTGATATTTCGATTAACCCTTTCACCGACAAATCCCTGAAAAAGTAAACTCTACGATAATAAACTTATACTGTTGAATATTTTGAAATTAATTTTACTGTAAGCCGTTGCTGCCTAAGCCAGCAACTGCTTCCGGTCACATTAATTTTAAAATATCCAACAGTTTTCCTGTATGGGTGCCTTGAAAATGAGATTTGAGGAATTCCTCTGTGAAAGAGATAATGTTACCGATATGGGAGGGGGGGGGGGGGGTTCTCATCATTGCTTTGTTAATTTATTTTCGCTGGCACGAATGACTCTCAAATCAGCAAACCATTTTAAAATAACAATTGATGTATTTGTTGTAGCCGAGCGCTAACTCTATCGTGTCCCCAATTACAGATTATTAGTGAAAATAATCAATTAATAAAATTACATAATGCTGAATAATGGACATTTCGGTACTAATAGCTCAGCGTTCTGCTTTAATGTGCTCGACAGTGGCATCACTACGTTTATAATCTGGGCTGGTGGTAGAATCTGACATTTGCCATTTCTTTAATGGCGGATGACGGATGACAGCCGAGAGAGAGATTTTTACAAATAATTATATTTGTCTAATCTATAGCTCTCTATATTTGTATAACTTCATCATTTTCTAAATTGATGAATCCAGTTTACCGATCAATCATTATGACGACATAATCAATCACGTAATAAATGACATGATTTAGTTCATCACAAACGCTTAATAGTCCGTAAAGTTGTACGAACTGCATGCCTTTTCTATTTAAAAAACATTCTGTTGAATATTTTAAAACTAACTTGACAGGATGTTGTTGCCGCCATAGGCAGCAACTGCTCCCAGTCAAATTGGTTTCAAAATATTCAATAGCTTACCTGTATAGTTTTCTGCAAGTTGAGCTTAATAGAGTGCGGGGATCGATTGATCTCATCATGGGAAAAGCGTGAGTGGAGCTTAGCTAGAGATGGCGAGTCATAGATAAAACTGTTTTTTCCATTACGAATGTGAATGGCAAATCCCGCTTGTTAATCTGTGTGACATTATCCTTGATTTCTCATATAAATTTCCAAGTCACCGTGCACTACAGTAAAACGCATCATCGTAATAGCCATGTGGATGAACACACGTGTAGATGAACCAGCGCAGAACATGTAAATCTGATTTACATTTGATTTGATATTACAAACCGTCTTATGGTTAGAGGAAATAAATAAGCGCAGCCGATCATCGTAGTAAATTACTTCAAACTCCCTGACTCAATAAGCCTCTATCTATCCTACTAACTATCTGGTTGCATCTCCTAGGGATTTCTGATGACAAATAAAGTTCTTACAACGCAATGCGCGCATATCCGATCCAATGCAGATAGTTTTATATGAAATGCGTGTGATATAATCAGTCATCTCTATTAATTCTTTAACATTGCATACCTTCAGAAGATTACTTTTGAAAACTTACTACTACATTGACTGGATTAATAGAAATATTTAAAAGAAGAAAGAAAAAACTATTTTGCTGCTTTGTAGATTTAGAAAAAGCTTTCGACTCGGTTTGGCGCGATGGACTTTGGTATAAACTTAGACAGCATAGTATCTCTGGCAAGATTTTTAACGTAATTAAAAGCATGTACAACAACATAAAATCAGCAGTTAAGTTCAATAATGCAGTGTCACAGCCCTTCGCCTGTATCAGAGGAGTGCGACAGGGAGAAAATCTCTCACCTATTCTATTTGCAATATACCTTAATGACTTAGAAACTTTCTTCAGAACCGAAACAGTAAGCAAATAGAACTCTATAGCGAAGAAGAAGAAATACATAATTTACTGAATCTACTAATCCTTCTTTATGCTGATGACACTGCTGTACTAGCAAATAGTTCACGCGACCTACAGGAAACGCTCAATTCTTTTGATGAATACTGCGACGCATGGAAACTCAAAATTAATATAGACAAAACAAAGGTCATGGTCTTTGGCAGTACAAAAAGATTCTATGAAAAACTACATTTTCGTCTTAAATTAATAGAGCTTGAAATAGTAGATAGCTACAAATATCTTGGAATATTCTTTTCATATAATAGCCGCCTCCTTTTAGCGGAGAAAAAGATTTCCGAACAAGCTCGCAAAGCTACATTTGCACTACATCGCCGAGCCAGGGAGCTGGACCTACCAACGGATTGCCATATTAAATTGTACCACCAAATAATTGAGCCAATCCTACTATACGGGTGCGAAGTCATCGGAATAGAAAACTGTAACCTATTAGAGAAAGCAAATTTAGATTTTTTCCGGTACATCCTAAAACTAAAAAATAGCACCCCAAAATATATGATATACGGCGAGTTAGGAGAAACCCCAATCAAAATTGTAATAAGAAAACGCATGATAACGTACTGGCTTAGGCTCATCTCAGGTAAGCAAACCAAACTCGCTTGCAAAATATACAAACATATTATATTAGACCACAATCAGAACGGAACATACTACAAATGGCTAGACTCTATAAAAAATATTTTAGATAGCACGGGGCATAGCTATCTCTGGACGAACCAAACAATACACAACTTCAATGAAAAAAAAATAAGAATAAACAAAAATCTTGATGACCAATATATCCAAACATGGCAATCAGAGATGGGCGTATCTTGGAAGGGAAAAATCTACCACTCTTTTAAAATAAATTGGGAAATGGAAAATTATCTCATGAACTTAAATGACCGTAACAGAATCTTATTCACGAGATTTAGAACAAGCAATCATCGGCTACCAATAGAAACGGGGCGGTGGGAAGGCATACTCCGGGAAGAAAGAATCTGTCCACTATGCACCCTGGATGAAATAGGAGATGAATTTCATTACCTATTCATCTGCGAATTCTTTAGCGATAAACGTAAAGAAATCTTCCCAAGACACTATTATAAAAGACCAAATTTTTCGAAATTTCACCAACTGCTTTCAACGAACAACAAGAAATTATTAATAAAGATCTGCCGTATGATCGAAGAAATTAATAGGCACTTCCAACGTTGATTAACCCTATACACAATGGACTCGCAGATTAACAACACAACATTGACGAGAATTACAAAGTACCACCGCCACCACCACCACCACCACCACCACCAGCAACAACACCAACAACAACGACAACGAAAACGACAACGGCGACGACGACAACAACAACGACAACAACAATAACTATAGCAGCGACAGCAACAACAGCAACAATAACAGCAATATTAATAATAGTAAGGTTTAAACATAGTAGTCAACCATGTCTAGAAAACTACTCTACCGCTAGATGTCGCTCCATTCAGACTAGTGCTCGAGTAGGACGACACGCTTTTGAACCCAAATGTAACAAACTGACCGCATTAGTGAACAGGTTCCACTGGGTGGGTGCACAAGATTCCCCATAAACTACCTAAGATTCGATCCGATCTGTTACTCAAGTACCTGATGTCATAATAAAAATGTGTCACTTTTTATATGACGTTACAATCATACAACGTAAGCAGGCAACTGCCCTAGTAACCCGCTTGGTGTCCCACACTGGTTATTCAAGATCTCCCCTAAGCTAGCCAAGAACCGACCCTATGTAACCCAAGTAATTGATGTCATAATAGAAATGCGTCAGCTGTCGGCTAACGTTATAGTGTAACATTATAATGTGGTCTTCTTAAAGATTTCCCTTAAACCAACTAAGAACTGACCCTATGTTACCCAAGAATCTGATGTCATGATAGAAATGCGTTAGCTGTCCAGCTAACGTTATAGTGTAACGTTATAATGTGGTCCTCTTAAAGATTTCCCTTAATCCAAAACTGTTACCCAAGTATCTGATGTCATAAAAAACACGTCACATTTTAGCCGACGCCAAAATCACATAATGCAAACAACCACCTGCCTTAACAACCAGTTTGTTGCACCCACACTGTGGCTATCCAAGAAACAATAACAAGAAACCTAATTGTAGAAAAACTATAGAGTAACACGATGAGAGGCTGTTTTGTAGATTTAACACAGCAATGACTGGTTCGGTTATCGAGCAAGTCACTCCGGTGGTGAATACCCAAAATAGTCTCTGTCGCGATATGAATGAATATAACTGTCTACTGTTGAAAATAAGGTTGTTCTGTATTTTAGTTTAAAAAATGACTACCTTATGTACAGCAATAACCCATTTCTAAGAATACCAATCTGACATTTTTTATAATCAGTTATTATATATTTATTATAATCTAAATCCTGATGACCCCCACAATATGACTACTATAATTTTAGTACTTTGTTATTGAGATGGCGGTACAATAACAGTAATAATTTTGTCATTACTAATTATGAAGTACGTGTAAATAATAACTGTAACTTTCATAATAATTCTAAGTTACTACTACTAATACTACTACTACTACTACTACTGCTGCTGCTGCTGCTGCTGCTGCTGCTGCTGCTACTACTACTACTACTACTACTACTACCACTACTACTACTACTACTACTACTACTACTACTACTACTACTACTACTACTACTACTACCACTATTACTACTACTACTACTACTACTACTACTACTACTACTACTACTACTACTACTTCTACTACTACTACTACTGCTACTACCGAAAGCACAAACAGTGGTTATATAACTAGATAAATACCAAAATATGTAATTATGAATTGATATATAATGTCTGATCGCCATAACATTTATAATTTCTGTAAATTCATATTCCCCATATGCCATTATGTGGCCTGGGGTGTAAATAAAATAATCTGAATCTGAAAATCTGGATCTTTCGCAAGTTATTCAAGTCGCACATTGTAAAATACCGTCTTCTCATGGTCTGCAAATGGTAATTTCTCAGGACCACTGCATAATCAATTTTGTCCAGATTGAGTGTAGAAGTGTTAATCAACGATGCGTGTGGGCGCAAAACGTGTAGTAAATGACCCATCCAGTTTCAGCAATGCCACGCCCATCACTAGCTAAGTTCCATCCATACCTCGCTCGTGTTGGGATCGATTGATCCCTCAGCTCTCTGACTCAATTACCAAGAAACTAACCAGGTAAGCTGTTGAATATTTTGAAACTAATTTGACTTGGTGCTGTTGCTGCCGATGGCAGCAACAGCGTCCAGTCAAATTAGTTTCAAAATATTCGGCAGAATGTTTATTAAATAATAAAGACGTAAAACTCGTACAACGTATTGGACTATTAAGTGTTTAAAACGGACTAAATCGAATCATACATGCTGAATTTGAGTATGACGTCATCCTACACGTAACGCAGTTGATAATGACGTCATATGATGGATGGATAAACTGGAAAGACCCATTCTGGATAAATTGAGACGGAACTGTCTAAGAGCGCCAAATCAAATTAAGCTTAACCCATTCTATTTTATGCGTCCACAGTTGACATTTATAAGACGTTGTCAACATCACGCATGCATTTTTATTACAACTAAACATACACTGGTTACAGCCTATTACAGGAGTAACGCTGTTTAGTATAATTACGGTCAAATTACTCATCAGTCAGAAGTATTACAAAAGACGGAATGCAGCGAGGGTGACTGAATAAATACATAATGGAGCTTATACTGACCATTAGTATCCCATTATCCAATTGGCCAGATGCATACATTTTTAGAAAAAAGTACTTTTAATACTTTAATTCGTGTTCCTCATTCTTTAAAGCGCCGAAATTTATCTTTAGCTATAACGTTGTGTGTCTAAAACACGCATCCCTTTCATCTCTTTATATGTCGTCCTAATTTCTATTTTCGCTTTCCCTGATTTTTATACTTTTGTCTGACTTTCCTTTCTCCTCTATCTTAACCTCTTACCTACCTTCTGTCAGTTTTTTAAGTCTGTCCATCACACAATATTCGTGAATCTTTTCATCTCTCACGCTCCCCTCTCCCTCTCCCGCCTCTAGCTCCCCTCCCCCCCCCCCCCCCCCCTCTCGCCCTCACCCCTCTCTCTCTCCCTCCCTCCTCCCTCCCTCCCTCCTTCACTCTCTCCCTCCCTCCCTCCTTCACTCTCTCCCTCCCTCTCTCCCTCCCTCTCTCCCTCCCTCTCTCCCTCTCTCCCTCTCTCTCTCCCTCTCTCGCTTCCTCTCTCTCTCCCTCTCTCTCTCCCTCTCTCTCTCTCTCTCTCTCTCTCTCTCTCTCTCTCTCTCTCTCTCTCTCTCTCTCTCGCCAGGCTCCCAGTAATACATTTTCAAAAATAGTCTTCTCTTACCCTGCAAATGGGAATACAGTCACAAAGCAAAATATGATGTTTAAGGCCCAAACGCTTTAAAAAGTAATTGAAAATTAGGTTTTGAAATATTTTATGCAAAAGAAAATAGTCACGATTATTTGATTATTCAATTTTTAATCATATATATTCACGATTTAAAACATAATAGCGATTTTCGGTTTAATCACGTAATCGCGCAAGTCTTTGTTCATGAAAATTAAAGTAAATTCTTCTATAGAGTTTTACATCTGCCTGGAAAGGAAATCTAGCTTCGATGTCATCCTATAATGGATTTAGCATTAAAAGTGAGCATCTCCAGCGTCACGTTGCTGTCTATGACAATCATATAATCATATTCTGCTACAATCAGAAAATTGGTAATAAATTACTCTCAGTTTTAATGTCAAATGCGGATTGTATGCCACTGATGGATTTGCTAATTTTATTGAACATCCTGTTGAATATTTTGAAACCAATTTTACTGGCCGTTGGCAGTAACAGCACCCAGTCATATGACGTTCCAAATATTCAACAGCTTTCCCGTATTGTTACCGTGATATTGGGATCCTGTGAATTCAGAGAAGCAAAGCATATAAATGAATTCCAACACGGGTCCAAAGTGGGCGGAGTTCGCCTAGAAATGGGCGGGACATAGCTAGAAATGGGCGGGACATAGCTAGAAATGGGCGGGACATAGCTAGAAATGGGCGGGACATAGCTAGACATGGACCCATTAATTGATTATAGGTAATTTTGTGATATTATGGAATGGACCTTTCCAGTGTGTCCATCCATCATATGACGTCATGATCAACTACGTGACGTGTAGGATGTCACCATAATCATTATGTTATGAATAACCCGATTTAGTCCGTCTTAAACGCTTAATAGCCCGACACGTTGTACGAATTGTATGTCTTTGCTATTTAATAAATATTTTGTCGAATAATTTAAAACTAATTTGACTGGGCGCTGTTGCTGCCATAGGCCCTCGGTCAAATTAGTTTCAAACTATTCATCAGCTTACCTGTATGGTTTTCTGGAAATTAATGGTCAGGGAGTTCAGCGATCGATCCAAACACGAGCAAGCTGTGGGTGGAGCTTAGCTAGAGATGGGCGGGTCGTAGCTAAAACTGGAAAGGTCCATTGCCATTAATGAATGATTCACACACCATGAGACACGCCATTTCCACGACCAGTTTTGCACTTTTGGTACCCTTCGCTTAGAGGCAGGATTTGAGCCCGCAATCTTTTGGTTTACGAGTCGACCTCGTTACCAGAGGAGCATGTGTATCACGCGGTGAGTAGATAGATGGCTGATTGACCTTAAAGTAAAGGATAGGGGAACTAACATATGCTCTTGAATAACAGCTTTATGTAATAATCAACCTATAGCTCCCAGTAAAAACACACACAAATAAATCATAATAGTTCGAAAAAAGCAGCTAAATACCATTTATGTCATTCTGGTGGGAACCAATTATTGACGAAAAAATATTATCTCGAGCACTCGACTTATATCTCGAGCGCTCGACTTAATATCTCTAGCGCTCGAGATATGTATGTCAAGCGCCCGAAAGAATTATGTTGAGCGCTCGACATATTATCTCGAGCGCTCGAAATAGTTATCTCGAGCACTCGACATATTATCTGGAGCGCTCGACATAAGCGCTCGAGATAAGTGTAATACCACTGTATCTATTACTACCGTAGGCGAGCCACGTTTTAACGACGCATGTTACATCTACTGCAGCAGCAGCGACAGCAGCGCCATCGGTAGCGGCAGTAGTAGTAGTAGTAGTAGTAGTAGTAGTAGCAGTAGTAGTAGTAGTAGTATTAGTAGTAGTAGTAGTAGTAGTAGTAGTAGTAGTAGTAGTAGTCGTAGTAGTAGTAGTAGTAGTAGTAGTAGTAGTAGTCAATATTGTCAACGCACTGGCTCAGAATCTTCAATAATTGAAAAAATTCAAAAATTTAAGATATTTTGGTTTATCCTACTGCCTGAGATTTGTCATTTTGTTTGAGGAAAGCCATATGGCATTAATGTTAACCCTTTACTGGTTAAATTTGTTCAGTAAAATCCAAATATGCGCTTACTTATTTAATGTACATTTGCAGGCACAGACAAGGTCATTCCCGAGAATACACCACTGGAACGACTGTCTCGGTTCCCGAGCCAGTCATTACAGTGGTAAATTTTCAAAAATACTCCAATCCCCGCCGGCAAATGGACATTGCCCAAGATCACTAAATTGACCGTTTTTGGCTGACCATCATGCAAGGGTTAATGTTGAATGATTGAGATGGATATTATGGATAGCTATTTGAGTTTTGCTTTTACCAAGATGTCACGTAGATTCGGATTTTTCTTGAACGCAATTACTGGTCGCTTGTTAAAGGGTTGTTTCAGTTTCTCCTGTAGGTTTTGATACTCATCTTTCAAAATTTTGGAAATTTCAACGTTTTTCCGATTATAGGTCAGAATGAATGGAATTTTGTCACGTTGATCAGATAAGCCTGGGTCCGAGTTTATTCCCCTTGGCCACTGTGTTTCGAGTTCTTTAATCCAAAACGATTCTCGAAGTTTTCTTTGTTTATCAGTTTCTTCTGCCGTATCTGAAAGGGGTGGCTGTTCAATCGGCATAATTTCAAAGTCACGAAGGACTAAATGGTCAGGAAGATTAAAATGTTCGGAAACATGTGTGTCTTCCTCTAGCCTAATATCTGAGAGGTGTCGAGTTGCCCGCCATCTTAATGGACATTACTTCTCTGTCTGGCCTGTTGGTGTCTGGGTAGTTCACGAATGCTTTACGGATAGAATTTATACCCTTCTCGATGTCAATGTTTGTATACATAGCACCGATGTCAAGCGTGACCAGGAATGAATTTGGAGGTATCCAGGTCTCAGAGACTTGGGATAAGAAGTCTGTCTTTTTCAAGAAGTTGGGGGTGTCTATTTGCTATTGGCTGTAGATGGTAATCGATGTATTCACTGATTTTGTAGGATTCTGAGCCACATTCAGAGATTATAGGTCGCCCGGGCGGTGACATTGGGTCCAACCACGAATCTATGGGTTTATGAATTTTTGGCAAAAGATAGAATGTCCGTGGTTTTGACTCAAGCTTAGCAAAGAGATACTTATGTTGCTTTTCGGTGATCTTCTTGTTATCGAGCAATTTTTGAAGAATCTCATTAAATTTGCTGCAATTATTTTGCCAAAGTGGTTTGCTTAGTTTCTGGTAATGCTTTGGGTTACTAAGTTGTCATTGTGCTTCACGTTTATAGTTATCTTTAAGCATTATTACAGTCGCTGACCCTATATGTGCAGGTTTGATGACAATTTCGCTGTTTTTAGATATTTCAATTAAGGCCTGGCGTTCCTCATAGGATAAATTTGGTTGACCATCAGGGAATGCAGAATTTTTAACACGTTCTGAAAAGAGTTCTATGCTTTCATCGATCGCTGGGTCCAGGAGTTTTACGCTTGGTGCCCAGCCAGTTTTTTCAATGAATGGTGGAATGTTACTATTAGAGTTACGAAAGAAGTCTGATAGCTTAATACGGTGACTAAATTCAGATGTTTCCATACAGCCATTATCTAAAAGAGCGTCCAAACCTGTTTTAGGTTTTGGTGTTGGGACAACTGTAAAACAAAATTGAGCAGTGACTGCTCTGCTTCACCTAGTGGGGAGCCAGTTAGATTGACAATATTACTGCCCAGTCCTGTTTCTGGGCGGATGTTACCTTGGCCCCTGTCTAGTTTAAATTTAGGAATTTAAGCCAGGCAGAATACATCGAGTTAGCTGTCTTTTCAGTCTAATGAATGTTATCCTTAACAACATTAAATTCGGAGAGTCTGAGTGCAGGAATGACAGTCACAGAATTTGATGATTCAGCCGTCGAATTGAGGGACTGAATCGCCAACTTCTGCTGAGCTGTCAACCGACTTGAATAGTTAAGTTTTGCGAAATAAATCGCAGTCTTTGGGAATTTGGACTTAATCGCACTGAAAAGCAGCATTAATCTATGTTTTGAACTAGAGATGGGTTCATTCATATCATTAATACCTATTAAGACTTATATCTCGAGCACTCGACTTAATATCTCGAGCGCTCGAGATATGTATGCCACGCGCCCGAAATAATTATGTTGAGCGCTCGACATATTATCTCGAGCGCTCGAAATAGTTATCTAGAGCGCTAGACAGGTTATCTGGAGCGCTCGACATAATTATGTCGAGCGCTCGAGATAATATTAATACCACTGTAACTATTACTATAGGCGAGCCACGTTTTAACGACGCATGTTACATCTACTGCAGCAGCAGCAACAGCAGTGACATCGATAGCGACAGTAGTAGTAGTAGTAGTAGTAGCAGTAGTAGTAGTAGTAGTAGTAGTAGTAGTAGTAGTAGTAGTAGTAGTAGTAGTAGTAGTAGTAGTAGTAGTAATAGTAGTAGTAGTAGTGGTAGTAGTAGTAGTAGTAGTAGTAGTAGTAGTAGTAGTAGTAGTAGTAGTAGTAGTAGTAGTAGTAGTAGTAGTAGTAGTAGTAGTAGTAGTAGTAGTAGTAGTCGAAGTGAACGCACGCGTTTATTTAGCTCTGCAATTGCTGCCCGAATTTGCTAGTTTCTGGCGCGATTTTGTAGATAAATTTTATACATATATTTCGTATTAGTATTTCCTTTCAAACTTTATGTTTAATTTGTAAATTCTTGTCTTGGTTGGAGCGCATTTTGTGTCTCCATTTTCTAAAGGCATTCCTCTTAGCTGGCGGTTTCCGCCATTTAATACGGCTCCTCTTACTGTGGTCAATGCAATACATTTCTCCCCGCGCCAGTCTGCTATTTCTATAGTTCGTAGGCTAGCGCATTATATTTGGCAAGATCGCTTGAGTGAGTGGATTTAATTCCTTTCTCATTTGTAAGCACAAGCCTAGTTCTTTAACTATATAAATCCTTATAGTCAGTTGGCTGTCCCCGGTCAACTCGAACAGACTAACAAATATATGACTGTACTATCTATTCATATATTTGTTAGTATACTTTAATCGGCTAGGTGTTAGTGAACCACTTGGAAAGTGGTTCAAACTAACAAATATACGACTGTACTCTCTATTCGTATATTTGTTGGTGGACGTCAGGGTTTCAAAAGGGGACACCATTTATTTAGTGCTTAGCTCTTTCCCTGACGTGCTGGTGTTATATAAGTATATATTTATTATATATTGTAGTAGTATGGGGTTCCTCCTTTGATAAACCACCATGGCAACCTATAAGCGTACCCTAAGCCTTAAAATAACAACTAAGGGGTGGGGTGTCACGGCCATCGACGTGTATCATGGGTTAAAAGGCGTCATTGGTGCGGGACCTGCTACTTTGCAGGGGCGTATCAATGTTACTAAAACTGTATGGAATGTAACAGTGTCAAATGAAGATGTTCTTATTGTAAAAGGTGAAGGTTGTAACGTAGAGGAAATCGAGTCAGATAGGTTGCTAGTGAAGATGATAGTTCCACTAGAAATTCCAGATGACAGAATCATGAGTGAACTCAAGAAGTATGGCAAAGTGCAAAAGATTGAACGCGAAACGTATCCCTTTGACAGAACGCTAGAAAACGGTGTAAGACGTATTTGGTTTGATAAAGTGGATAGCCCTTTACCAAGCAGATTGACGCTTGGTGGCAGCTTTGTCCTGCCCTTATGGTATAGAGGGCAAATTAAAGAATGTCGGATCTGCCTACGTACCGCCCATTTGGCAACAGATTGTCCCAATCGAAACAAATGTTTGCTCTGTTGTTCAGTTGACCATTTTAAATGGCGCTGTCAAAAAAATCAAAACAAGCCCTCAGTATCAGGAGATAATCGCCCATTAAGGGATGCAACCGAGTCAAATGCTTCTGAAGCAACCGCTACGGAAACTGTTGTTTTGGTTCATGCCACTGTAAATGACACAAACAAATCATCAAATCCTGTTAAAGTAACTACAGTTGATGAAATTCATGTATTAGAGGAGAGTATAACCTTAAGTCAAGAAAATACTCAAAATGCAGTGGAGCCAAACGTTGCTGTAATAGACACGCAGGAAAATGATGATCTTACAGAAGAGCCAGTTTACATTTCCTTAGAAGATGAATTAAAATTAGGACAGGATAAGTTTAGGACTCAGAAGACAGAAAGTTCAATCGATTTTCCGCTGATGCTCACTTGATTTAAGTCAGCTTGAAGATATGGTAAATGATGCTGCTGCCAAATGTTACTTAAGTAGCAATAAGCGTCATAAAGAAGACAATAGCTCAGAATCCGGGATTGAAGTAAATGATATGGATGATGATGCAATGTCAGTTGCAGAATCAGATGTGTCCATTCAAACACAGAGTTCACAGATGAAAGATGAAATGGTAATGTACCGATCAGAAGGGGGTGAAGGCGTGAAATATCGTCTACTGCGCCATGATTCTGATATTTCCAAATATGAATATCTGTCTGTGGTAGAACTAGGAAATATTGAATTCGCAGGAAAATTAGGTAAATGGTCTAAGAAACGAGCTAAAAAACCCAAATCTAGTTAATCTAATGATGGTGGTTGTAAACATCATTTTACAAATTATGATTATCTGCACCATCAATTGCAGAGGATTAAATACCGAATTCAAGCAGCGCCATTTGCTTGAAGAATTAGCAAATGAGAGAGTTGATATTGCTTTTCTACAAGAGACCAAAATTCAAAAAGCTGAAGTGTATGACTCTCTCAAAGATATTTAAAAAGGGCATTTTTTTTTCTTTATCACAAGATAATAGTTCGGGAGTGGCCATTCTTATCCTGCCCCGCTGTCTCAACTATGTTGACGTTATATCGTCGTCATCAGATCCAAATGGACGATGGATTTGTATATCAATTGATGTACTAAACACAAGTTTAAATTTGATGTGCCTTTATGCACCTACCTCTCATCAATTGCGCCGTGAATTTCTAAATGATGTTTCCACAATAATTCAAGACAGAACGCCTGAAAACCTAATTATGGGCGGTGACTTTAATTGCATATTAGACGAGGCTAAAGACAGAAACTCTAGGTCTAATTTTAATGACACATCGCATAATATTTTGAAACACATTTGTGAAAATAAAAGCTTGTTAGACACTTATCGGATTGAAAATCCAGAAGGCCAGGAATTTACTTGGTTTTCAACCAATGGAAGGTTAGCTTCAAGGTTAGACAGGATCTATGTAGAACGTTCATTGAAAGGTTACATGTGTAAAACTAACATAAAACCAGTAACTTTCTCTGATCGCAATATGTTTTCCATCACATTAGACAATGCTGACTGGGTCAAACGAGGAGATGGATTTTGGAAACTTAATGTAGCATTGCTACGAGATAGTTGCTACCGCAAATGTGTGGAAAGTTATTGGAGGCATTGGGATGAAAGAAGAGGTTCGTATGAATGTATAACAGACTGGTTGGAAGATGCTAAATCAGACCTGAAATATATTTCAAGGCAGTATTCCATTAGGACAGCACGTGAAATACGAAACTGTAAAAAGGCGCTTCAGAGGTCGTTGTGTAAAATTAATAAGAAAATTAATGATGGGGAATATAATTATTACGAACTATTAGTTAAATTAAAAGGTAGACAAAATGAAATAGAGCAATATCAGTTTGATGGCGCCAAAATAAGGTCAAGAGCACAAATGCACACCGAGGGCGAAAAGCCTAAACATTACTTTTGTAACTTGGAAAAAGCAACAGGTATAGAGAAATTAATGCGCTCGCTGAAGACTAATGATGGAGTATCAGTGTGCTTAAATGCAGAAATGATTGAAACAGTATCCGAATTTTACAAATCATTGTATTAATCTGAGGGAAGCGAGGAAACTGCAACTAGAGATGTTTTAGCTAATATAACGAAAAGACTTCCAGATTCATGTCGCGAAAGCTGTGACAATCAATAACAATTGATGATTTGATAAAAAAAATTCCCTCAAAGGTATGAAGTTAGAAAGGTCTCCTGGATGGGACAGACTTCCAGTTGAATTTTATCAAACATTCTGGCACATATTTGGGCCAGTATTAGAAGAAATAGCAACCAGCATTTTTAAGCAAGGGCATCTCCCTACATCGATGGCCCAAGCATATGTTCGGCTTATATACAAGAGGGGTGACAGAAATAAAATACAGAATTATAGACCAATCTCTCTACGCTGTGTAGATTATAAGATTATTACTCGGGGACTAAATTTAAAACTTGGCGCAGTTCTAGGCGAAGTCATTCATGATGATCAAACCTGCTCTGTGCCAGGAAGATCAATATTAAACAACACTTTGCTTATACGGGATCTTATTCAATTAGTTGAAAAGGATTGTATCCCAGCAGCAATAATAGCACTTGATAACGAGAAGGCGGTTGACAGACTAGAATGGGATTTCTTGTTTAAGTCTTTAGACCATATTGGCTTCGGTTCAAGATTTATTAAATGGGTCAATATTTTATATACTGATATAACAAGTTGCTATTTAGTTAACAATCAGCTATCCAAACCTGTAGTGTTGGAACGAGGTGTCAGACAGGGTTGCTCACTGTCCCCGCTTCTATTCGTCATAGCTATGGAATCGTTGGGGGCCACATTGAGGCAACGCAGTGACTTTCAAGGAATATGTATACGTGGCGTGGAAAGGCCACTAAAGGTTTCTCAATATGCAGATGATACGACTGTGTTTGCGGGTAAAAATACGGATTTTAGAATTGTAAATGGAGTATTAACAGATTTTCAACAGGCATCAGGTGTTAAAGTCAATAAAGATAAATCTAAGGAAATGTTTTTGGGCGATTGGAAGGGCAGAACTGATAATGTGATGGATATTAACTGCTCAAATGATGTCATAAAATTTTGGGTATTTACTTTAGTAGAGAACAAAATGTATTACTAAACTGGGAAGAAAGGATATCCAAGCTAAAGTGTGCGTTACTAAATCGGAAACGACGTCGTCTAACTGTCTTTGGCAGGACATTTGTCCTTAATAATTTAATTTTATCCGGACTGTGGTATACCGCTTCTGTAGTTCATATGCCCAAATCAGAAGAGTCAAAGATCAACACGTTACTTTTGTCCTTCGTATGGGAGGACAAAGCCCATTTAGTATCACAGTCAATCCTCACCAATGAAAAGCATGTCGGAGGCCTGGATTTGGTTAATGTTTCAGCAAAGTATGCCTCTTTAAAATTGAAATTCTTGAATAAGTTACTTACTTCAAACTCATCTTGGTCAAGTGTTTCAAGGGCACTTCTCCAAAGATACGTTAACCCATTTCCAGTAGAATGTTTATTTTGTGCAATAAACTGCCACCTTATCATCACAAGATTCCAAATGTATATAAAGAACAGCTCGAAGCCTTAAAAATATTTACACGATCAATGCCACAACCCAATTGTTGGGAAGATGCCTTATAGTCCAGGAGCTAAAGCTAGGTCAGAATCGTGACGTAGCACATCCAGTATTCGGAAGGTCTGACACTTGTTGTGGCTTGGGGGACATGTCCCACACATTTTAAGCCCTGTTGTACAAACAAATTGTGGTAGCACTAATTAGTTATCCTGATTTCTTTGCATAGGGGGTCTAGGCTTTGGCTGTATCCACACTGCACAACGATATAAGCATGATCGTGTCATAACTCAAAGTAATATCGTATTAGATTCACCATATATGATATTTAGACGGATATCGACCTAATATATATCCAACATACATTTTGCATGCATATACCAAAGGCGAGGGTGAAATGTGAAGGTTATATTTTATGTATGTATACTAACTCCATCATAGAATCTGTATATCCAGCTGTACCACTGTTGACAAAGCACCCAGGTAATGGTGGTTGGAATGAGACAGATGGATATACAGATGGACACCTGTTCGCATTTTGGAACTCATATATTCATATGGTAGAGCTGCTGCTTGGATTCATAAGAGCTGAGAGAACTAGAGATTGGCAGGCACACCGATCTGCTACTGCTGCTATGGCGCCATATGTCTACAGCATGGACAGAACCAATTATGCAAGATGGCTGCCAATATATCTTGCGGACATGGAGATGCTTCCAAGTACACATCCCCATGTACATGAACAATTCTTGAATGGAAATCATTCCGTAAGTCGCTCAGACCATCCATTCAATCAAGTGTGGACAGATATGGCCTTAGAGCAATCGATTAATTTGGATTCCAAAAGGCGAGGTGGTATTATTGGAATAACACAAAAGCCAGGAGCTCTGGAGAGGTGGTTTTTAACTAACCACGAGAGGGCAGCCATAACAACGGTCACAAAGCAAATGTGTGGGTTACAAGATAGTCACATGTTTGGAGTACATAAGGAAATGGGGACTAATCGAATGAACAGGGATGAAACCGATGTGCAGAAGATACTTTCGATGTTCTCATCAGATATAATGACCAATCGCTTTAATATTGCGGAAAACGACGACAGCGAGTATCTTCCGCTTGTAAACATTGCAACTGGCGTGGTATTGCCTAGTGAAATCGCCAAGAGACTTGTTTCCGCCTGTGACATCGGTAAGGAGATTATGGAAAATTTTGTTCAGGAGCGGCTGGACACTAACACGAGAAGCTTTTGGGACACGTTGCCACACTTAAAACTTAAAACATTTGCCAGCCTAGCACAGAAGAAAAAACTCAAAACAAATGATGAAAAAATTCACAATGTGAGATCTGACCGCGAACTATTTGGTCGATTAATTATTGCCGCAAGGTCCAGAGATGTTGATTTAAAACTAGTGATGACGTATGAACTGTCTGCTGTTCCACTATCATTGTCACATACGGATAGGACTCTAAGAAAGAATGTGAAAAGTGTTTTGTTAAGTGAACTAGAAAAGGAGTAAATGTTGATGGACGGCTTCCACCTGTTGACAAGACAGGCGCAACAGCTTATGTAGTAGATGGCATGGCAATTGTGCAAATAGTTAAAACTGGAGGTACGTCTACATTTGGAGAATTGGCTGATAAATACTCGCACATCTTTACAGTTCCACTGAATCAAGAAGACTGCAACAGAGTAGATATAGTTTTTGACCGATATGATAGACTGGAATCTCTTAAAGCGGAAGAGCGGCTAAAACGTGAGTCATCAACAGCATTGGAAGTAAAGATTGCTGGAGAAAATACTCCCGTTCCAAAGCAATTGGCCAACTACATCAGCAATCCATGCAACAAAAGTAACCTGGTTGCATTTCTCAGCAAGCGGTGGCGTGATACTGGTCCAAGTATGCTATCTGCCGACAATTGCGTCATTCTTGCTGGTGGCTTTAACGATGGAATGGATGTTGTTGTCATTTCAGCGAACAATTCGTCGTATTTGGAAGAACTTCGATCAGATCACGAGGAAGCAGATACGCGTATGATGTTGCACGCGCTACACGCTTCAAAGACCACATGCGTGTTGTTATACAGTCTCCTGATACAGACGTGGCAGTACTTAGTATATATACGTATCGTTCGCTTCACTGTTCTGAACTATGGTTCCGTACGGGCACAAAGGACAAATTGCGATACATACCAATACATACAGTTGCTCAAGTACTGGGCCCAGCTATCTGTCTGTCTTTGCCTGGGTTTCATTCTCTTACAGGTTGTGATAGCACTAGTGCATTATTTGGAGTTGCTAAGAGAAAAGCATTCAATCTCTTAAAGTCATCTGAATGTCATCAGCTTAGCTTAGCCCAACTCGGCGAACATGTTGACTTATCACCGAATACTGCAATTCTATGTGAGAAATTTGTCTGTGAGTTGTATACCACCAGGGATGTGGGAAAGACAGCTGATGAAACCCGTTATTGGATCTTTTGTCAAAAGAGACAAAGAAATGAAAATCTTCCACCTATATCGAATAGTCTAAGGCATCACACCGAAAGGGCCAATTTTGAAGCTCTTGTTTGTAGACGTTCATTGCAAGCTGTTCAGATCAGAATCTTCCATCTCCAAATGGACATGGCTGGAGTATAGTGGATGGTCTACTCAAGCCTGTTCTAATGTCAAAGGATCCTGCTCCATTTGGATTAATTGAACTCACATCATGTAGATGTCAAAAGTATGCCTGCAAAAGAACAGATCTCTGTCAATGCAAGGCTAACAATCTACTCTGCACTGAAGCATGCCTTTGTATGTGAAGTGAAATGTGTGACAATGCTCAGCATACAATTGTCGAAGATGACTCTGACACGGATGAGTAACATTCTCTCATTTGCTCACGTGATAAATATGTCCTGCCAGCTTGTGTAGACATGCACTGCATGTCAGTTAAAAGTTTAATTATGAAAAATGTAGAAAACATGGGCATTGTTGTAGCTAAGGTATTGCTAGTCACAAGAAGACCTAAGTGCCCCAATATGTACAAAGCAACATACGGGTGTCTTAAACGAGGTTGATTACGCATAAATCTGCGATATACGATAACTCCTTTCCATTTTGGTTAAGATTGTATTGATATAACATGCGCTTAAGTTTGTGAAAAATTTACCATTGTGAAAATTGTTTGTGAGCTACATTCAACACCTATTGTAAATGGGCTTCTCACGGGTTAGTGATACCACAATTTTCTTGTAAAACACGGCTCAGAATATACCCAAGACATTGGTCTAGCATAATATAGAGACAAACCTTCTGAATACTGGGTGTGCTACGAAACCATTCTTCTAGACCCCTTTTGAAAATTGGCTCCCGGGCTATTAGAGCAACGTCTTTGGGGCAACGAGTTGATTCGTGATAATGATGATGTATTATACTTGCCCTCTATGGCCAAAAATGGTATTCAATATTTACGTGACTTGGTAAATCAGAAATCTCGTAAATGGATTGCGATGCAAGATGTAGCAAGAATAACATCAATGAGACATATTGATGCTCAGCGCTTATTTGTTAGAATAAAGAATGCAATACCTACTGTATGGTTTAAATTTCCGAAAGCACGTGGCAACATTGATATGTTTCAACCAACATTAGTATTTATGTCAGAACATATACAATACAACATGGCATCTAGAGACTGGTATAGAATTATAATGCAAAGTCGGAGACAGACTCCTATTGCGGTTAGGCATTGGAACAATTTAGGATGCACGCCAAAGAACTGGAAAAATGTTTGGAAAGCAATACATCTACCTTGTCTACCAGGAAATGCACGGGACCTGGCATGGCGATTACTCCATCGAAGGCTATGGGTCGGCCATCTTACTTATATGTGTAAAATATCAAGTACGGACCGGTGCTTATTATGCAATACTGAGGAGGAAATGATAGACCATCTATTTACTCAGTGTCGCATAACTACAGGCTTTTGGGTATATATTAATATGCTCCTTGCCAAATTTGGAACCAAATATGTGAATTTAGTGGCTGAAACAATTTTGTTCAAAGATTGCTCAACTATCGGACGAATCATTAATAGCAAGGAGAAAGAATTGTTAATAACCCTGTTATCTGTAGGAGTGTGGGCCATCTGGAAGAATCGGTGTTCAGAGGCCAGAGATAAAACCGGCACCAACCATCAGAGAGCCATACAAGCTATATTTCGATCATTGTTGATAAACTGCATTCATTGTGAATTTTACAGGCTAGTAGAACATGGGAGAGAAAGTAGATTTAAAGACGTATGGTGCAAAACTGGCATAGTATCAATTGAATACGGATATCTAAAAATATCAGAAGCGGAACTTGTATAAACTTGCACACTCGCTGCTTGCTGTATATTGATAAATGCTGTTTTAATTTAATTTAATTGCCTTTATTTTAAAATTGTAATGCCTTAGGAGACTCTAATCCTGACTAATATCCTAACCTTGGGATCAGAATATTTAAATATCAAATGAGCATTATGTCAATATTCTGGAGGTGATCCGATTTTCAAGTTAACAGAGTGTGATATCTTACAATTAGCTTCCTGTTGTAAATATTTACTGTAGGTGTATTTGTTCCAGGGTAATTTGCAAAAACTTACAATGAAGTAAATTTAGAATGTGAACCCAGAGCGCCATCTAAGTAGTCATAGTTTGTATACGTTTGCTTAGTGCATTATATTATATAAAGGCTACTACGTCCGTTGGGTATTTAATAATCGGCTAACTGGCGTCAATGAGTGACTTTTTGTTACTTATTGACGAGTCACCTCGCCACTTGTTGGCGAGCTGCACTCGCCATTTGCCCATACTACTATACGGTGTGCTACGTTAAACTACATATGATCTACTTAGCCTGCCGTTCATGAATCTGCACAATGGCATCAATGATTAGCAGTAGCTTACTGCTAATTATTGATGAGTGGCTTTACCACTTGTTGGTTAGCTATGCTCGCCATTACTACACGGTGTGCAAATAGCAATGTCTTTGTTGAATTATGTTATGTTATCAGCTCTTTATTAATTATGTTTTCTATGTAGTTATGCCACGGTTGTGGTATATGATAATAGAGTATTTTAGCTTGCACCGTTTTGACATGTTAGGTTAGTATTGTTATTCTATTAATAAAGTCTGCTATTTTAACCGATTTTTTATGGGGGTTTGCAAGCCTTTTTAAAGGAGTTCCTCGGGAAGTGTATCCGACTGCGTCAGCGTCGGATTTTCAAAAAAAAGAGAAAAAAGTAGTAGTAGTAGTAGTAGTAGTAGTAGTAGTAGTAGTAGTAGTAGTTGTGGTGGTACTCGCAGTGGCAGTGGGCCGGGGCCCGGGGGTGGGGGTGGCGGCGACTGTGGTGTTGGTGGCTATGGTGGTGGTGGTGGTGGTGGTGGTGGTGGTGGTGGTGATAGTTGTGTTGGTGGTGGTGGTAGTAGTGGTAGTGGTAGTGGTAATAGTAGTAGTAGTAGTAGTAGTAGTAGTAGTAGTAGTAGTAGTAGTAGTAGTAGTAGTAGTAGTAGTAGTAGTAGTAGTAGTAGTAGTAGTAGTAATAGTAGTAGTAGTAGTGCCAGTGGCAGCGGGACTGTGGGTGGGGGTGGGGTGGGGGCGGCTGCGGCTACGGCAATGGTGTTTTTGGTGGTGGTGTTGTTCATATTTCCGGACATTTCAATTTTGCTTCAATATCTTATGTTCTACTGGCTAGTACATTGATACAATTTCTACAACCAAGTTATGTTGATTATATGCATATTAGTAGATGCATCCCATATTTTGCCGTCAGTTCACCTTGCATGATATGTTTAAAGCCTAGTAGTAGAATAATGGCAAGCTAAAATTAATCCCATCCTGTGATGACAGTAAGGAAAATCTCACCCGCCAGCTTCCAAACAGAAAATCCGACCAGAGCAGCCCCAAGGGCTCTACCAGCCTTCAGCTATAAAAAGACTTTGGGATGGATCACGCTGGCCATGTAGTTGGTCGTACTACTGGGGTCGGGGTCGGCCCCACCCCAAGCCGGCCCCGCCTAGAAGACATGGATCGTGTCTGAACGTCCATTTAGGTTCACAGCTGTCAGCAGTGATATAACCAGCATAGCGGGAACTACCAGTTCAGCGCCTGCCCATCGAACCACCAGTTCAGTGCATCCATACTTAGCCCAGAGTCTTCCAGGCGTGAAAGTCAGCGTCTGTGTCCTGGAGGGCACGGCCACCACAGCGGTGAGCAGTTGTTATTGACCAGCATAGCGAGAGCTGCCACTTCGATCAGAGCATTTGCACTGAACTGTCAATTCAGTGCATCTGCACTTAGCCCCGTGTATCAGGAAAGATGGTGCGCATCTGTGTCATGGAAGACGCGGCCGCGACATCTGTGAGCAGTGATATAAGAAGCGTAGCATGACCTACCAGTTCAGTGCAAGTGCACTTAACCCAGAGTATCCCAGGCAAGAAGGAGATCGTGTGTGTCCTGGAGGACACGACCACCACAGATGTGAGCAGTTTTCACTACCACTTCAGTGCGTGTATACTTATGGCACGCGGGGCCCTGAACACGGCTAGATGCCCCCAGAGTGTTCAGCCTTATTCTGTGTAGGTAATAGCCAGATAGCAGTAGCATACTTATATCCACGAACATTTCTGATCATGGAAAACGCTGTCCAAGAATTGATGAAGCTATTGCGGCAAGGGATTATCAGCCCTGTTATATATTCAGAGAGTTGGTAGCTCTGAGAGAACAGCCACCTGCCATCCCATCCCTGTCTCTACGACACTGGGCAACACCAGATATTGAAAAGCTCACAACGGCTCCAAAGAAGCTCAAACGCCGAATTTGACAATCTACTGGAGGACATCTTCAAGCAGGACAGAGTCCCAAACTTTCTAAAAACATCATTTGCAATCAAGAACTAACTGCGAGAATGGGTACTCCATGCTCATAGAGAATGGGTACTCCATGCTCATAGAGCAGATGGGAAGGATTCATAGCCTTAACTTGCAGGCAGGCAAAACAAGGTCAAGAAAAGGCTACTGGAAAAAGTCCTTGACTTTAAGGGAGTGAAGTTATGTATCTCGCTCTCAGGGTGACTCTGCATAAGTCGAAGAACGATGGAACCGAAGTGACCACAGACCCACTGTTCTGGTCCAGCAACAGGAACTCCACACGACAACCGTCATTGGCGTGCCTGTGAAAGATACCAAAGCCACGGCGTTGCAAGGCTTGAGAACTGCACTCATGAGGGGTCTAGCTTCGCAGTAGACCAAGTCGATGCACTGTACCTCAACATCGCCAGTTGCGAAGCATTACGGGATTGTTCATATATCGTGCTCCCTCCTTTGATAAGAGGAAATCGTGCTGTGGTCAACGTTAAGAATAGGGATGATCATTGCCTGTGTTGCTCTCCAAAGGCCTAGCAAAGTCTGGCTAAGGCCTGGGTAAGACCTAAGTAATGCTTAGCAAAGTCTAACTGGGGCCTAGTTAATGCTTAGCAAAGGTAATGTTTAGTTAAGGTCTTGCAAAGCTTGGATAATGCCTACGTACAACGTAGCAAAGCCTGGCTAAGACCTAAGTAAAGTTGATCCAAGCCGCCTAATGCCGAGGTAAGGCCTAGCAATGCCTGGCTAAGGCCTATGTAATATCTAGGTAAGATCTAGTAAAGTCTGGCTAAGGCCTAGATAAGGTCTTGCAAAGCTTGGATAAGCCATAGTTGAGGCTTAGCAAAGCCTGGATAAGGCATGGGTAAGGCCCAACAAAGGCTGGCTATGGCCTAGATAAGGCCTACCTAAGATCTAGCAACGTCTCGTTAAGGTGCAGGCAATGCCTAACAAAGTCTGGCTATGGCGTAGATAAAGTCTCTCAATGCCTGGATACGGCCTAGGCTAGGCTTAGCAAAGCCTGGCTAGGGCCTAGGTAAGAGCAAACAAATCCTGGCTATGGCCTAGGTAAGGTCGCGCTAAGCCATATCAAAGTCTTGCTACGGCCTTGGCAATGTCTAGCAAAGTGTGGTTACGACCGAGATAAAGTCTATCAAGGCCTGGGTACGACATATATAAGGCCTGTCAAAGCCTTGCTATGACACAGGTAAGGTCTACCAAGGCCTGGCAAAGGCCTAAGTAAGGTCTCGAAAAGTGTAGCTAAGGCCTAGATAAGGCTTAGCATAGCGTGGCTCTGGCCTAGGTAAGGTCTAGTTACGGCTTAGCAAAGTCTGGCTAAGGCATAGTCAAGGATTAGTAAGGCCTGGCTAAGCACGCGGTAATGCCTAGGTAAATCATAGCAACGACTGGATAAGGCCTATGATAAGCCTAGCAAAGTCTGGCTAAGGCCTGAATAAGGCGTGGCTACTGTCTGGATAAGGCCTAGTAAAGCCTAGATAAGGCATGGCAACGATATATCAATTCCTGGCTAAGACCTAGGTAGGGTCTAGATACGGCTTAGCAAAGCCTGTAATGCCTAGGTAATGCATATATATTGCTTAATAAAGCCTGGATTAGGGCTAGGTAATGTATAGGTACTGTCTAACAAAGCCTGGCTAAGGCCAAGGTATGGCCTTTCAAAGCTTGGATACGACATAAGTCCGGCTTAGCAACGCCTGACTAAGACCTACGTAAGGCTTGACAAAACCTGGCAAATTCTCGCTAAGGCGTAGGCAATGTCTAGCAAAGCCTCGATAAGGTCCAGATAAAGTCTATCACAGCCTGACTAAGGCCTAGGTAAGGACTAGAAAAGCTTGGCTAAAGCCTATGCATGGGCTAAGTAAAGTCTAGCCAAGCCTGGCTAAGGCCTAGTTAGCGCTTAGCAAAGACTGTTTCTGGGTTAGCCAAGACCCTGGTAAGTCTTACCAAAGCCTGGTTAAGGCATAGGCAAGGTCTGGCAAAGCCCGGATGCGACCCAAGTAAATACTAGCACAAACTGGCTAAGGTCCAGCTAATGACCAATAAAGTCTGGTCAAGCCCTGGCTACGGCCTCGCTAAGGCTTAGCAAAGCCTGGCTAACGCCAATGTAATGTAGTGCATGGCTTTGCTAAGTCCTAACTAAGGTCTAGGTAAGGCCTCACAAAGCCTGGCCACGTCCGAAGTAAGGTCCAAGTAAGGCTTAGCAAAGCCTGACTCGTGCCTATGAAAGGCCAGATAAAGCCTGGCGAAGGCCTAGGTAAGGCTTAGCAAAGCCTGGCTAAGGCTAAGAATATCTTGCTAAGCTTGCCTGAGGACCAGGTAAGGCTTAGCTAGGCTTTGATAAGCTATACATAGGCATTATCTAGGTCATTGCCTGGTTTTTATAAGCCTTACGTAGACTTTGCCTAGGTATTAGCCAGGCTTTGCTCGGCCTTTGTCATGCCTTAGCCAGGCAAAGCTGTGCCTGGCTTTACATAGGCATTGACAAAGCTTTGCTAAGATTTACCTAGGCCATACCGGGGCCTTAGCCAGGCTTTAGTAAGCTTTATCTAGGTTTCGTCACGATTTGCTACGCCTTAACTAGGCCTTAGCCAGGCTTTGCAAGGCATTACATAGGCCTTAGGCAGTCCTTAGACAGGCCTTACCCAGGACCTAGAACGCTTTGCTAAGATTTACCTACGCATTAACTAGACATTAGCCAGGCGTTGTTAAGACTTAACTAGGAATTAGTCAGGATTTGATTATCCTTAACAGGGCCTTAGCCAGACTTTGCTAAACCTTATTTATGCCTTAAGTATGCCTTAGCCATGGTTTGCTAGGCATTACCTAGGCCTTATCCAGGCTTGGCAAGACCTTACCTTGGCCATAGACTGGTATTGTTAGTCTATGCAAGACCTTAGACAGGCGTTATCCGGCCCTTAGCCAGGCCATAGGCAGGCCATAGCCAGCCGTTAGGCAGGCCTTACCGAGGACTTAGAATGCGTTGCTAAGATTTACCCACACCATTACCTAGACATTAGCCAGGCGTTGTTAAGCCTCAAGTAGGACTTAGTTAGGATTTGCTAATCCTTGAAAGGGCATTGGCCAGACTTTGCTAAACCTTATTTAGGCCTTAACTAGGCCTTAGCCAGGGTTTGCTTGGCGTTACCTAGGCCTTATCCAGGCCTTGCAAGACCTTAACTTGGCTTTAGCCTGTTATTGCTAAGTCTATTCAGGACCTTACATAGGCTTTAGACAGGCTTTAGGAAGGACTTAGCCAGGCATTAACCAGGGCTGTGTCAGACTTTGCTAAGCCATATATAGGCCTTAGCCAGGCTTTGCTAAGATGTACCTAGGCCTTACCTAGGCATTAGTCAGGATTTACCAGTCCTTACTAGGCCTAGCCACGCTTTGTTAGGCCTTAGCCATGCTTTGCTAGGCCTTACATATGCCTTAACCACGCTTTGCTAGGCCTTACATAGCTCTTACCTATGTCTTAGCCAGGCTTTGCTAAGCCTTATCGAAGCCTTAACCAGGCGTTGCAAGACATTATCTAAGAACTAGTCAGGCTTTGCTAAGCCTTACCTAGGCCTTAGCCAGGCTAGCCTAGGCCACACTTAGCCCGTACCTAGGCCTTGGCCAGGTGTTGTCTTAGGTACGCTTTGCTAACACTTACCTATCCTTGGCCAAACTTTACAACACCTTACCTAGGTATTAGCCAGCCTTTGGTAGAAATTATCTAGACTTTAGTATGCCTCACATTGGCCTTACATAGGCGATAGCCATACTTTGCTAGGTCTTACCTAGGACTTAGCGAGGTTTTGCTAGACTTTAACAAGGCCGTAGCCAGACTTTGCTAAGCCTTAGAAAGATTTTACCTAGGCCTTAGCCAGACTTTGCTAAGCCCTAACTAGACCTTATCTAGCCTGTAGCCTGGCTTTGCTAGGCGGTTGCCATGCCGTAGCTAGGCTTTGCTAGGCCTTTCATAGGCCTTAGCCAGACCTTATTCAGGCCTTAGTTCGTCTTTGATATACTTTACCTAGGCCTTATCCATGGTTTGCTAGACATTGCCTAGGCCGTAGTCAGGCTTTGTTAGGCCTTACATAGGCCTTATCCAGGCTTTGCTAAGCATTACCTGGACCTTAACCAAGCTTTGCTAGGCCTTACCTGCGCCTCAGCCAATCCTTGTAAAGACATTAGCCAGGCTGTGTTAGTCCATAGCCAGACATTACTAAGCCCTACATAATCCTTAGCCACGCTTTGCTAGTCCTTGGCCAAACTTTGCAAGATCTTACCTAGGCCTTAGCCAGGCCTTAGGCAGGCCTTGTGTAAACATTACCTAAGGCTTAGCCAGGCTTTAGTAAGCCTTGCATTGACGTTACCTAGGCATTAGGCAGACTTTGCTAGGCCTTACCTAGGCCTTATCGAGGCTTTAATAGACTTTACCCGACCATTAGCCATGCTTTGCTAGACACTGCCTAGGCATTAGCCGTACGTTACTAGGTCTCACCTAGGCTCTACCTTGGCCGTAGTCAGGCTTTGTTAGGCCTTGCCTAGGCGTTAGCCAGGCTTTGCAAGGCCTTCCTGGGCCTTAGTCAAGCTTTGCAAGACATTACCTAGGCCGCAGGCAGGCTTTTGTGAGCTTTACAAAGGCCTGGCCTAACCTTAGCCAGGCTTTTGCTAAGCCTTACCTAGAGCTTATCTAGTTCGTAACGTGACATTTCTAGGCCGTTGCCATGCCTTATCTAGACTTTGCTAGGCCTTACATAGGCCTTACCTAGGCCGTAGCCAGACCTTATCCAGGCTTTAGTCTGGTTTTCATCGACTTTACCTATGCCTTAGACATGGTTTGCTGGACACTACCTAAGCCGTAGCCAGGCTTTGTTAGGCCTTACCTAGGCATTAGCCAGGCTTTGCTAAGCCTTACCTAGCCCTTAACCAAGCTTTGCTAGGCATTACCTGTGCCTTAATCAAGCTTTGCAAGACATTACTTAGGCTTTGCTAGACTTAAGCCACGCCTTAGCAAGGTTTTGCTAGGCCTTAGTCAGGCCGTTTCTAAGCCTTGGCCAGGTTTTGTTAGGCCTTGTCTAGCCCTTAGCCAGGCTTTGCCAAGCCTTAACTAGGCCATAGCCACTCTTTGCCAGGCCTTACCTGGGCTTTAGCCAAGCTTTGCAAGACATTACCTAGGCCGTAGCCAGCTTTACCAAGCCTTACAAAGGCCTTGCCTAGGCCTTAGCCAGCATTTGCTAAACCTTACCTAGAGCTAACCGAGGTCGTAACATGGATTTGCTAGGCCGTTGCCAGCCCTAGCTAGACTTTGCTAGGCCTTACATAGGCCTTAGCCAGGCCGTAGCCAGGCTTTGTTAGGCCTTACCTAGATGTTAGCCAGGCTTTGCCTATCCTTAACTAGGTCTTAGCTACGCTTTGCTATGCCTTACCTGGCATTAACCAAGCTTTGCAAGACATTGTCTATGGCTTAACCAGGCTTTGCTAAGCCTTACCTAGGCATTGGCTAGACTTTTATTATTATTTAGGTATATGCAAGGCTTTGATTGACTTAGCCAGGCTTTGCTAGGCCTTAGCCAGGCCTTACCTGGGCATTAGTCAGACTGTGCGAGACTGTAGCCATGTTTTACTAAGGCTTACATAGGCCTTGACAAACCTTTGCAATGCTTTATCTAGGCCTTAGCAAGGCTTTGGTTGACCTTATCTAGACATTAACTTGTCCAGGCTATCGTATGCCTCAAATTGGTCTTAGATAGACCATAGCCAGACTTTGCGAGTTCTTACCTAGGCCTTAGCGAGGCTTCGATAAACTTTACCTAGGTCTGAGCCATGCTTTGACAGACCGTGTTAGTCATTAGCCAGGCTTTACTAAGCCGTAAATCCTTACCTAGGTCATATCCAGGCCTTAGGCAGGCCTTATCTAGACATTACATAATTCTTAGCCATGCTTTTGTAAGCCTTACATTGGTCTTACCTAGGCCTTCGCCATACTTTGCTAGGCCTTACCTAGGCCTTAGCGAGGCTTTGATAGACTTTACGTAGGCCATGCTTTGCTAGCCATTGCCTAGGCCTTAGCCGGACTTTGCTCGATCTTGCCTAGGTGCTACCGTGGTCTTAGTCAGGCTTTGTTAGGCCTTACCTAGGCATTAGCCAAGCTTTGTTGGGTCTTAGCTGGGCCTTGGCCAAACTTTACATCGCCTCAGCTAGGCCTTAGCCATGCTTTGATAGACCTTATCTAGACATTACTTAAGTCTTAGGCAGGCTTTAGTAAGCCTCCCATTGGCCTTAGCAAGGCCATAGCCAGACTTTTCTCGGCTTTACCTAGGCCTTAACGAGACTTTGATAGACTTTACCTAGGTCTTAGCCATGCTTTGATAGACACATTGGCGATTCATATGGGACTATCTGTGGATGCACCTGCCACGATTCAATCCTAGGCTTTTTATGCCCATTGTACTCTGACTCCAGCACGGCTCTCGCAGTATATGTATATTTATTTTATCGGTGCACTGGCAATGTGTGGCTTCAATTTCTATGTGCTAACCAGCCGACAGTCATGCACCCATTAGTTTAATTTGTTGATCACCATCTCCCGGTCACGGGATCGAACCGCCATTCTGCAACTCCACATAGCATCAGCAACCAGACATCTTTCCACTGGACCACTGCCCTAAGACTAGAAGTCAAGGTTTGGCCGACCAGCTTTCACATGTCTGATATACTGACACACTGACAATTCATATGGGACTATCTGTGGATGCACCTGCCATGATTCAATCCTAGGCCTTTACGCCTATTGTGTTCTGACTCCAGCACGGCTCTGGCAGTATATGTATTTTTATATTATTGACGCACTGTCAACGTGCGGCTTCAATTTCTAAGTATTAACCAGCCGACAGTCATGCACCCATTAGTTTAATTTGTTGATCACCATCTCCCAGTCGCGGGATCAAACCGCCATTTTGCAACTCTGTATAGCATCAGCAACCAGACATCTTTCCACTGGACCACCGCGCCAAGACTAGAAGTCAAGCTTTGGCCCACCAGCTTTCACATGTCTGATATACTGGCACACTGACGATTCATATGGGACTATCTGTGGATGCACCTGCCACGATTCAATCCTAGGCTGTTTACGCCTATTGTACTCTGACTCCAGCACGGCTCTGGCAGTATATGTATTTTTATTTTATTGACGCACTGGCAATGTGCGGATTCAATTTCTATGTGCTAACCAGCCGACAGTCATGCACCCATTAGTCTAATTTATTGATCACCATCTCCTGGTCGCGGGATCGAACTGCTATTCTGCAACACCGCATATCATCAGTAACCAGACATCTTTACACTGGACCACCATGCCAAGACTAGAAGTCAAGGTTTGGGTGACCAGCTTTCACATGTCTGATATACTGACACACTGACGATTCATATGGGACTATCTGTGGATGCACCTGCCATGATTCAATCCGAGGCTTTTTACGCCTATCGTACTCTGACTCCAGCACGGCTCTGGCAGTATATGTATTTTTATTTTATTGACGCACTGGCAACGAGCGGCTTCAATTTCTATGTGCTAACCAGCCGACAGTCATGCACCTATTAGTTTAATGTGTTCATCACCATCTCCCGGTCGCGGGATCGAACCGCCATTCTACAACTCCGCATAGCGTCAGCAACCACTACAGACACACTGACGATTCATATGGGACTATCTGTGGATGCACCTGCCACGATTCAATCCTAGACTTTTTACGCCTATTGTACTCTGACTCCAGCACGGCTCTGGCAGTATATGTATTTTTATTTTATTGACGCACTGGCAACGAGCGGCTTCAATTTCTATGTGCTAACCAGCCGACAGTCATGCACCTATTAGTTTAATGTGTTCATCACCATTTCCCGGTCGCGGGATCGAACCGCCATTCTACAACTCCGCATAGCGTCAGCAACCACTACAGACACACTGACTATTCATATGGGACTATCTGTGGATGCACCTGCCACGATTCAATCCTAGGCTTTTTACGCCTATTGTACTCTGACTCCAGCACGGCTCTGGCATTATATGTATTTTTTATTTTATTGACGCACTTGCAACGTGCGGCTTCAACTTCGATGTGCTAACCAGCCGACAGTCATGGCCCCATTAGTTTAATTTGTTGATCACCATCTCCCGGTCTGTTGTACGCTGAGTGAATAAATTATACCCTCTATAGCCTCTATATTCGCGTTAAGCTAGGATTCCATTTGCGCGGAGGCAGAGACGGACGCGGAGGTGGACGCCGATGCGCCAAAATAGATTTCATTATATTTAATACACATGATTCTATATAGGTGGACGCGGGCGCGGAACGGCACGGGGACGCGAAGGCGGTTGTCTCGATCGCTTCGTGTAGCGATCGGGAAACGCACAGCGCACAGTCGCTAAGGAAAATCCAAGAAATAACGGCAATAAACCCGGGTTTCCTGTTACTGTCAGTACGTATACCAGTGCCAATTCTGTAGACGCTATAAAAATGAATTATTTTGGAATAAACTCATTTCTTGTTACACCTCGCGAATATAAAGATAAACAATTAGTGACCCACGTGTGACACGGTATCAGCAAGGCTATATGGCAAAAGAAGATGGAGTACAGCTCAAAACTATGATGAAACATTTCCGAAATAAGAAGAGAAACACAATGTAAGAAATTATGTTGAATATTTTGGACTTAGTTTAAATCCTGAACCAGCAATGGATTCCAATCAAATTAAGTCAAAAATATCCAACGTTACATTTGATTGTTCTAAATTATTTCTGAGCTGTACTCAAAAAATTCATATCGTATTTGAACAACAATGTTGCGTGCTTGTGTGTGCGTACATGCGTTCGTGAGTGCGTGCGTGTGTCCGAGCGCGAGTGGGTTAGTGTGCGCGTGCATGCGTGCTTTCAGATGTTGGTACACACCAGTCATGTGCATGTGTGTGGGCCTGTCTGTCCCTATGTTCACCATTTTTTAATTACTCGTGTGTTAAACTCTATATCTAAAATTATTTCACCATGCAGATATTAATGGAATTATAATGGTTGTTTAAAAATGCAATCATTTATGAAAGTAAAGATGATTGCGACATTAAGTGTCACGATCGTCTGGCTCCAAAAACCGCGAAACAAGTCTCTGTCACGGAGCAGCTTCAGATTGTAGTTTTATTAATAATAATCTAATGTGTATGCTAACAATATTCTCTAAACATTATATGAGAAAAATATTGCTGCTATATTATTTAATATCACTAATAATATCACTGGACTTCATAGACGTGGAAAAGAACCCCATTGACGAACTTCTCCCAATAGCTGCAAGCAAACTAAAAATTGAGAATCTCTTTATGAATGAATCCAAAACAGAGTTCACCCACATATACCTATCTACAAAGCATGAAACTAAAGAAAATGCCGACCCACTTCGTGGTGGCGAACCATGGAGGAAAAGTAAAATCCTGGGCTCACTGCTTTGCAGTACTGCTGACACTGCTGCGCGCTGTGTCATGGGAAACATAGCTTTCCAGTCCTTCTGGAAGTTATGGATTTGTAGATCAAAGATGGCCTTGATAACAAGGCTACGTTTATACAATGCAACCAGTGTATCCTTGATACTGTCTAACTGTAACGGCTGTGCAGCTCCAAAGGCAGCTCTAGGCAAACTCGATACCTGCCACCACAAACACCTACGCACCATCACTGGACACCGATGGCCAGACAGCATAGTTTCCAACAATGCACTATACAAGAAGTGTGATACGTCGCCGCTGTCGGTAAAAGTCGCCCAGCAAAGATGGTCCATGTTTGGTCAAGTGCTAAGGATGCCGGAAGAGACACCAGCACGGAGAGCCTTGGAAGTCGCCCTACTCGGAGCTAGCAAATACAAAACCAGGAGAGGACGTCATTGCATAAATCTGCTAAGCATGCTACGAGGTGACATCAAGAAAGCAGGACTCAGTACACTCAAGTCAGCAATGGACCTGAGGAAGCTAAGAATTTCGACTGAGGACAAGACACAGTGGGCAAAAGCGAAGACGGACTGATTGCAGCTGTAAGATGTTTCTACTACTACAGCCGCGGAATACAGTAACCATACGATATTTGTGTCAAAAGCATTTTAGTTAATGTTCACGACAATAAAAAACATTCTATTCTCTGTGTGTAACTTGAGGTGGCACAGGGACCACGAAAATTAAGACAAACCTGTTTTGGGGTGGGTGCCCTAGATGTGTGGGGCCCTGTGCAAATGCATTTCTTGCGCAGGCTTATGTTCGGCCATGTGTGCAAGATCAACTTCCACAAGCAACAGCAGTTGAAAAAACTAAGCCACTGTAATATACTGCTGAAATCTGTTTTCATTCAGATTTACTTCTTGTACCAGGTTGCAAAAGCCACCGTGCTGATATCTGTTTCTCTTGTGCCCCCACGACCAGTGACTCCGTAGTCTCTGTTTCTTCTGAAGAACAGACTGGCAGAGTCTGGGCACCGTTGTAGGCATGTTGGCCCTTTGGTGTCGCCAGGGAAATGAACTAATAAAACGGGCTTCGTGACGCTTATATGGAATCACAACACGCGATTTACCGCTTATCGAAACGCGCGCGCACGCAGCCTCCGCGTCCGCATCCGCGCAAATGGAATCCTAGCTTTAAGCTACTTCCTGCAGGTAAAATACTGTCTAGTTTTAAAACAAGTTGACTGACAGCCGTTGTTGCCAGAGACGGTGTCCATTCAGTCGCGCGCAGTTCAAAATATTCAGTAGGTATCATATTGCGACCGTGCCTTTATTGAGGTAGGCCTAGATGGTAAAACTGCACACACAGTTGACACACGACGGATTGCGAAGCACCAGCTTGGTCACTAATTGGCTCCAAGTTAAGCGCTTCTAGATTTAGTCAATCCTTTTTCTCAAATAATCCCGATTGATTTCCATTTTTACAGATGATAGTTTATTGAATATTGTAAGAAATTACCAATACACATCATTTGTTAGTTCCCTTTTCCCTTCCTTTAATGGATTAATCCTGTGTTAGCTATGCCTCGCCCATTCCTAGCAAAGCCCCGCCCAAGCGTTGTCCGTGTTGGGATCGATCGAACAATGAACTCCTTGGATATCAATTTCAAGAAAACTATGCAAGTAACTTGTTGAATATTTTGAACCTAAATTGACTAGAGGTTGTTGCCACAGCA
Organism: Chaetoderma sp. LZ-2023a; assembly: GCA_034401795.1. Taxonomy (NCBI): domain Eukaryota; kingdom Metazoa; phylum Mollusca; class Caudofoveata; order Chaetodermatida; family Chaetodermatidae; genus Chaetoderma; species Chaetoderma sp. LZ-2023a. Next base: position 110,425,047 of record CM067373.1, read on the forward strand.
ACAGCACCCAGTCAAATTAGTTTCAAAATAGTCAACAGAATGTCTATTAAATAGTAAAGACATAGGCTGACTATTCTTACAACTTGACGGACTATTAAGCGTTCATGACTGGCGTCATTACGTCATTAATGACGTAATGGATTATGACGTCATCCTACACGTGGCGTAGTTGATTATGACGTCAGTATGATTGATCGATGAATCAATTAGCCAACTGCCAAACCAGTGTTGAGTATATGTACATGATGAATAACAGATTCAAAGAAAACTAGCGTCAATATGTTGAATATTTTGAAATTACTTTTGCTTGAATCTGATAGGCAGCAAAATCTTCCAGTCAAAGTAACTTCAAAATATTCAACAACACGTCGCCTTAAATTGTTCAGAATTGTTCGATTTTTGTTCACATAGTGTCATGAAATTATATCTGAATATAAAACACTGTACACCTCACACCACAATGTATGAAACCAATCGGTTACCCAAATATTGACGTCATAGTAATTATGTCACGGGTAGGCTGACGTCACAATCAAAATACGTAATGAATGATGTATCTAAGTCCATCAAGTGTAAGAATTGTATGTCTTTACCACTTAATAAACATTCCGTCGAATATTTTGAAACTAATTTGGACTGGGCGCTGTTGCAACAGCGCCCAGTCAAAATTAGTTTCAAAATGTTCAACATGTTAACTGCATAGTATCCATAAAAATTGGGATAATGGGAATTCAGGATTCCAAATATATAAGTCGACCCCAAGACGCAAACGCATGGTTGGAGCTTAGCTAGAGATGGGCGGGGCGGGATTCATCCATTAAAACGCCTTCTAAACTATAGTAGCTTTTCATATGCACAGTTAAACCTTTCTTAACTATCAACCTTATGGAACATAACTATTTCGTCACTGATTGCAGAATAGTGTCTCTTAATACAAACCAGTTGTCATGGGAAATGTATATTGGTGTTACAATTGTGTCGCCCTCATTTGATTTAAGATATGTATGTAGTTTCATCAGAAAAGCATTATTACATTTGTGCCCACAGTCTGAACAAATATGACGTCATTACAATAAAGAAATGATTGCATTGAAGTACATCAGCAGGAAGGAACGTACGGGCGTATGGCGGAACGGACGAACAGATGAACAAACCAATCAATCTGCCAACTAACGGCTGATTGAGTGAAGCATTATTATTATTATTTATTATTATTATTATTATTATTATTATTATTATTATTAGTAGTAGTAGTAGTAGTAGTAGTAGTAGTAGTAGTAGTAGTAGTAGTAGTAGTAGTAGTAGTAGTAGTAGTAGTAGTAGTAGTAGTAGTAGTAGTAGTAGTAGTATTAGTATTAGTATTAGTATTATTAACCAGATGTGATAAGATACACAATTACTAACATAATACATAATAGCTCGGAAATTGACCCAAATAATAATTGTGCAATTTAGCAATCGGTCTCTTTTATATCTAAATTACTAGCCAAAACCATATTTTCTATAGGTTATATCAATTTTCATAATTTTCCTCTGATTGACTTGACATTCAGTGGACGTATAACATCGTCCCACGTTGAGTTCATTACCTCTTTCATGCAACACACAACTTATTTTAAATATTTGTTTTCAGAGTATTATTCCACTTTATATATTAGTAATAACGTTTCTCCTGTGGGTGGTATCTGAATTATCTGTCTCAAACGGTTGCATAATTTGCCAGGCTTTACACCGCGTTATATAATGATCATAATATTTCGATTCTATCTCTAGTTTTATATTTACATCGACTAGGTTAAACTGCCATAAAACTGAACACGATGTTTGGCGTCCTGATGTTGGGTAAGTCTGTGTGCCCGTGTGTACGTACGTCCTTGTGTGCTTTAGTTTAATCATTTTCACCGACAAATCCCTGAAAAAGCACATTCTTTACGATATAAAATGTAGTGTGTTGAACATTTTGAAATTAATTTGACTGGAAGCCGCGTGTGATTTAATGTATCCCCTTCGCCGACAAATCCTTGAAAAAATAAATTCGTTACAATATAAAACGTATTCTGTTGAATATGTTGAAATTAATTTGACTGCTTCCAGTCAAATTAATTTCAAAATATTCAAATTTTCCTGCATGGTTGCCTTGAAAATGAAATATGGGGAATTCCTTGATGAAAGGTACACACATATTTTCTTCCAGCAAATTTGAACTTCGTATTGTGGAACATTATTTCTCACATTGTTAAATGACATTTTAACCTTTTAACACCTGAAATTTCAGCGTCTAAGATAATTATACGGGTAAGTTATTGAATATTTCCAAAGTAGTTCAACGGCAACCTGTTGCTGCCATTAAAAGTAGTTTCAAATATTCAACAGATAATCTCAAATATTCCAGAAAAGTCCGCCTAATTTGTCATCCATTAACGACTTGGTCACCCGCTGCTATTGGTAGCTTTACAACCATCGACTATGTTATATATTATATCTATACATAGATTTTTTAACAGAATCGCGTTGCTTATCAATCAGGGAATGCTCGTATTTCTTTTAAAGTCAAATAACACAAATAAATATAATTCTCGGAGATATTTTAAAACATTTGGCAGCCCGAAAAGCCTGCATCGACTGGAAGGAAAGCTGGCATCAACAGACGGGAGACGATAAGTTTCTCCTCATAATATGCAAAAATGGCGATACCAGGGCGATGATATCTTCGGATTTATCAGTAAAATGCGGATTGTTTCAGCAAGCCTCCAGATTTCTGGACATCCGAGTTTTTTATCTGCATCTTAGTCAAATTTTGTGTAGACACGGTTATGCTAGTTAACTGTGCAAAAAAAGGAAAACGTTTCAAACGTGTTGTTAAATCTGCAAATTGAATTATATTTATGCCTTTGTAATTTGTAATAGACATGTTATGGTTTCAATTGATGATTTGTATGCATTTATGCACGCTCACACATGTAAACACTGGAAGGCCCAAATCGCGCGCTCGCGCGCTATGTTTGAGAATGATAACCGCGCGCTTTTGCGCTCGTCCAAACTTTTTTCCTGGACAAAATATCATGACAATCTGGTCACATTGAGATACATTCACGTTTTGGTGTTCGTACACATTTCCTGAACAAAGGCAGACATACAAATTCGTCTGATTGCAGAGGAGGACGTGAGGGTTTCAATCTGCCACTCACGTATCTGACGTCATAATCAAATTATACCACATGTTAGACTACGTCACAATCAAAATGACATAGGTAAATGACAAAAGTGGTGAAGTTCCATCACGAAAGTGTCTGAACTGTGTATTTGGGAAAATAGCCGAAAGTGTCTGAACTGTGTACTGGGGAAGTAACCTCTGGCAGACGTATGGTGAATGGAGGAAGCCAGTTTCAGCTATACCCGTCCATCTCTTGCTACGCTCCACCCACGCTTGCCCGTGTTAGGATCGATCGATCCTTGCACTCCCTCAATCTCAATTTCCAGAAAACGATGCAGGAAAGCTGCTGAATATTTTGAAAACTAATTTGACTGGGTGCAGTTGGTGCCTATGGCAGCAGCGGCGCACAGGCAGAATCGTTTCAAAATTCCAATAGCGTGTTTATTAAATAGTAAAGATACAAAATCCGTATAACTTGACGGACTATTAATCGAGTATAACGGACTACATCGCGTCATTCATGACGTAATTGAGCATGACATCAGCCTACATGCGACATAGTTGTCTATGACATCGTGTGCGGATTGACTGAGAAACATGATTCCTCAATTAATTGTTATTCGCATTCCCATTTATATAATTTGAGCTAGTCTTTATGGGAAGATGAATATCATAGAATTTTCGCGCACAAAATAATTTAAATTCATGCAGATAAAGAAGCAAGGGTATAATCGCTTAGGAAACCAATAAATTTGATCAAATTTATAATTTATACAATTATAGTGTGTTCTAGAAAAATATCTAGAAAAAATGGACTATGTATCATTTACCATTTTCCTGATGCATATTTTCACAAATATTCAGTCAAATTTTGATATTGTGTTGCACCCTGACACACTTTTCACGCATGAGACCCCTTTAACTGTGTCCCCATACTAGATAACTGACCAGATGTCACTTCATTAGAACCACTGCGGAGACTGTTTTGGTGGCTTTGACCATTAAAGGGTTAATCAGCATGAAAATACACGTATTTGTTGCTCCGTCAATCCCTATTTGCAGGCCAAGAGAAAACTTCATTTAAACGTTTACAAATGGAATGGCCAGATTGCTTTTTGAGCCAGTCATTCTTATTGTAAACTTTAAAAACTAGTCTTGTCTTGGTCTGCAAAAGGACATTTCCCAAAACTTCTGCGGAGTGCGGAAGCAAACATTTGCTCGTCCTGACCATTAACAGGTAAAGCTGAGACAATTAAATTGCGGTTATTATATATATCAACTTCTTCATACCAAAAAGACAAACATAGTTTATTGATTGCTTACTGCCTCATCAGCAAGTCTTTTGAGTGTGCCATGCTCTTGAATCCACGAGGCAATCGAATTCTAAAATCTCTCAAACGCCTACAGAGTATTATGACTTACTGAATTTGACGGCATCAGACAAAATGGCTGACACCAGGTAGGCAGTTTATATATATAGTATATATAAATTGCCGTCCTTGTTTCACACATATTGCCATCCTCTCATCGGTCAAACGCCTGCAGAGTACAATGACTTAATGAATTTGACGACATCAGCCAAAATAGACGCCAGAGGTCAAGAGCTCAACGTTCACATGAATTTACTAATCTATCTGAGTAGACTGATTAACTGCATTTTTGTTTGAACCGCATATCCATCCTATCATCAGTCTATCCATGGATGCTATCTGTCACCAGTTAATCATTCGGGCAGTTAATCAGTTAGTTAATCAGTTAGTGGGGATGGGCGGGAGGACAAGCTGGTGTTTGAGCAGGCAGATAGGCCAGTGGATGGGCAAATGGGCGGGCGGTTGAACACATGAATAGGCAAGAAGAACAGGCAAGAAAACAAGCAGGTAAGTACGCAAGCGAACTGGTTGGTAGCCTGGTAGGGAGGCAGACATGCGACCGCGCGAGTGGGTGTGCGGGTGTACGGTTGTGCGGGTGTGCGGGTGTGTGGTTGTGCGGTTGTGCAGGTGTGCGACTGTGTATGCGGGTGGGTTGACGGTCAAGCGGTTGGGTGGCTTGAGGGTGTGTTGGGGAAGGTGGATGAGCGGGTGGGCGGGCGGGTGCCGGCGGATGGTAGTCAGGCAGGCAGGCAGGCGGGCAGGTAGGCAATCCACCCGGCCGTTGTTCCACCTGCCATCTATCGTGTCAACCAGTCAGCCATTCATCTATCAATCACCACAACGTCAAGTACCCAGGTAGGTATCGCTTGCTTATAATTCCATATTTGATCCACCCAAAAATATGCGGGATAGCAATTTTTCTGTACCCCAAAACGACCAATAGGAAATGTAAGGCGATTGTCAATATTGATCTTTGAACTGTAGCTAAAAAAGATAAGATCAAATAACATATCAGAAGAGAATTCATGTAAGCCTGCAATAACAAGGACACCCATTAGGTGGCTAGATAACCCCTAAATATCACGACAGTTACCAGATTTCACTTATAGCAGCAATGAACTCCCTTTACCCAGACATGTTCATTTGTCATAGAAGATGCCTTACATCATTGGTTAACCCTTTGACCCCTGGATTTTCAGATTCTCAACTTCAAGATAGTCACACAGGTAAGCTGCTGAGTATTATGAAACTAATTTGACAGGAAGCTGTCATAAGTAGCAACAGCTTCTAGTCAAATTAATTTCAAAATACTCAACAGAATAATTACTAAATAGTATCGGATTTTGGTGTTTTGGTTTTTGTGTTCAAAGGGTTAATGTCAGAGCATACATATTTACAGAGACATTGGTTCATGCTTCTCTCTTTCAGTGCTGGTTGGCTTGGTGAGCTCGCTCGCTTCTCCATTAGACCCTTTCTCCACTGCCCTCTTCCGACGAGACATACATCGCGGAGAGCGATTTATTCCAGTTCCAGGGTGGTCACCCTATCACACCCTGAGTTGTTTTGACATGGGTCCAGGTTCCGGTCCTCCACGTGATCAGCCGAGCCACGAGACTATTCGATATTTCCTGGATAATTTCTGCGCGTATGTAAATGTAATTTAACCTTTGTATCCTTTTAATCCTAAAATTTGTTCAAGAAAATTTCGATTTTCTCATAGAACACCACCACTTGCAGAAAAAACCTTTTTGAAAATGTACCGTTAGAATCACTGGTTCAGTTATCGAGTCAGCCGTTCTTATCAGTGTGTGGGTCGCTGAAAATTAAAATATTCTTCACAAGTCATGTTTCTGACATCAAACATGTTTTGAAATGCCCATCCGAAGTTAGATGTGTGCTGTACTTGCCAACAAACAAAGCAAGATCAATAACAGATTACACACCATCGTCCACCCGTTGTTGTCATACTGTAAAATGTGTTCTGATTCTTCAGATTTTCACGAATTTTACAGATAGTTTCCAATTTTCCGGATTTTATGATTTATTCCGATCAGGCCCAACATGTTATACTCCTAATGTATGGCCGCACTCTTTCATGTGCTGAAGTTTGAGACAGATCGGACGGGTAGTTTTCGCAAATTTCACAGATCCAGAATTGGATATGATCTGGATACAGGTTCTTTTTCGGCGGGTAGATGACTGGGTTAAAATTTGATCAATAGGTTTTTTAGATATATCTCCAATTACACACGCGCACACACACACACACGCACACACGCATGCACGCACGCACGTACACACACACACACACGCGCAGAAAACGCCACATACACACACACGCACGCATGCACATGCACGCTCGCACACAGGCACACACGCACGTATGCACACACGCAAAAACACACACGTGCGCACGTAAACACACAGATGCGCACAAACTCACGCACGCACGCACGCACGCACGCACGCACGCACGCACGCACGCACGCACGCACGCACGCACGCACGCACGCACGCACGCACGCACGCACGCACGCACGCACGCACACACACACACACATACACACGTATGCAAACACACGCATGCAAACACACGCGCGTAACACGTACACAGACACACACGCACACACACACACGCGCACGCACACACGCACACACGCACGCACGCACACACGCGCGCAAACACACACACGCACGCACGTAAACACGCACGCACGCACACACACACACACACACACGCCCGCACGCACATGCAAACAAGCAAACATGCAAACACGCACTCACGCACACAAACACAAATACGCACGCACGCACTCAAACACATAAACACACACGCACGCACGCTCGCACGAACGCACACACGCACACACGCAAACATGCAAATATGCACGCACGCACACAAACAAACACAAATATGCACGCACGCACTCAAACAAGCAAACATGCACGCACACAAACCTGCAAACACGCACGCACCCACACAAACACACAATTGCGCACGCACGCACCCAAACACATAAACACACACGCAAACACACACACACACGTGCGCGCACGCGCATGCATGTACCCACGCAAACACACACACGCGCACTCACGCACGCACGCACGCACACACGCACGCACGCACGCACGCACTTAAACACCCACACATACATGCACACACGCAAACACACACACACGCGCACTCACGCACGCACGCGCGCACGCACGCACGCACGCACGCACGCAAACTCACACGCACGCACGCACATAAACACCCACACATACATGCACACACGCAAACACACACACATGCACGCACGCTGACATACAACCACGCATGCAAGCAAGCTCACAAACACGCACGCAAACACACTGCACGAAAATACACAAACATGCACGCACGCAAACACACAAACACGCATGCACGCACGCATGCACGCAAGCACACACACACACGCACGCACGCAACTACACAACCATGCGTACACGCACGCACGCACGCACGCACACATACAAACAAGCAAACATGCACGCACACAAACCTGCAAACACGCACGCACCCACACAAACACACAGTTGCGCACGCACGCACCCAAACACATAAACACACACGCAAACACACACACACACGTGCGCGCACGCGCATGCATGCACCCACGCAAACACACACACACGCGCACTCACGCACGCACGCACGCACACACGCACGCACGCGCTTAAACACCCACACATACATGCACACACGCAAACACACACACACGCGCACTCACGCACGCACGCACGCACGCACGCACGCACGCACGCACGCACGCACGCACGCACGCACGCACGCACGCACACACGCACGCACGCACATAAACACCCACACATACATGCACACACGCAAACACACACACACATGCACGCACGCTGATACAACCACGCATGCAAGCAAGCTCACAAACACGCACGCAAACACACTGCACGCAAATACACAAACATGCACGCACGCAAACACACAAACACGCATGCACGCACGCATGCACGCAAGCACACACACATACGCACGCACGCAACTACACAACCATGCGTACACGCACACACGCACGCACACACGCACGCACGCACGCACGCACGCACGCACGCACGCACGCACGCACACAGACACACACACACAGACACCCCCCCCACCCACACACCCACACATACACACACACACCCCACCCACCCACCCACACACACCGACCCACCTACCCACCCACCCACCCACCCACCCACCCACCCACCCACCCACCCACCCACCCCACCCACCAACCCACCCACCCACCCACCCACCCACACACACACACACACACACACAATCACGCTCGCACGCATGCATGCAAATACACAAACACGCACGCACGCACACACATACACGCACGCACGTACGCACGCACGCACACACCCACACGGACTCACGCAAACACATAAACACACCCACACTCGCACGCACGCAAAGACACAAACACAGAAACACGCACGCACGCACGCACGCACGCACGCACACAAATACACAAACATGCACGAGCGCATGCAAACACACAAACACGCACGCACATACGTAAACACACAAAGACAAAAACACACACGCGCACAAACACACAACCGCCCGCTCACCCGGCCGTCCACCCGCCCGCCTACCCGCTCGCCCACCCGCCCGCCAATTCGGTTCCCCCCTCCCCGAGAGGGAGTGTACGTAAACTTGGTTTGCGCCACTGGCGAGAGAATGGATGAATCCGGTCTGCCAATCAAGTATATGACGTCATAATTCAATTATGTACGTTGACGTCACAATACGTAGATTGAGATCCACCAAACATACTAGCTGGAAATCATGCTAGTTAGGCCGTGTGTGGGGTGAGATGCACCAATGGAATCGAGGTTTAGTTCTTTCCCGCCAACCCATAGCCATGCTGCTATGGCAGCAACAGCGCCCAGTCAAATTGCTATCAAAATATTAAACATCAAAGACATAGAATTCGCACAACTGGCGGACATGCCAGGTTCATGGCGGAGTTTTTCAGTCAGTTATAATTGTGACGTCAGTCTACATGACGTAGTTGATTATGACTTCATATACTTGACTGACAATCGGATTCATCCATTGGGAGGGTATTAGATGATGGACCACCTAAGATCGAACAAAACGACAGAGCCATGCAAGGCTATGTGTGACACCCGACGGTCAAGTAATAGGGCCTACCTTCCACCGCTGTTCCAAATTCGCGACAATATTTTAATACATTTTAAAGAAATGCTAAAAAATGTAAAATTATTTACGAATTATTTTTAGGAATAAAGAAGAAAGATACGAGTGCATCAGAGACGCGTACACTGAGATTAGAGAGACCATTGACGCGCGCTATGAAAGACGGTTTAACCTCCAGATGCCGTATTTATTCGACACTCTGGCGGGAGTCAGACATGCCATAAACTTCGTCTGCCAAAGAAAGGAAGGTTGGTATATCAACTTGACCTTAACCATTACCACACTGATGTCAATATTCTGTCTTTTAATGTGACAAAAGCAAAGAAACTGGTGTATATTTTTCACCAATTTTAGAGGACGATGTTGCTGTCTACGACTGCGCCATCTTCCAGCAAGTTTGTTTTAAAATAAACACCAGTTCATCTTTTAAATTAATTTTAAAAAGGACATATCTTTGCCATTATTCTTGAATGAAATATTATTATTATCCCCACGTTTTAAAAAAACCGTCGGGAATATTGTAATCGCCTCTGTCTGTCCGTCCGTCCGTCCGTCCGTCCGTCCGTCCGTCCGTCCATCCGTCCGTCCGTCCGTCACGCTATCTCCTCCCACATAATTTGGTGGAATTAAATCAAATTTGGTATGTGGGTTACTCATATGATTCCACTTTGCAAGACGATGTTTAGATTTGGCTCCGCCCCAGTGTGTCATGACAGGGGTCAAAAGTCAAATCAGTTGTAACGGAACTCAACTAAGTTTGATATCTGAGTTACCTATGTGATTGCGGAGTGCAAGAGGTCATTTAGATTTGGCTCCGCCCCATGGGGTGGGGGAGGTGTCAAAGGGTCAAATTTTAACCTGCTGAAATTGATTGTAACGCATATCCTCCGAAACCGTTGGACAGAATTCAACCAAATTTGGTCTATGGATTACCCATATCAATGTGGAGTACATGAGCACAGTTACATTTGGCCCCGCCGACAGGGGTGGGTGAAGGGTGGGGTCAAAAGGTAAAAAAATTGATTGTAATGCCACTCCTCTGACACTGTTGGACGAAATTCAACCAAATTTAGCATGTCAGCTACCCATATCAATGTTGAGTATATGAGCATATTTACATTTGGCGCGGGATGGGGTGGGGGCGGGGGTGAGGAATGGGGTCAAAAGGTCATGAAATTGATTGTAATGCAACTCCTCTGAAATCGTTTGACGGAACTCAACCACATTTGATATCTGAGTTACTCATATGATTGCGGAGTGTAAGAGGCCATTTAGATTTGGCTCCGCAACCAGAGGGCGGGAGAGGGGTCAAAGAGTCAAATTTGAACATGCAGAAATTGATTGTAATGCATCTCCTCCGAAACCATTTGACGGAATTCAACCAAATTTGCTATGTGAGTTACCCATATCAATGTGGAGCGGATGGGCACATTTATATTTGGCTCCGCCTCCACGGGCGAGGGATTGGGTCAACAGCTCATGAAATTGATTGTAATGCAACTCCTCTGACACTGTTGGACGTAATTCAACCAAATTGTGAGTTACCCCTGTGATCGTGGAGTGGAAAATGACATTTACATTTGGCTCCGCCCCCAGGGGTGGGTTGAGGGTGTGTCAAAATTTCAAAGTGGTGAACGTCGGGATTTGCGATGACGCGTCATCTACCAATAAATCTAGTTGTTATTATTATTATTATTATTATTATTAATATTTTTATTATTATCTCAGTAATTATCCGCAATGCAGAGTGTCTCCAAGGTCTAAACCCTGGTAATTGTCATGCAGACTCTCGTGCACTCTTTCGACAATACCAGCAACCAGACTCGGGTATACAAGTCTCTGATGTCATGTGCAAGTAAGATTAATTTTGTGAACACGTCAGGCTAAACACTGGCAACATTAGGCCAATGCAACGTTTCAGGAACAGCTGTGGCGATCTTTAGACTGTACATATGAAGGCCAAGAGAAGTCTTTTGTAAAATTAAGGCCAACCACTGTAATACATGACTCGATTATAAATGCAGTTATTCCTGTGCTAAAATTTCAAAGATAGACGTCTCTTGGCATGCGAATCGAGATTCGCGATGGAACAATGTAGATTTTCTTGAAGTGATGATAATAATTGAAAATAATATGATTTAACAAGCTGAAGAGTCGCTTTACATATTTAGGAATAAAGAATCCGATTTAGCCTTGGAACTTTGTTATGTCAGCACCTACCTCAATTTCACAACAATAATGCAAGTAACTATTGAATATCTTGATACTAATTCGACTGGAAGCTGTTCCTACCGTTGGCAACACATCTATAGTCAAATTAATTGCACAAATTAAACACGATATATTTTCCACCTTTAACGGCATCATTGCTTCAAGCCACTAGATAATACTCTTCATGAACAAAAACCCTTGACATGCTGAATATTTTGAAGACACTTTGATTGAAACCGATTTTTTGGTGGCTTAGCCACCAGCAACTTTCAGTTAAATTGTTTTCAAAATATTTAGCAGGTCCAAAGATCGGTTAAGATGCTATAGTATCGGGTCTGTCTGATTTAACTCTTTCACGACTTAAGCCGGCCCAAACCGGTCTCTGAAGTGGTCTTGAGGCATGTCCATCTAGCCAGCCATTCAAGCGGCCAATTTTCAAATATGGTGTTTTCGTCGCCTGCAAATTGCCATATTTAGATTACCTGATAAAATGTGGTCATTAGAGAGTTATGCGGAATAAATGATTAATTGCAACAGGAGTTTCTTGGAGCAAAGACTCATCATCATCATCATCATCATCACCATCATCATCATCATCATCATCACTTGCTCCTCTTCACACACCACTATAATACAATCTCTGTCTTGCAGCCCGATTAACTCTACGACAAAGTGCTTCGGACGTGTGGCCGGCCAGTGCGACCCACAACTGGAAGAGCTCATCGTTGACGCTGGCGAAATGCTATTTCATGGCTGTACCGATGACTTTAGTCGGCCATAAGGATTCAATCTTGAGATAACAGTCGAGTCTAATTATCAGATGTTCTCTTCTGACGTCACAAAAATATGTTCTGAAGGACGCATGATCTTACAACCACATGTCTTAAAGGACTAAAATTACGTGCTCCAAGCCACCACGTTTTTTCCATGGCTTGTTTTAATAGACTTGCAACATATAGAAGGAAATCGCAACTTATCTAATACGAATCGTTCAGGTGATAGAACTTGCCACCCATAATCCATCCCCAACATTATAGCTTTCTATCGTGTTGACAACGAAGGATATTCAGGCTTTAGTAGCTAAATGTTGATACAATTCTACAGCCTATGATGGCTGTCATGATTTATTTTTCAACCGGTTAAATAAAATCTAGTGTATCTTCCTTGGGATATAGGCTCAGTCACACAGGTGTCAGCTGTAGTTTGGCAATGTTATTTAAAACAATAAAGCTGTTGAATATGTTGAAACTAATATGACTAGAAGATGTGGATGCTATAGGATGAAATTAGTTTCAAAATATTCAGCAAGATGAGTATTACAAACTCCATAACTTCTTGCGTGTGCTCGAGGGGTATGGTGGGATGGAGGGGTTGGGGTGGGTGGGTGGGCAGTGGTGGTCGGGTGGGGAGGGAAATGGGGTGCGTGCATACAAATGCTTTTTATCGGTACTATGAAAACATATTCATAATCAACTTCGGCTCCCATACCAGCAATCTACGCAGATATAGATTCTATCGTAACACAACCCAGAGGTGTAGGAACGTACTCGGAATTGGTTGTTGCGGTGGGGTGGGTGGGTGGGTTGGTGGTGGGGTTGGGGGTGGTGAAGCACCGGTGGGGCTAGAACCTAGGGGGCCGCTATGGGGATGCATTATGGGAGAGGCAAATCTTGGGGGTGGGGCTATCGCCTCCTTGCACCCCACCCCCCTCCCCTTGCCCTGTTCCTACGCCTATTCAACCCCAGATCATTCATGTAGCGTACTGTATTCTCCTACGGCACTGCAACGCGCCTTAAATGTCTTTTACGACTATTGTACTGCCTGGAAACTGCATGTTAACACAGCAAAAACTAAAGTCATGATAATTTCCAAACGTAAGCAGCGGACAGAATTACATTTTAAAATTGGAGAGCACCCTATCGAGATTGTGGATGAATTTATTTATTTAGGTGTCAGTCTCAGACAAAACGAAGCTTTGTTAGCTGTAGGACTCGGAACGTTAAACAGGCAACCAAAGCCACTTTCTCTTTACTAAGTAAAATAAAAGAGCATGACATCCCAATAGACTTACAAAATTATTTATTCGACACAATGATAACACCTATCTTACTGTATGCCTCGGAAGTGTGGGGATTCGAAAATGATCGCAGATAGAAACTTGCCAAACAAAATTCTTTAAAAATGCATTACACCTTAAGAAATCCACACCACATGTCATGATATATGGCGAATTGGGCCGACTGCCACTCAATATAACTATAAAATGTAATATGGTCAGGTTCTGGGCGGGGTTGGTAAACGCTGGGTATGGGAAGCTGTCATCAACACTGTACTACTTAGCATTATAATTCTCAAGAGAACGAAATATTGAAATCAAATGGATTAAAACCGTCAAATTCATTCTAGAAGTAACTGGTCAGGCAGACGTGTTCTACCAGGAGGAAATAAACACCGCACAAGTAATCACCAAAACAAAAAGAGTCCTCGAACTTCAATATACCGTTGAGTGGAAAGCAACCATAAACCAATCGTCACGTCTGACATTCTATAAACAGATCAAAGAGAATATAGTTTTTGAGAAATATTTAAAAATCATACCGTACCGAGAAGCTCTTATCTTATGTCATTTCCGAACACTTAACCACAAACTAGTGATTGAATCCAAAAGATGGCTAGGTATTGACAGATCAGAAAGATTGTGTTCTGAATGCAACTGCATAGAAGATGAGATGCATTTTCTTTTCTCATGCTCTAAATTCAATAGACAAAGGCAGAAATTCATACCACGATTCTATACAGAAAACCCTAATACCGAGAAAACTAAAGGATTGTTTGCAATATGCAATAAACCGCTCCTTATCAAACTCTCCAAATACTTGTTAGCATCAAAAAAATTAAACAGCTAGACTAATTCATCCATCTTCTCACCCAATCATACACCCGAGTTATCTATCAACCCAAGTATCCATCGTCATCATTGTTAAAGCGATGCTAATCTCATCTCAAATGCGATAGATTGTACGATAGATTATAGTTTATGGATTCCATATCATTCACATCCTGTTACATTCCCTTACATGTATCATAATCATTTGCTTTGCAACATGGTGTAAACATTGAACAGTGAGTACCGTGATTTTGTTTACTCAAGCGATAGTGTATGGTGTCATGTAAGTGCCAATGCATTACATTCTTTATTATGCAAATCATCTTGGTGAATATTTTGGGGATAATTTGATTGGAATTTGTCATTGCCTATGGCAGTAACGGCTTCCGGTCAAATTGGTCTCAAAATAGTCATCCGCTTACTTGTATGATTGTTTTCATATCATATTGCAAAATTATATGTGACACCGCTATGACTGAGCGTATTGACCAAGGCAGATACGCTAGATTTTCCTTCTGATTGGTTGAAAAGTAAGGCATGACAGCCACCATAGGCTTTGGAGATGTACCCACGTTTAAACTACTCAAGCCTGAATAGCTTTCTTTAGCGGCATGATAATACGCTTAATAGTATAGTATAGTTTACGAATGACGTGTTAGATCAGCTGAACAACTATTATATGAAGTTAGTTCTCCTTTAATACTGCCTGAAACACTGCAGGGGCAAGTGGCCCAAAATAGTTAATACATTGATTATTGTTGTTATCATTATTATGTAAGCGATCCCACTGTCGTAGCCCTCGTCGGCAGCGCGGCGGAGATGGTATGATAATAATAATAATAATAATAATAATAATAATAAAAATAATAATAATAATAACAATAATAATAATAATAATAATAATAATAATAATAATAATAATGATAATAATATTGTATTTCTACCGCCATTGTCAATGTACAAATAATCCTCATATGCCGTTGTCACGGCCTGAGTGTAATAAAGAAAATACGAAAATACGTAAGATATGCTTTATTCTATATCTACTTAGGCTATGTTCAGGTTTTGTAGCTTGGCTTAGTAGATTCTATAGATCATCTCTCCTCGTGTCATTTTAATCTTTATTTCCTCGTTTGTTATTTATAACCAGTTCATTTTAACCAAGACTTCGTATATAATCGCAAATACAATGTAACTACGCATGCAAGATGTTGAATCTTCTGACGCTATTCTGACTGGAAGCTGTTGCTGGAAAGCAACAGCTCTCAGTCAAATTACCTTCAAAATATTCAACACAATAATTCTTGCATCGATAACAGTTTTTACGATTTGACATTTCACTTTGAAACGATTAGCGAAACAGTTGTAGCCTTTTTGATAATGATTATCCTAAACGCTTCAGACACATCTAGAAACTCGGTTGTATAAATAAACACGTGCCTGACCTCAATGAGATCATGTAGGCTATAATTTGTAACGTTTGTAGCAAACGATATTGAGGGTTATTTACATTAAGCTTTTTGAATAACATATGCAATTAAATCCAAAGCCTTTATAACCGGTGTTTTTTGCTTCCGACCTAATTAGCAGTACGATTGCAAATCTATTACACGATACATACTTAAATATGACGCCGTCATCTGGGACACATATCTATAATTAGACACCGACCAGTTAATCCTTCAATCATATGACGTCATAATCAACTACATGACGTGTATGATAATGTTATAATCAATGACGTGATGAATGCCGTAGATAAGTTCGTTACGAACGCATAATTGGTGAAGGACTAAGCGTTGTTGTACGAATTGTACGTCTTTACTATTTAATAAATATGCTCTGGAATAGTGTGAAACTGATTTGACTGGACGCTGTTGCTGCCATATGCAGCAACATCACCCCGTCATATTAGTTTCAAAATAGTCAACTTGTATAGTATTCAAACCTGTATAGTCTTCTGGAAATTGATAGTCAGAGAGTTCAGGGATCGATCATTCCTAACAGGAGCGAGGTGTGGGAGGAGCTTAGATAGAGATGGACGGGGCTTAGCGAAAACTAATGACTGGTGAGTGGTACTTACAAGAAGAGAACCCTATGCTGCCGTCACAGATGCTGCAAGACTATGACCTAAGCATTAGAAGGAATGAAGAAGGGTGTAAACAACACTGTTTAATATCTTTGCTCAAGTTGGTTCGGGAACTGCTAACAGTCATCCCTTCTCTTGAAGTTTTCCATTAAAACAACCAAGAAGGGTTATTCCTTGATATTAGAGAAATGCGTAGCGAGTAACATCCTTGAGAATTATGTCACAAACAACTCTTAAGTCTAGATACTTCCGTCGACAAACAGCAAACCCGGGGCTCTTCAAAAATGTATTCTTTGTACACGCCGCAATCGATCGAAGCCATCTGTATTCGTACTTTATCCGTTGAGAATTTCCAATCCCCCTGTGATAAGATACCTTACGTAATTGTGGCCAGTAAAACTGAATAACAATCAGTCATTCTATTAAGACATGATCTACGTATATATTAATGCTTTGGTTTTTTTACTGCACCTACCAGGAAAGAGAGGGCGAGAGCGAGAGAGAGAGAGAGAGTGAGGGGTTGGGTGTGAGAGAGTGAGAGAGAGAGAGAGAGAGAGATAGATAGAGATAGAGAGAGAGAGAGAGAGAGAACTCATTTTCCCCTCATTATTTCCATATAGAATCATACCAAATGAAACGTACTAATCATAACTATGTGGACCTTACTGTACAATGACCCTTTCGATATGCTTGGATATGCCTCCATACACACATATAATTATGCCAAATGCCATTACATCGTGATCTTGTACAACGCCATCCGGCACTTTTTTGACATCCGTAGATACGTTTTAGCAGCGACATATTTGGTAATTAGATGTTTGATTATTGTCAGGATGATTTCCAGACCATTGCCCAGTGCTTGAACATCTCAGAGAATCTCTTTCTTTAATTAGATCATTTTACATGCCGAATATACAAGTTGGACTCCCATAATAAACGTTGATGCTCTTCGGGGTTCTCCCTGTTAATGGCAAATCCGCGCACATACAAAGGGTTAACTACGCGGTAGGGATTTGGAAGGGAGCACAAGGATCAAAATAAGATATAACTGCACCAACTTAAGATAATTGATGGGCTGCAAGGCGTGAACCAGAATTCGAAACCGATTGGTCACTTTTTATGTGGCCGTAGCCTGGTCATTTTTTACCAATCAGGGTGCTCCCTTTCTCCTCCTTTTTATTTTTGCTGAAGGGTCGTGACCTTTAATGGAAATGTGATGACGTCATTAATCTATCGACCATATAACATTCGCATACAGTCACGCACGCACCATCAATATGTTGACGTCAAAGACGCACAGATTATGCGAGAAAATACGCATGGCAATACCAACACCATTCTAAATACATAATAAAAACCCTGGTATTGATGTTGCTTAACCCAGCATATCTAATTGAAAGATCAAACTCTAGCTATGCCCCGCCCACTTCTAACTAAGCTCTGACCACTTTTACACGTGTTGTAATCGATTTGAAACAATGAAACCCGAATTATCAGAATGTAATTTTATGTCAAGGTAACTATAGGGGTAGGCGGTTAAATATTTTGAAATTAATTGGATTGTGGACTGTTGATGTCTAAGCCTATTCTAATGTGTATGACGCATATATGGTGCGCATATTATTGAATACATTTCTTTGATGTTATTTAAAAGCGGCTTACTCCTCCCAGGATTGTGAGTCATGAGTGCATTCTATCTCTAAAAGCACACATTTAGCTACGAATATAGCACACTAACAATGGACATTTCCAGTTTACCCATCCATCACATGATGTCATAATCAACTACGTGACGTGTAGGATGACGTCAAAATAAATGAGATTATGAATGATATGGATAATTACATGTATGTCATGAACGCTTAATTGAAGACGGACTAAGTGTTTCTGTACGAATTGTATGTCGTTATTATTTAATAAACATGCTGTTGAATATTTTGAAACTAATTTAAAACTAATTTGACTGGGCGTTGTTGCTGCCATAGGCAGCAACACTACCCAGTCAAATTAGTTTCAAACTATTCAACAGCTTACCTATATAGCTTTCTGCAAATTGATAGATAGGACATTCTGGGATTCGATCGCTCCCAACACAGGTGTAGCGCGGATCACCGTCGGGTCCCTGCTCACCCCTCCACTGGCCATATATCGGCCTGCGCATAAACGGGCATTCCAGCAGGAGAACAGAAATAGAGACCGTGAGATCGGCCTACGCGCATGCGCGGCCATGAGAGGTAAACACACATAGATGAGTTAGCCGTTGGAGACTGATAACTTATGTATATACTTGCTCATACTATGGCAATTCCATAACATGGGACCGGGCGGGCGGGCCGGCGGGTGGGCGGGCCGGCGGGTGGGCGGGCCGGCGGGTCGGCGGGCGGGCGGGCGGGCCGGCGGGCGGCAGGGAGGGTGGGAGGGAGGGAGGGAGGAATGGGGAGGGAAGGAGGTAGGGCGGAAGAGAGAGAGAGCGGGTGGGCGGGCGAGCGGGAGGGAGGGAGGGAGGGAGGCAGGGAGAGAGAGAGATATATATATAGTTAAATAATCAGTGATTTGTGTAACACGTGACTCACTACGTCATCTTCACATCTATATCTATCTCGATATTTAGATAATTTAGATAAGTGTGTACACGTCACAAGATTACAGCGCGCTAATTGGCTGGTTCAGCAAATTCTGATTGGTTGAGGCAGCCAGTTATGATGTCACCATGGGTATAAAAGGGGATGATTTCAGTAGACCGGGAGCATCATCGGTCAGTGGCCGATCAGTCAGAAGCTGCCCAACATATGGGAACTAGGCGAAACAACCGAAGACAGATATATACATGTACATCATCTCGGTTTCAAGAGGTTTTCTGATCAGTCCGAGTATTAGGGCGGGAATTAAAATGATACCACTTCCCTAAACTAGCAGCCGTTCGGCGATCCGTGGCCCCCACCACCCTCTCAATACCTGGGGCATAGGAATTTGAGACATGTGATCGTGGTTGGTGCATGCCTCTAGATGGTGGTCTCCCTGACATGGAAGGCCATGGCGAATATAAAACTCCCGTGTAGACCCCACTGTCCGGGAGAACCTCCTCAGGATACTGGCCAGTGGCTGGCCTCGCTCTCTATTCTGACCGGTATCCTGAGGAGGTTGTTCTATCTGTGGGCCACTTTTGGACCTATCCTACCTATCCTACCTATGTACCTATCCTACCTATCCTACCTATCTCCTACCCCACCCTGTTACTATTCCAGCCGGCCGGTGCTTGTGTGTGTCTGTGGTGCTTTGACCCCGCACTGGGGGGGGGGGGGTTGTCGCAGTGGGTCTTTATCTAACCTGGTCATATTACCCCGGTCCTAGTGTCTTGCCTATACACCTGTGCAAAAGTTAAGCACCACCCTATTTTTACGCACATGCGAGGGTATATTCATGTGCTATGAAGAAAGCAATAGCATAAACATTTATGTACCCATCCATCTTAGTGCAAGAGGTAATAATGCAACTAGAGGAATGCTGATTATGATGGTGGGGAAACACTGTATGTTTTTGTTTGAACTTGAAAACGAGGCCTGAATATGGTTACGTTGACACAACTGACAACTATTGCCCTACAGTTGACACACGTGGCTAGATTGTCATTAATGGTGTCTGAAAACGAATTTTAACATCTGTGCACGAGTTTGAGACTGTCATTATTAATACCGGGTATATCCACCTTGGGCCTGGATGACGGCCTGGACACGACGTCTCATGCTGGTCACCAACCGACTGATACGCCATTGTGGTATTCGTTGCCATTCAAGATGGAGTGCGTCTGTTAATTCCTGTAGGTTCTGCACAGGAGGATCCCTCCTTCTCACCATGTTTCCCAGAATGTCCCAGATATGCTCAATAGGGTTCATGTCAGGGCTCCTTGCTGGCCATGGTAGGGTTTCGATGGCATTCTGGTGGAGGTATTCATGCACAGCTCTAGCACGATGTGGTCGGGCGTTGTCATCCATGAATATAGGGTGGGTTCCAGGTGCATGATTTACAAAATGAGGGACCACAACTCTATCCAGTATGGAATCTTGATATCTTTGTCCATTTAGTGTTCCAGGTACAGTCAACAGATCCAGCTTACAATCAAATGAGATCCACCCCCATAGCATAACGGAACCTCCACCAAATGGAACTTCTTCCATGATGTTACGTTGGTCGTACGCCGTGCGTCTGGACCTCCATACACGAGTTCGACCATCTGTGGCATGAAGCAGGAACCGACTTTCATCGGACCAGTGTACCCGTCTCCAGGATCTCATATTCCAGTGTCCTCTTTGTGGTGTGCAGTGAGGAGAGGACGTCTGACAGGTCTCCTAGCTTTCATGCCAGCAGCATACAGTCTCCTTTTGACGGTAGACATTGACACTCTATTGCGCGTTTCCCATTGCTGGCTGAGCACTCTGCTGGTGGTGAATGGAGATCTCCTAACAAGGCGTACTAGGGCTCGATCATCACGGTCAGTAGTCTACTTCGGTCTTCCAGATCTAGGCCTGTCGTTCACCTCGTTAGTTTGCCCATGTTTTGCAATCAAACGACTGATTACAGTATGGTTAATGTTCAGCTGTCTGCCAATCTCTCTGCATGACATACCAGTGGTATGTATGCCTATGATTTGCCATTTCACACGATCACTTAACCTTCGTCTTGCCATAGCGGTTCACAATCAAGAGCTAATTCTCTCTGTACAAATAAACCACGGTCATGAACACAAAATTCCTAATCTTGTCGCCTAAATCTGTATGTAATGTTCTACACCTCAAACTGGACTTTTACATAACTGAACACGTGTGCTGTTTCCCGCCACGGACGGACATCAAGCGGCGTGAAGTCATGCATGCATGTGCATTTCGTACTTGGAATTATGTCAGCTAACGCGGGGACAAAAAGTATGGCAGCCTAGTTGTACCATCATGTTTCTACGTTCTATTGTTTTTGCTGGTGCTTAACTTTTGCACAGGTGTATAGTTTCGAAATTTCAGGTAAGGTCTAGCGAGGTCTTTTGAGCGGATTTGAACCCCAGTCTGCAGCCTGGGAACACTATGCAATTCAACAACTCTATTGATTGACCCACTGCAACACCACTAAAATCTCGCCTCTTAGTACTATTATCTCTGAGTGTGAGTTGTGAAACAGCGTTATCTCGAAGTGACGTCAAGATCTAGAGTGACTGATAGCACCGCAGCAACACAGCAACGTGAGAACACGTAACTTTTCAGCTATAATTTAATAATGCACACATGGTCGAGATGGTTAATGCGTCGTATCATACAACAGCTTCAAATCTCACTATGTGTTATTAGCAAACTTTAAAATCACAGGTTCAGATCTCGCTATGTGTTATTTACAAAACGGTAAACATGTCTACAATTACTCTTTACCCATTACCCGAGAAGCATGACATCACTTCAAGACCAACTCGCACAGTCACATAAAACCCATGATTGCAGACCACAGACCCTCGACTGGGCCAAAGTCAAATATAGTAGTTTATTTAGCCCACCTACTATGCGTTAACACCCAATTAGACACAGCATCGATAATTGTATCCCACGTGTGAACGTACAACCATACATTACGTGTAAACACTCATACCACTCAACTACGTGTAAACGCTCATCTACAAACAATATTACACACAATGGGCCTGATCGCCTCGTGATCAACCACACAATAGCATCTGAACGCCCCTTTAGAGACAAGCATCCACTATCACATCGACACGACGGACTACCAACAGGTTCCAGGTACTGATCGCCTTTTGATCAACCACACATAATAGGGTCTAAACGCCGATTTAGACACAGGCATCCACAGTGATAAACACCATGACTACTGTTGCACAGCTGTAATGTTAAAGTAATCGGAAAGAGAGGCTTGCGGTTTGGAAACAATGTTGCTAAAAATGTTGCTGTCTTAGACAGAAACATCTTACAGCAACATGAATATGGCATTTATCTTTTTTGAGATTCTACCTTTCTTTGCTGATCTGTTTTTAAAGGTTAGGGTTGTTGAGGTTATCTACATACCAGTAATCGATTTTTCTTTTTCGTATTGTCTTTTCTCTCCCTCAGAATTTTCCTTTTGTAAGTAGGGTTTATTCGAGTCAGTTTCTTACTTTGATTGCGTCGACAGCTGCAATTTACCTTTCCAGAGTATTCATCGATGATTTAACGTCATATGACATCATACTGAGCTAAGCGGCGTGTAGAATGATACCATAATCATTACGTCATAAATGATTCTATTAGGCCCGTCTTTAACTCGTAATAGTCCGACACGTTGTACGAAGTGTATGTCTGTACTATTTAATAAACATGCATCTGCACCTAGTCAAATTAGCTTCAAAATATTCAACAACTTACATGTATAGTTTTCTGGAAATTGATGATTGGAGAGTTCAGAGATCGATCGATCCCAACAAGAGCGAGGTGTGGGTGGAGCTTAGCTAATGATGGGCGGGGCATAAAAATGGAAATGTCTATTAAAATACAATTAAAGTAAGACTTGCGGTGCTTGGTAGAACTTCTCAGTTCGCCTACTCCGCTGACAATTGGCTACATCAGTCTATATTAACTGGAAACACTGCTGAAATTATCCTTGACATATGATGCATATAGTATTATCCTATCCGTACCATATTCACTGCCAAGTCCTTCGAATACTTACATCATTGGCTCCATCCGTGATAGTACAGCTGGCTGAGCAGCCAGTCGATCATTATCGGGCCAAGAAGACCGGTATAGGACAAGTATTGACTTAGTAAGCTGCAGTAACATGGCTGTTGCTATGTTCTTGAGATAGTATCTCCGTAAAGGCTCGTGGCCGCAATATCCATAGGTAATATCGTGGCGACGAGGAGTGTGGCTAAACGGAGTGGAACGATCTTTCAGCCGCAATCAGTGTTCTTCACATGTCTCCATTGCGTCGTGTCCATTACGAGCAACGTAAGATAATGTATGTTCACTTTCGTCTGTAGTGGAATTAGATTTGGTTTTGTCCTGACCGCAAAACTACGTGCCTGATACTACTACTGACTATCGGACGATGCCACATTATTGCAAAACCCACACGTTAACCCGTGGTGGAACCAAATGTAAATTCCTTTGTCACTCCGCAATTTTATGAGTGACACACATATCAATCTAGTTGAATTTCATTCATTGGTTTAGGAGGAGTTGCGTTACAATCAATTTCTTGAACTTTCAAACCCATCTCCGACCCAACCACCATTTGGAGCGGAGCGAAATGTAAATAGCCTCATGCAATTAAATCTGCAATCATATGGGGTAACACACAACAAATTGATTGAATTCCGCAGAACTATTTTGGAGGTGTCGTGTTACAATCAATTACCGCTCATTCATGAACATGCATGCACGCACGCACACTCACACGACCACACGCACGAACGCACGCACGCATGACCAGACGCACGCACACACGCACGCACGCATGCACGCACACACGCGTACAAGCCCGCGCGCACACACGTTGTTGGTGGCGTTATTTGTGAGAGCGGTTGTGGCGGCGGTGTCACAGGCATGAGCGAGACAATCTGTTCCCATTTTATATAAAAACGTGTGGACAGCCATCGGCCGTCGCTGCTGTGGTATATCATAATTGCTCGTGTTTGTGATAGCAAATCCCCGGGGTTTTTTTCAAAATGGTATTTAATGCTGTCAAGCTGTCAAAGTAGTAAACTAGTATTACCACACATGTAGCATTGTATCGGTGTATCTTGACGTTCGTATGGATTTTAGATACGCCACTCCACAGGTTCCGTCGACTTGGAAAGCAAGGTTTGTATTATGTGGGAGAAGTGCTGCGGAGGGAGTCCAAGATTCTGCTCTTACTCCACTTCATGAATCCATTTCCTCAGACAATTATATGACGTCATAATCAACCACATGACGTGTAGGCTGGCGTCATAATCATTACGTCATAAATGATTTCGTTTAATCCGTCTTAAACACGTAATAGTCCGCCAGGTTCTATTTTGAAAGTAATTTGACTTACGCTAGGCAGCAACAGCACCCAGTCAAATTAGTTTCAAAATATGCAATAGCTTACCAATATAGTTTTCTGGAAATTGATAGTCAGTGAGTTCACTGTTCGATCGATTTCAACACGAGCGAGATATAGGTGGAGCTTAACTAGAATTGGACGGCACATAGCTAAAACTGGTAAGGTCCCTTCTTCCCACGCCGAAGAAAGGTACCATTCGCTCATTCGTCCCATTTGTGTCAAACCGGTATGTATGTGTTGGCTTCAAGCATGAGGAGATGCGTGACTGTAACGTTGTTTTGCAGCTCTTGGAAGCAATACGGGTACGCCTTTCCTTATTGATAAAAGCAATATCACATGCATACTCCATCTACAATGACATATCTAGCTTTGCGCTCGCTGTGGCCGAACCAATCGACTGCAGTATAGCAAGTGCATTTGTAAAGGGCCCTGAAATGTGCAGACACCCCAATATGTGACATGTAGAAAATGTGTTAGTGGAAATTCTTTGGTCCCTGCGTAACTTCAAGTTACCCGTATCGGTACCAAACCAATACTTGCGTTAATAATCCAAACATCTAGCGCTCATGTAAAGGAATTGAGATGGTTATAAATGGTGCAAGGATTAAAATTATGACTGCCCTTGTGCCGTATAATAAGTCCAACCCGAGGCTTATATGCTGGAGATGGGGTGTGTACCTCCACCGCTTGCTCAAAGGGATGACACATAGTACAACTCCCAACTTTTCCGAGCTTCGGCATAGGGATAAGGGCAATGAATACGTGCAAACGCTAAACTTAATGTACTTTCTGCCCAATCCAAATGACGAAGAAGTACAGCAGTATGAATCTTAACACTTTGACACTCAAATTTGTCTTTAAAATTTCATTTTACTCATAGACAATATCCATTTGCAAACCAAGAGATATTTTTAAAATTTATGACTGAAATGTCTGGCTCGATTATCGAGCCAACCATTCCAGTGGTAAGTTTACAAAAAAATAGTCTTCTCTTAATCTGCAAATATGCTTTTCTCAAGACCACTGAAGAAGCAGTTTTGGCAGACTTGGGTGTTCAGGGCTTAGAGGGGATCCACACAGGAGTGTATGCAGATCCTAATGAATGGCATCTATGCTATATTTAGTAATTAAATACCTGATACCAATTTTAATCTTACGTGATAAATCTCAGGCGGTTCTCAATACAAGAGTCTTCAAAGCGACTATGTAATGGAGCAGTATACTTTCGTATGCTAGATTCGCTGCCTCGCAAAGTAAATTGATCGCACAGTTTTCCTGTCTAAATGTACATGACAAGATACTCTGAACTCATTGTCAAATGATCGTGTCATAAATCTAATTTGTGACTAATATTGACATTTCCCGACATTACATAAGCTGTTAGCTTTAGTCTAGCACCCGCTATTTGTAAGTTTACAGTCCTGAGCTGGTTTTGGTAGAAACCTGTTTTGAAGAATATCGTATTGAGCATCTGGTGAAACATCTACTATATAAGCTGGTACCCGACTCCAATTGCTCATACTCACAATAGTGGAGCCGGTAAGGGCTACAGAGTCGAAGGCGCTGATTGGCTAATGCTGATAAGACCGAATATGTCTATTGGTTGTCAATTTTTAGCCCGGGGAAACCCAAAAACAAACGAGTGGAATGTAAAATACATCGTTTCCATTTTAATCTGCTGATTATGACTATGGCACTACATCGCGTAAAACGGCCATTATTCAGTGTCTAGTTCATCTTATGAAATGCCAACTAACATTGTTTGGCACAATTTTGTACTAATATAATTTGTAGCGCAATGTCAGATTCAAGCTGCTGAAATACATTTCTGTAAACGTGTTCTAAGATTCCGGGAAATGTCAACCTCCCGCTGTCGGACATACAGTACGGCTCAGACATAACTTACTTTGTTTCCAAAACAAGATAAAATGTACAGTTGAATATTTTGGACTTAATTTGATTGGAAGCCAATACTGCCGTAGGTCGAAAACATTCAACAAAACTAGATAACAGTTTTCTGTTTTAGAAATATATTAACATATTTATGAACTGGATTGTAGTGCTACTGTATTGTAGGATTCTGTTATTCTGGAGGGTGTATGTGTGTGCGTGCGTGCGTGCGTGCGTGCGTGTGTGTGTGTGTGATATCAGTCTTCCACTGTTGTAGGTTGTTGAGGTTTTTTCATCTGTACATTTACCTAGTTTGCCAAGGGCCACCACCACATAGCCTTAGCCTTTGGTGGATGCCTGTTTTGATCTGTTAAATTATTTATCTATATGAAAATAAAGAATCTTGAATCTAGTTAAAACACAATATTCAACATAATATTTCTTTCATCCAGAATAATTTGTCTAGCCTGATTTTCAGAGTTCAAAGAGTTAACAAGAAATGACAAATTCTTTATGATGTACAGTAATTAATATTATATTGAGTATTTTGAAACTAATTTGACTGTGCTCCTATGCCAGGGATTCAAAATTTGTAACATGTTTCCTATATATTTGTCTTGAAATCGAGACATTGAGGGTTAAATTGGTATTACGATCTATCAGCCCAAAATGTCCATGAACCTTGTGCAACCAACAACCTCGTATTACCATGAGGAATATGTTGTATGGTTTTTGGGTTTTGAATGAGTTAATGACTTGAATACAACACATTAATGACCTAACAGGCCAAAATGACTTCTGCAGTGGTCTTGAGAAATATCTCTGTACCCCAAGAGACTATTTTTGAAAGTTTAACACTGGAGTGGCTGGTGCGACAGCAGAATCAGTCATTACAGGGGTAAACTTGAACAAACAGGTGCGATGTCATTATTCCAGCATTTTTTCAAAAAAGTGTGGGAATAGAAAATCTGCTGTCCAAGAAGTAAATCACAACATAATTCACTGGAATGAAAAATTGTATAGAAGATTTCAATGATCAGCTGGAAAGTCAGGAAATCTGAGCAGTCTATTTCATGCTATACCCCTGTACTCAATGAGAAAACACACAAAACAATAATGACTTTTCGGTGGCATGGTCATGTTTGACATTTAGTAACGCATCCCACTGAGGTGAGAACTCTCATTTGAAAAAAATATATCAAATTAATAAAATCAGTGGAAACAATATTAAATTTCACTCTGTATGACAATGGCAGTGTACATGCATGATATTTCAATAGGCAAACTGTTTTAAAAACAATTTCACTGAAACCTGCTGTTCAATAGAGGGGCAAACAGCTGCCAATCAGGTTATTTTCAAGCTATTCTACAATCTTCATATCATCGCTCTTGTTTCTTTATTAATTCAGTCAGATTGTTTGATTTAAGGATATATCTGCTCAAACCGCAAGACCTAAATCACTTTCAGACAAATTATTTTCAAAATATTTAGTTTTCTACAAATCTCAGTTCTAGCTCACCTGGTCTGAAACGCCTGAGAGGCCAAATGAGCTTATCCTCTGGCAATATATTTTGTCTAAATAGCTCAATAAATAAAACAATAGGCAATGTTTGTTTGCATCTCGTTACATTTTTTGAAAAAACGTTACCATTCTACTGGTAGGAAATTCTGAGTTTGGAAGACAGGCACTTGTCTATTTGGATCACTAAGTCACACCATCATCCACTTCATGCAGAGCTTACTGGCTAAATGTGTTATTATTGGTGACCATTCAAATTTAAGGAAATATAACGTTTACATATATATTTTTTTTAATTGGCCAGATTGGTCTACTGGTAGATGTTTCCCCCAGATATATGTGTTTGAAAAGTCAGCTAAGCTAAAGCAAACTTGACATTATCGACCAATCACATTTGCGCTTTTATTACATTAGTTGGTGGTCTTGACAGTCAAATCAGTGATATATAGATTTTGATCTTTGAGCCAGTGCCCATCATCAATTCCGTTGTTTTGCATGAAAATTTTCTTTTTTGGATACAAATTCTTTCATTTCTGACCTAAATGGTCAAGTTTTTATCAACATTTTCACATGTGAAACTTAGATATCCATGCTTTGTACAGAAATGTTTGTATTATTCAGCCAAAATTGTCATGTTTCTGCATTTGTACTAAGATTTTCATGTTTTTGAATAAAAATATTATGCATTTCAGTCCAAAATCTTCATATTTCCTATCGAAATTGTTGCTGTTAATGATTAAGATTGGTTAGGAAAATTGTCATTTTACTTAGTGAATGTCCATTTGCAGGCCAAGAAAAGAAATTTTTTGGCATTATAGTGATACATTCTTGAAAATATTCTCAATACTACTGC